>JARHVA010000940.1:3760000-3785000 GCA_037957365.1 Torreya grandis
AAGGTGAATCTGAGTGTTTGCTAAATATGTGTAGATTGGATTTATCCATGTCCTACCTTATATCATTGGGGTTTCTTAAATGTATTTTTTTCACCATCCACAATCAACACTATGGTATTAGCATATGTCATTTATGTGGAAAGGTAACTAAATCTATGTTTATGTTACTTTTAGTTATTCTTTATTATTTCTTTCAACATTTATTTTCCATTATTCTCTTTGGTTATTCTATCTATCTTTTCCAAAGAACCATATTACATTATATTATGACACATGATGATATTTAGGTTGGAAATATGTATACACCTAATAGTTTTAATTTATTGCTTTTCATTTCTATTGTAGGATATTGTTAATGCATCAATCTCCTTGATTGCATGCCTTAAAGGTTGCACTATGGATGGAGTTTTGTTTTATCCTTTTAGGAATTAAATAGATCAAATCCTAAGGTTGATAAAGTTTGAAGTAAATGTGTAAATACAGATAAATATTTAAAATGACTAATTTAATTAATTTACCCTGAATAGGAATTCCAAGGGATAAAATACACTTATCTATAATGAATGCACATCATTGAGTAATGGTAATCTTTGAACATATCATAAGAATAGTCAAGATCACTTTCATTCTAAAAATAAAATTTCACCTATCTTAGGTTGATAACATTGTCAGATGGACTATAACATGGTGTGTTATTTAAAAAAGGTACTACACTATTATCTTTTTGTGGGAAGGGGACTTGAAACTTTTAGGGGGGCTATAGGAGGTCTTCTACATCCTACATTTATCCTCAATAAATTTCCATCATCCTCTTGTGTCACATTTTAGATGTTCCTTTTTCAAAAACCTAATGAATAGCTACACACATGAAACAACAATAGAATCAAATGCATAAGGGGAAAGGTGGGTTATGGGATGTTATGATTGAACAAACTAGGACCCTAAAATTATGGTTGCTACCTATATTAACTTCAATGATATGGGTCTCAGATCGAATGTAGTTCTCCCTTAGGGAACATGAATAATCAACATGAATGGTATGTAAGAATGAGTTTCACTTAGGCCCTTCTTTGATCAAGCATGCATATCTATGTGTCATGTTGAGTAAATATGTAGAATACTAAGCTATAATATTAATAAAATTTAATGTATTTATGTGCCAAAGTAGTAAGTACTATATGTAGAATGATTTGTGAAGCTCTTTATATAGAAGAATCTTTATTTTGAATGTGAGATACTTATTCACAAGTCAATAAGGTAAAAATATAAATAGAATCATAAGATGAAATCCAAAGGAAGTTAAGGATCTAAAAGAAGTTAAACACAAGACCACTGAATAATAGCATTGAGGTGGATAATAGTGTTAGGTGCTCCTATCCAAGACCATGTTATTATATAATGTGTAAAAAATTGGGTTGATTGGGACAAATAGGCAAGGGGCCTCTATGAATAGAAAAGGGATGACGCAAAACTATTAATGGTGTAAAGTAAGGAAAAAAAGTCATAATAAGGACCATATTGACATCAAAATACCAAAGTGACACATGTGAATAAGATTCTTATTCATCATTAATAATTTCTTGTGAAATAACTACAAAATACATAATACTTTTGTTTTCTTGACAAAATTAAAGCGTTTATATTTTCCCCTTTTAATCTAGTAATGCAATGGAATGAAAGTACTAGAGTAAAATATAAATAAAATGTGTACCTATACTTACCTATGTGATGAACCCATGCAAAGAATAGATGTGATCTAACCTAGACCACTCCTTGGCTAGAGAAGTGTACAGGGATTAGAATGATGTCTGTGAAGATAAAACTCATAATGTAGGCATTGTTGTGCCCTAACACACACACACACACACACACACACACACACACACACACACCTCATTTAAAAACAAAATTAAATTAGGGACCCATTATTTTAAAAACTTTATTTGGGGAGTTATGAGCCGAAAGATATATGACTAGGATATCATGCATTTGTCATATAGGGATATTTTATAAAATCTAGCATTACACAAGTTTAAATTGTAAAAAATCCAATCTTAATCTAGTATCTTAAGTCGTTTCAAACCTTAGATTTTTAGTAATTTTGATTTGATATGATGTTCTAATTTATGACCAAATAAAATTAAATTTTTTATGTCATAGTATATATATTTTAGATTTCAATATTAATAGCCAAAGGTCATTAATTTCTTCCAATCATGCCTGCATTAAAAATTCCATGTGATTATGAGATGCATCACTCTTGCATCATTTAGATCTATGGACATTTACAAGATTTTCATGTTGTTACAAGTTTAAGTCTTCTGAGGTTCCAATTCTCCCAAGATCTATAAACTTACCATGTGGTATATTCATTTTAAATAGAGACACAAAATATTCATCCATTTACCAGCTAAACTTAATGGTTCCAGATTTCCATGTGTTAAGCTTCTAAGCATTTGGGGTTCCAAGTGATCAACCTTTAGCACATTCATGATAATATAAGTCCACATAAAGGTTAATAATTTATTTGTTCTATAATTTAATGGTTCTAATTTTTCAAGTATTTGTTATTATGATATCATTCCATGTGTCTTGATCATGGTGAACCATGACCATAGAAGATTCTTCACTAAAAAGAATACTAGTATAATAATATAATCTTCCATGCTTCTAATGCTCTAATATTAGGTCACTCATCTTGATCATGTTAACTCATCACTATTAGACCTACCCAAAACAATGATTAGATTTAAAAGGTCAAGTTAATGAGGACCTAACAAGTGGCACTATCTGGGAAAGGCATGGATAAAACATAAAGGGGAAAGATTGACAACACAATAAAAAATCAAGTCAATGAATGACTAATAACTATCTCAAAAGTAATAATTAAACACAAAGACTTGATGAATAATTTCCCTTTAGAAATTAAGATCACCTATTAAAATTGTTTAACACATTCAAATTGAAAAAGACATTAAAATCAAATGTTTATTATCTGCATTTAAGGTGCATGAATGCATTCAATACTTAGTCCTACTGATAATATATAAAATTTATGATAAAAAGGATTCACTTGATATTACTCTTTATATTAAATAAGAACATCCTCAATCTTCCTAGCATCAAGAAAGCCCTAATTTTCTTCAACCAATAAGTGCAAAATGAACCAGTCTAGAACATCAAGATAGTTACAATGACCGAAGGAGAATAATAGACTCTTTGTTGAAGCAAGTAAAGCCTTTATTCCCCTTCCCATACTCATTTATAGGATTGATTGAATACAAAAATACAATATTTGATAAGATTTCCATAAACTTCAAATTTTCACATTACTCAGTGCTTTGGGAAGAGGTCAAATCAATCTACTCATGTTATATAGAAGATGAAGTCTCTCTAGATTCCAATCAATACATATATGATTTTATATGAATTAAAGTGTAAGGTCTCCATCGAACAATGACTAAACCTGAAGTAATGCCATGTATTGGCCTCTTTAAAGTTTCATTTGTTAATGGAACCACTATTAGGGATATCATGCATGTAAGGAAAGTTAAGAATTCCTCTACTTACATCTCAAGTAGAATATTGAAAATATATCTTAGGCTCCCCTATCTTGAGATCACCTACAATCAAGTCTCAACCAATGTTTGGCTTGAGCATAACACCATAGACATAAAGTTAAAACAATGGCTTATAAAGGGCCAAAGGCTAAATCCAAATGGGAAAATTTCCACCAATGGCATCATTAAATTTAGACCTAGAGTTATAATATAAATAACATTGTTAAATAGGATATATGTTTTCTTGATTATTGCCTATATTTAGGTTGAATGGGTTTCACAATTGTAAATACTCATGAAAGCTAACAATTTGGTGGTACTTGGAGAGATTATAATTGCATGACTAAAGTCACTAATACTCTAACCTGATCATAGGCCTCAAGACAATAATTTTTACATGATGTATTACTTGATGGATTTGATAATGGCCATTATTTACAATCCTTATGGTCAGGAGTGACAACCTTCGAATAAATTTTTTTAAAATAGGGTTAGAGAGGTTTATCTTTCATGTTAATTCATAGGTATAGAAATTAAATTATAATGATAAGTAATGAGGTATATCCTCATATATACCAAATAATGCAGGGCACCCCAATGCCCAAGCTATTATAAAACATGACACAACCCCTTTAGAAGATGGGAAATTATTGGTTATATATAGATGTAACCATCATCGAAGTAGAGGGTACTAGGACTATTCCTATACTGACACATCATGTTCCAAACCATATTGTGGAGCATGAAATAGAATATCAAGTCTTTAATATTAGTGATGAGTAATTAGGTTAGAGACATTTGACTTAGTACTTGAAGACTCATTTAAACACTGGATAACATCAATATGTGACTAGGTCACATTTCAATCAAGATGGTAAGGATAGAACATAGTGTTTTAGTATTTTTTTATTAATTTTTATTAATGAATAAACTTACTAAAAATAGAAATTATAATTTATGGTTCTAAATGGATACCTATCATGGAGGCTACACATCATCAATCCAATAAAGTGGGAACTCCTTTTTGGATAGGAAATATTACTTCCACGCAAAAAAAACTCTGACAAGATTGGATTGATAAGATAGATGAGTGGACTAAATGATATTAGATCAGTTCCAAGTAGTGTACTTTCTTAAGAGGATGTTATTATATTATTTTATATGATCATATAGATAATGCAATAATATAAATTAAAACAAAGAATATGATAATGTAGATGTGATACTGAAATGAAATAGATTAATCTATTGCATAAATGTTATCAAATTGTTCATTTTAATAAGATATAGCTAAATATTCTTGTTCTTATATTACCTCTAATTGTTCAATAAATTCTTCTAGAGTAATTGAAAATATAAGTGCACAAAGTCCTATCTCAAAGGAAATAACACTATAATTTATGAATAATGGGTGAGGGACTATGGGAAAATCATATATGGAAACCACATCATGTATAATGCTTGGTAATGCCATATAAAAACATATATTCATGATTTTAAGACAAGAAATAGCTAATTGAAATTACTTTGGACTATTAAACTATTTTTAGATTATAGATATAAAGTAAAAACATAATGATCGATGTCAATTATCCCATAATCATTATTGATTATATTAATTGGTGACAATTCATATGAGGAAATGTCATCAATCCTAATAGTTTGGAAAGAAATCCCCATATGGGGCATAAAGGTGGGCTTTAAGGGATTTTAAATGACTAAGGGATCTTTTACAATAATCTAAATAGACTAAGGGTAGTAAATGAAATGTAAACAAAAAGTATAGGAATCAAAATATATTCAAACAAACAATATACTTACCTCTAAAATGCTTCTAATATTACATAGAATTATCACATTAACAAAGATGTTCTTAAGCTTTGAATGATTAAGGGTGGATTGAGATAGGTATGTCATTCATTCACAGGTATTCCATGGTAATTTATCTAGTATTCCATTATATGAATTTAAGATCCTTTTACTTGAGGTTGGTCTAAGTTTAAATCAACGTCAATCCTAATAAGATCAATGATAATCACATATATCGATGTCAATCCAGTTTAAGTTTACCAAGTTCATTCAAATAACTCAAATTCATGAGGTTAAACATAGTCTTAGGATGTTTTAAACTTAGTTTGGATATTGAAAAGTTGTTAAGAGGTTAAAACAACTTACATATAATAAATTTGGGGAGATTTTACTAGATTTGGGGATGGTTAAATAGTTACCTAGGTATAAATTAATTAGTAAGACTAATTACACTATGTAAGATAATAATGGTAAAACTATATTAACTAGCATAAACAAGGATGGGGAAGGGGTAAGACACATATTTTCATACTAATATAATAGTCTAAATTTTTAGTGTCTACACATAGTATAACTTAAAGATTGCACCTTTTAGAGAATGGGATCCTAGGAAGAAAATAAGGGGGTATCTCAAAACTATCCTAGAAAAAAATAAAGTGCATGTCATCTATAATCACCAGGCATATGATCTTGATTATATTTTATTAAATTCCTTAGATGATTTGTAAGTATGGATAAAGATAAAAGACAATTCAATGTCTATAATACTTTCCCAATCCATATAATATAACCCAAAGGCAACATAAGAAGAGGCCCAAAATGCATGAAGTTAGATATGGCCTCCATCTCCACCATAAGGCTCTTAAACAATAGATCAACCTCCTTCCCCTCTAATAGATCCTAAAGAGGATAAAATAGATCAATTTGGTATTTATAGGGAATAAAATACTCAATTTAGGATGGAGATTTTGAAAGGACTTCCTAGTCCTGAAGTCCCTTCTGCATCAATAGCTTCACATGTACATGGCTTAGGAATAATAACTTCAAGGGACATGTTATTTGTTTCCTCAGCTGAACAAAGGAAGATAATTTTTTTGATGACTCATTTTACTCCTCTTATTATAGTCACCCAAGTAATCCTTCTTGAATTCTTGTAAATGGTTTTCACTTTAATTCCAATTCCACCCGACTCTCCATAATCTCCCAAGTCCCCTTAGGAAAGCCTCATGCCTTCTACTCCTTCCACTTTATTACATTCATCTCCACTTCCTACCATAATTTTTCCCACAATCCCTTTACCATCTCATCCAACTTCCACTCCACCCATAATCACATATCAAAGTATGCACAAGGACTCCCCTACTTTATCCAAAGATAAAAAACTAGAATAGAGGCCATCACTTGGTCCCCCTATAAAGTAAGAATCTATTGAGGAGGAGGAAAATAAATGTAGAGAATACAATAAATCTTGGAGAAGAATAATAACTATAACAATTCATATATCTGGTTTATTATCATTCAGAGGACGAAGATTAGGAAATGGGTATGGAACAACTAGATGATGAAGAAGTTGAACTAGAAAAAGTAAAATATTTGAGTTTGGGTGATCCTGAAGGAAGAGACACCTTAGTCACCCTCACACAAGAAAAAAGTTAAAAAATTTATGAGGTAGTCTATTCCATTATTTATTCAATTCCTATTATATAAATTTTAGTTGTAAATTTACCTTTAGTAATGTTTGGTGTTGTATCATCCAACTCTATTAGTACTAGTATGGATTCAAATATTTTTTCTTCACCAAAACTAATAAGGACTCCTTAGGTAGTCCATTTTGAGAATATGGTTAAAATTTCTATTTTTAATAAGCCATCATCTCCAAGAAAAAATTTAACCCAAATAAAGGTTCTCTTTCCCCATCCATTGACCATGCCAAAATCAACAATGACTATGGATATAACCCCAAGTTTAACTAGATTCTTGGTAGAGGTAACACCTATGAAAGAAACCTCTCAATGGGAAGTGGTTGTCCATAAAATTCCACAAATAACTATTCAAATAAGTACATCCCTACCAACCACTATGATCACATCCCTTCCAATGACCTCTCCACCTTCTACATCTTTAGAACTTACTTAAGAAGAAGAAACAAGAGATCTTATAGTTCCCCAATGGGTAAGGGAGATGTAAAATGTTAGAGACGAAAAGAAAATTTTGCTTTTGATAGAAATATACACAATTTACACTAATGTTAATAAGGAAACTAGGACTATTTAGAGGGTGAGGAAGAGGAAAATGGTCAATGTAAGAATAAAAGGTGAAGAATAATTTGAACAAAGAGAAAACTTGTTCTCTATAGCCAAGAAGCCCAAAATAAATCCCAATGACACTATTGAATATATTAAGGATTTAAAAAAATTTATGGATTGCACTAGGGTGGAAATAAAGTAAATGTACTAGAGTATTAAGGAAGCCTTGAAAAGATGGAATCAAATTTAGATTACATAGGCTCCTTAGGAAATGATTATTGATGTGTAGATTGTAACTACAAAGATGTATAATATTTTGTACAATATCAGAGTGTCTAAGGAAGGTTTTTAGGCCCATAGAATAGATATTATCACATTGTGGAATAAGATGAAGGATAAATAAAGAAGATTAATTTTTTTAGTTTAATGTTCTAGGATTAGTACTTTTGATCAACCAAATCTCATGATCATCATGGATGCTTCTTGGTGTCTAAAATATGTGATTTCCAAGAGGGATGTCTCCCTAAATTGGCATAAAGAAATGAAGATGTTGTTGCAAATTTTTATTAGTCATGAAAGAGAAGCACTATAAATTTTGGGATATATGAGAGTAACCAGGGTAATCATCCAAGTGGGGTAGCTAGTCAACATACCCAATTTTGAGAAGCTTCTCCACTCAAATGCTTAAAAATTTAGACAAGAAGTGGAAGGTACTATGTATAAAATAAATGAAGTATTACAGTTGGTTAGTTTTTCTAAAGATAAAATAACAAGAGCTGAGGCTTTAATAGATGAATTCAAGAGTTCAGAGCTAGAGCAAGAAATATTAGTGGCTAAGACAATCAAAAATTTTAAGCCTTAATTACTAAATTTTAAAATCATAGATAAAAAATTTGATGAAGCTTACACATTGGGTGAATATCTAAAGGCTAAATAGGTAGATTCTAAGTTGGTCCCATGCACACAATTGGTTGTTAGTGCCACTAGCTTCAAAAAGATCTTAGTCCTTACCATAGTCACAACTACACTATCTCCATTCATGATTCCAATTAATGTAACTAAATCAACACTTAAATTTTATAATGATTATGTATCTATATGTTTATCATCAAGGTGGGACTTTAGTTCCTAGTCTATTTATTGCACATGCATCTTGTATTTGTAGTTGGGAAGTCTATTTTGAGTTTTATCATCATATATTCATCTTTGTATTATTTTGAATGAAAAGTTATATTTTTTAAATTGTAATTTAAGGTTAATATTGAATATATGAGGTTTTTCCCATCACAAGCTTATAAATACGTGTAACCTCCTTATTTTAAATGGAGGAGAATATTGGCTATTTAGATTAATAAAAAATTCAATGAAGTTCTACTTGACTTGATTTCTATGTGCAAATATTGATTCTTCTCTAAATTATATATATTAATTAAGACATTACATTATTCAAGTCTATTAGTTATTTAATTATGTATGATGTCTTTACTTTAAAATACAATCTTTCATTTTTATCTATAGTTGATTTGAAT
This sequence comes from Torreya grandis, assembly GCA_037957365.1. Taxonomy (NCBI): domain Eukaryota; kingdom Viridiplantae; phylum Streptophyta; class Pinopsida; order Cupressales; family Taxaceae; genus Torreya; species Torreya grandis. Next base: position 3,769,145 of record JARHVA010000940.1, read on the forward strand.
AGTTTTTGCATGTTTATCATAATCCTCTTGTAGATGTGCAATAACAATCTGACAATTATGAAATCTTTGATTTATACATTTTTTAGTATATTATGTTATGATTCCTTCGAGTCTTCATTATACTTTATTGTTTTTGTGCTATAACATCTTAAAAAAAGTATTGGTTTAGACTCCTTGTCCTATTTGAGTTCAAATACTAGTCTTGAAAGTCTTTATCCTTAGGTTTCCACAAGCTATCTTTTCTACCTTACTCTTCCCTCTTTTTGAATTTTATTTTGAAATATTACACACCTTAATTATAATCATCATCCTTCCACCCACTCTAGGTAGATCTAGGTTCACCCATAGCCAGTTCACCTGTGGTAAACAATCTATGTTACTCATTGCTATTACACCAATAGGTTTTTATAAAACTAACTACTTTACAACTCATGATTTGGAGTGAGTCTATTCACTGATATTAAAATGTTAGAGTCAAACTCATAGGAATTTTTGGTGTGTGTATAAAATCCACATCAATATGTGCCCCCTATAGTGAATCTGAGTAGTTAACTAAATCCTTAGAAAAAACCCTATTTTCCCCCACTCTAATATGTGAACTAAGTCTGAGAAGTAATATGTATATGTGGAAAAATAAGCCATGCTTTTCCACCAATCTGATATGTAGCTAAGTCTAATAATAAATTTTCTCAAAATTTAAAAATATTACTTAACCCTTATCCTACATAAACTAGTATAATCTAGGTTTGGTGAGAACTATGGATCAACCACTATAAATGGTTATATAACCCAATCTAGTGAAATAATGATTACATTCTAAGTATAATTTTGTGATATGAACATAGAGAATGGTATAACTTGCCATTCAATTTATGTAACTTAGTGAAATCCTATGGGACCAAAAAAATGTGCCCTACATCATGCCCCCAAAATTGATATATAAATGATGTAGCTCTACAACATGTGTATTAACTCTGGAGTCTAAGTCAATAAACCATATGCAGCATGACACACATTATCATGTCTTGTATGAAAACCTATAAGACCAAGAACATGTACCCTATGTCATGCCCAAAATCTGATATATAAGTGATGTATCTATGTAACATATGTGAAAAATTTTATATATATATATATATATATATATATATATATATATATATATATATATATATGGACATTATACTATGTTTGTGTTCCCATAGTCACAATCTCGGGTTTGGAACTATATCAAAATTTTGTGTAAAGTTTGAAAATATAAATTAATATCTAAAAAAAATCATGGAACCTTAAAACTCTGAGTCAAACTATCTATTTATTTATATGAATATTTGGGTATCTAAATAAAGAAACTATGTATTTGAGCTTGAGTATATGAGTATCTAATTAAATCTATATAACTATATATTTAAGCCTGAGTATTTAGTAAATTTGTGTAACTATATATTTTATTAAATTGATGTAACTATATATTTGATTAAATTTGTCACTATATATCTAAGTAAATTTTTGTATCTATATATCTAAGCCTGAGTATCTGAGATTGAGTATTTAAGAAAAACTATGTATCTATATATATGAGCCTGAGTATTTAATTAAATATATGTATCTATATATTTGAGCTTGAGTATTTGAGTGAATGTATTAGTGTGAATAGTGTATGTATTATTCATTTTGATAATAAACTCAAAATAGGAGTAAAGATATTGAACCAAAAGTGATACCATAATATATGTTAGTGCATAGTTAGTGATGATAATATGATTATGGGATTGATTGTATATAGAATTGTATAAGAATTGTTTATAAGTTGAGACTAAGATATATCTATGGTCTATAATGAGCTTATTAATAAAATATGAGTCTTGGCCTTTATAGATGCAATTTGACTAGAATACATGTACAATTAGTATAGTTTTGGGCATATCATCATCTAGTTCCACATATAAGAAATAGATTAGAAATTAGAACTATGGGGTGTAATATATTTTGATTGGATTTTTTTGGTAATATTTGGCAATATGTGTGCATGGGGCCAACCTTAGGTAGATGGAGTTTATAAAATCATGGTTTAAATAGGTTGGATTGATTGAGTTTGAATTCATTTGAATTTTGAGATTTTTGAGATAATTATTGTTTTGAGCCAAGAAAACATACCAATGAGATGAGGTGCTAACATGACCTATTATGATGAGGTGGAGGCACTAATTCATGCTGGTGAGGAGAATATACTAGTAAGGATTGTATCATTTTTCATGTATTTGAAGGTTTTAGTTAACTTGTCATCAATTTTCATGTAAAATTTACTAGATTAAGGTTTTTTTGAGGGATGATACTATCATCTAAAGGATAAAACTAATATCCTAAGGATACCATACTACTATATAAGGATCGTGCTATTTTCTAGTGCTATAATATTGTCAAAAACACTAACGTCTAGAAATACAATCCTATCAATAGTGCAATCATCCTATAGGCTAGGGTAGTGAATTTTTTGAATTGAATTTATATTTAATGATTATTTAAGTATGTATATTTGATATTTAAAGATGATAATGTCATATTTTGGGGGTTTTCATAGGTGGATGTATGCATTAAAGAGTTTTGAAGGGGTTTGATGATGAAGTGTATATATTGGTTTCCCCTGATAGATGATGAGAGAGCAATAGTAGATAGAGTTGGTTTAGGGTATGTGGCATCACTAATACCAATGCCATGGGATTTTCATATGATGATAACACTATGTGAGTGATGGAATTATAATAAATGTACCTTTTAGCTACCCACCATAGAGATGATTATTGATTTGGAGTACATGTATAAGATATTGAAGATACCTATTACTAATTGGTGAGTGGTATTTCATGAGGTAGGTGGATAGAGACATATATCAGGACTCATGGTATTTTATATCCATTCATATATGGATACATCATAGGGGTGGTAGTAGTGATGTCCTATTGTTTTTTATTGTTAGAGATAATTTTCCATGGTTGTGGAAGTTTTTATCAATGTTATTAGATTCATTTTTTATTGTTGATGATAACAATGTGTCCATTGCATATAGGATGCACAATAATGTTTAAGATATATAAGATCATGGGATTGTATACTTGTAGGTTCATACCATGCTCACCCACCTATATAAATATTTGTATTTATTCACTTATGAGTTATGTAGTGGTGGGATTTGGTCATCAACATTATTACATTGCTAGGATTACATGTATAATATGGTGGCTAGACTAGAGTGTGTTCCAAGTACTTATTGGGCACACACAAAAGTATTTGTAAAGAGGTATAAAGGCATGATCTTGGTGTAGTTGAAGACTAACATTCACTATTAATAGGTGTTGGATCAAGTTACATCTCAAGATATTATTTGGATATCATATAGGGGATTTTAGAGATGTCCTCAGGATGGGGTTTAGTTGAGGTGGATTTGAGTGAGTTATTGGCTTCATGATCAATGGATGATTATTTTTGAGATATTATAGTATGAGTATGTTACATGGTAGTTTAGTGTGGTGCATGATGTACTCCATGCACCATGGGTGTGGGTAAAAATTACCTAGGCCACTGTGAGGTCGGGTAGCAAAGTGAGACCTAAAATAGTGAAGTTATCCCCAATTCCAATGATAGAGAGAGATGTGTTGATATAGGTACTAGATGTGGATGATGTGCAGGACATAAATACCAACATATTATGGTAGGGACATCATATATGGGTGCCACTATTTCTTATATCTAGGGCCATTATAGAGGATGTGTTATATCCATAGACCGTTAGAGTAGTTGTATGTATGTTTTTTTTTATAGATTGGTATAATTGGTTTGTTTATTATTGTCTTAACAAGTAGATGCACAATGTATTATGTTGGTGTGCATAGGTGCAAGAGATGATTACTACTAGGAGACTATCATTAAGGTAGTATTAGGAGAGCTTACACGACATAGTCCTAATGATGTTGTGGATGAGGGATAGTGGAGTAGGTTATTTAGGTTTTAGGTATCCATGCACACTTTTTTTATGAAGTGTCCATTGCCATCATAGTATATAAATAGGCAATAGTAGATAGAGATGAGGTGCATGTGGAGTTGTAGAGGTGAGTTATGCCACAACCTAATAATATGGGTGGGGTAGATAGTAGGATAATAGATGATTACATTCATTTTTAGTGTGAGAATATGGAGGTGATGGATGAGATAAGAATGTTATAAGAGAGAAAACATAGGGATAGGTATCAATATACATTTAGAGGGGATGTAAGATCATCAATCTCTAGTGGGTATGTATATGAGAATGAGGGTGATGGTTTGGACATGGTGACCAAGCTCTTATTATTGAGTGATTATATAATATTTTATGAAAATGTTTCCAAGTTACACACAACACACATATGCACACATGCGTACACACACACACACACACACACACACACATTTAACCTGTTAGGGTTTTACTATGTAAATCTTAAGCTAGATAAAAGGCTTAAGATGTTTAAATCAATCAAATAATATTTAATAATTAATTACTAATTTTTTATGGCCATTTAATTCCTTTTAATTTTTAAAAATAATAATAAATATGCTTAAATAGAGACTTATCTAGAAATTTATTGTCATGGATGATATGGGTTCTAAAAAATAGGTTGTAGATAGTTTTTAGTGTCATAAATAGGATTCTAGGATCTATTTTCTCACTAGATAGTAGTGACCCACCTAAAAAATAGCACCATGTTGATGTAGTGTCCTCAATGTGGTGCTAGTGTCCCATTTTCTAGACTTTTCCTATTTTCTAGGAGCACATTGGCCTATGTTTTTAAGTCCTATTCCTACATTCAAAAAATTTAGAGCTCTATGTTGTGCCTAGACAACCTAATTTAGTGTGCAAACCGTAATCCTCCTTGTAAGTATGGTATGATAATTAATTATGTTTTCATTATTAGGATAAGTTGGCCATCCTCAACACCACAATATGAAGAGAGTTTCTGAAATACCAATACTTTGAAGAGGGATCAATCTTGATGTAGTTCTCCCACCTAGTGCTTGACGCAAGTGTTAGTTAATTATAGAATGAGAGTGGACTAGGATTCCTTGAATGTGTTTAAGCTTTGAAATATTTGAAATTTGGGTACATGGATATTCTATAGGGTAGTATGCATAAGTAGGGAATAATAGGGATCAAATACCTTAATTTTGCTCAATTTATTTTTTGTTTGAATAGGCTTTTAAATTTATTTTCCAAATAATGAATAAGGGTCAAATATACTTCTATTTAAAGAGATCTATAGCTTGTGTAGATAATAAAATATTCTTAGGATGACCTTAAACGGGGCACATATTTCAAAAATTATCTATTTAGGAGAGTTAGGGATAAGGATAGTAGCATCCAGTTGGGAACACTAGTGCTATGTGGATGTAGTGTCCCAAAAGTGGTGTTAATGTCCACCTGGTAGACTATTGGGCAATTTGGGCTAGGATCTAAGAAAATTATCTTAGGATTATGTTTTTGATGATTTTAACTATCTATGGTCTACAAAATGATTAAAAAGTGTGGCAAAGGCTCTTGGATAGGTATAGGAATAAAATAGGAATATGTTAACTCAAGTAACACTCTTAGCATCTAAATACCATATTTAGGTGATTACACACACATGGAATTTTTGATATGTGAATATCATGTTATGTGATATTTTTATTGTGGCATTATTTATTTGAGTATATATTTTTATTATATTCATTGATTATGTGTTGATATGGAAATGTGTATGATTGATTATGTAATTATAATTGATTTTATTTCCATATACATATTGAGTAGATATTAATATTGTATTGGAAATGTTAGTTTTTAGAATTGATGATGTGTAATTATCATATTATATATTATTATTGATCCCGTGATTGTGGTATACACTATTTTAATCATGCTAGAAGAGTAAACAAGTGACCATAATGCTCATGTTGTGTAAGTTTATAAATAGACTTGATAATGGATATTGATTGTGGTAAACTAGTATTAGATAGATTTTTAGACTCTTTAGCTAATAACTTAGTTGGATATCATACTATTATTGTACTCTATTGTGCATTATCTCTTACAAATATCTTAATCGATTATCATATTGAAACTAGTGGTTGAGTAGTTTTCCATTTTATTACCATGCTACTATAAGTAAGTTGATCTCTTTGAACTAATTTCCATATTTAATAAATCTATGGTACATTATATCTCACATAATTAATTGCCTTAGAAACCACATGGAAAATATGATGAGTAACCAATGAATCCTTTGAAAGGAACATCATGGGATAACTCAGTCATATAAGAATGTGATATAGGGGAATATATATAAGGATATATTGATTCCCCTTTTGTCAATTATATAATTCCTTTGTTGACATAATGGTAAATATAATATTTGAGTACAAATTAATTATTATCCCAATGTCTGTTGATTCAAAAATTTTGTAATATGGTTTATTTATTATTTTTTTTGAATGATGTGATAGATGATGATGATTAGGAGGAAGTGTGATCATCCTTCTATCTGATAATGTAAATATGATATCAAGAGGCCTATCTCTATCTAAATAAAAATGGATAGGCATTTTACTAGTGTCCTATGCTCTAATCACTATGGGAAATGCTCTATGAAGTGGAGTTTTACCTTTGTTGAGTATCTTTATTGGTGGTTTTGATGCCACTTTTTCCTTATGCATAGGTGGATTAGGTGCTTATACTATATTAGATGAATATGATTATGAGAGATCTAAATAAAAATCTACCATTGAATGTATCTCAACTAGTCCCAACTTATTATCTAATGCCATAGTTGTATGGCATAGATGAAGAAATGATTTCAATGTCTCATATAACAATTTCTCCTTAAGAGGTATAATGAGGCCTTTAAAAAATATGTATTGCACCTATAAATTTGTTGGCTTCTAGATTAACTATAATATACATGATTTGAATCATCAAATGTAATTTCTTACTAGTTTTGGCTTACCATGGTGTAGTGAAGGCAACCTCTCATATGTGACTTGATGTCCCTTATTATATATATATAATAAGGGACATCAAGTCACATATGAGAGGTTGCCTTCACTACACCATGGTAAGCCAAAACTAGTAAGAAATTACATTTTATGATTCTATATATGTATATATATATACATATTTATATATATGTATATATATATATATATATATATATATATATACATATATATATATATATATACATATATATATATATAAATATATATATATATATGCATATATATACATATATATACATACATACATATATATATGTATGTATGTATGTATGTATGTATATATATATGTATATATATGTATATATATATATATATGCATATATATATATATATATATATATATATATGTATATATATATATATACATATATATACATACATATATATATACATACATACATATATATATATACATACATACATATATATATATATATATATATATATATATATATATATAATGCATGAGAAATACTTATTCTTAGTCAGCATATGTATGTAGTGAACCACTAGGGAGTGAATCATGAAACCAATTTAATGACTCATCCTCTACACTCCTAAGAAATAATTATAGGAAAATCAAACTACCAATGGGATGTGTCATATAATTTCTATAAGATTTGAGATGCAAGTATGGATCTCCATGTCCATGAAACTTAAGCAATGTTGGTATCTTAAACTTCTTTAATGGTGTCCAGGATATGATTTCCATGGATAGCATTATGATCAACCCAATAATAATATGCTTTACTTTCCAAGGTGAGTTGATGTATTTGTTATTATAAAGTGCCCACAACATAAACAAATATATTACCCATTGATAAGGTATATTAGAATCATTAAGAGGTTCATTTAAAAATTGAATCATAAATTCAATTTTATCCATTGGTACACTATTTCATGTAACATTGTTAGATATATTAGGTTAGCTCATTATAACCTTTGGAGGGGTGATAGTTTGGATCTAGTGAGAAGGAAATTAGCTATCACCCTCATGGAGGTTAGGAAGAGAAACAAGGTATGCCGTAGTAATGAGGGGTGGAGGAGGTTCAATGGTATCTCTTATTTTGTTAATTGGTAAAGAAGTATCACATGTTAATGGAATATAAGACATATTATTATCATGAAAATGTAAACTATGTAAAATAGGAACATAGGTATAAGTTTGTAACTTTTTATCTAAAGACATGATTATTTGAATTAGATTTTTATAACTAATCAATTTTGACATGAGAGATGGGTGAAGTAGGGAGATGATTATAAGGACTATACTCAATTGATTCTTCACTGAAATCATAGTAATAATTGTTATTCCAATTTTCATCAAAATTAAAACTACTCTCACTTATAGAGTTAAGAGAATAAGAACTATCATTTTCATGCTCAATAATAGAAAAATTAGAAGAAGATTTTAGATTTTTACTATTATGCAACATGTCATCATGTGTAGGTCAAATGCATTGTGTATATTCACTAGCTATGAGTAGAATGAACATGTTATCATTATTTTAAATAATGGAGTCAAGGGTAGAAGAAATAACAATCATATTTTCATTTGGAACATTAGGACATGTAGGAGAAGTGTTAGAGACATTTGAATTATATATATTTTGAAAGGAATCAATATGTTTACCTTTAAATTTGAAAGAGGGTGACAACATAATATCACCTAATTTAGTTTGTGAATATGAGAAAGGTATAATATCAGTTCCACATACTTTTTTTAATTGAATTGATAAAGGTGAAGAAGGTACATTTTGCTTTTCTATGCTAAGAACATCATGTGAATGAATAATATTACTTGAATCATGAAAAAATACATTTATTTTATTGTGATTATATTGTTTAAATTTGAATAAGTATGTATTAAAAGTGGTTGAAAATCTAGCATCATTCTCAAATAAATCACTACCTATGATAGGTTATTTTTTCCTTATGTTGGTAAGTTGATTTTGATAAGTGGGGGAAGAGAGAGGAGGAGAAGAATAAGATGCATTTAATTTATCATCATTATTAATTTCAATGTCATTCTTATAGTAATCATCATATCCATCATTACAACAACAATCATCATCATACTAAATGAAATCATGATCATTATCATGTGCTAGTTTAAAATTCTAAAAATTGGTCAATTCATTTATATAATTATGATAAAATTTTAAAACTTGATCAACTGACTGAGGGGGAAGATGTTACATAGATTTCATCTTAAAATTTCCAAAAAATAGAATGAAAGGAATGAACAATAAAAAATAATGGGTATAATATAATCCAACATAAATAAATTTTAAAATATGCTAAATATTTATCCCAATGTACAAAAAATTAGAATTTGTCTTCAAACCCTAAGGGCTAATATTTGGATGTGAGACACTTTTTCATAGGCTAACAAGGTAAAATGATAAATAGAAACATAAGAGGATATCCAAAGGAGGGTAAGGACCTCAAATAAGTTAAAAACAATACCATTAGACAATAGCATTGAGGTGGATAATAGAATTAAGAACTTTTATCTAGGACCACACTATTTTATTATGTGCAAAAAAATGGGTTATGACTTGGGAAAATATGCCAAAGGCCCATGTGAGTATAAAATGGATGATATGAAACTATCAAGGGTGTGACATGTGAATAAGACACTTATTCATCATTAAGAACTTGTGAAATAATTATAAAAGACATAATACTTTTGTTTACTTGACTAGATTAGGGTGTGTACAATTTGAATCATCTCATGGTACTTTGTGAGAGATGTATTCCCTCATGTAACCATTATACCTCATACAACATCCCCATAAAATCTTGAAACCATGAAATCTAGCTAAGTCTAAAATATTATAGGACCCAATCCACTTTATAACTCCTAAAGATTTGATACCAATATCAAACACCCTAAAATTATATATAAAATATATTACTTAAACTTATAATTAAAATTTTATTTTATATATATAATCATTATTTTGATCTCATCTAGCCCTTTCTTATATTTTAGTTGGCCTAATTACATTTATTAATTTCAAGGTTTGGAAACTTATATATAAGGGTCATATTTCATTCCTAAATTATATATCACACTTATCTTCTCTTCTTGTGATCACAATTATTATCATAATTAGTATTTTAAAGTGTTACAACTACAATCTTATCTTTTAGGTCGATTCTTTCTTATAGTATTTGTAGCTCAATAGAAGGAGTCAAACCAAGGAGGTATCTTAGTCTGTAGAGTCCAAAAATAAGGATACATATGTATTATTATAGCATTTAAATTATTAAGGCTATAAAATATCTTTAAAAGTTCCACTTGATCCAAATGGGGAGATTGAAGCATCAACATGTCTATCAAAAATCTAAGTATTTATATCCCTATCTTATTTACTTTATTCAGTTAGTATATTAGATATTTCTTGGTTTATTGTGTTTTGGGTGTATGTGTATATCTTTTATTATGTTATCCCTTATATTGAATAATATGGTATAGATATAAGGGTTCTTAGGCTTGTTACTTATCATTTTAGGTTTCATGGACCCCCCTTTGGTTGACCATGACACCTTATATTATTTATAACCACTTAAAATCATGTGCTTTTTTTTCACACTTACTATCATTTAGTTTACTTTCACCTTTAAAATCATTATTAAAATCACTTACCCATCATTTAACCCTAGTGAGAGATATGCCCCATATCATAGGCTTATGATTTGGAACCAATTATTCTTGAAATTTGACTATATATTCCACTCTAATATGTCTACAATTATTCTATTTATTTATCTGATATTACAATTATATGAATTCTCTATTATTATGACTTTATTTAGGTCCTAATCTATTGAGAGAAATATGATAGTTATATGTCATCCTAGCTTGTGCATATATCACAGAAAGATTTATGAATTATTGGGTTTTATATTAAATTCCAACACATATCCCATTTAATAAATAAAATTACATGCCTAATGCCAATTAATATTTATTTGATTATTGGCTATGATGAAATTTAATCCTAAATAGAGATTACTAGATAATTTGGAGTCATCTTAATTTTTCATGCCGCTTGGCTATTTCAATTTATTTAATTTGATGGTGACTGATATAACTAATGATATGAAATTAAATTTGAATTCACTCATCCAAAATTAAATTTTTGTACTTCTCATAAGAAAGTATAAATTTTTATTTAGTAAAATCAATTTATGGTATATATTAATATGCTAGGTATAAATTATGGAGACTAATAATGGGTTAAGGTGGTGTGTTGAAATGGAGAGGCATTTCCATCTATTGTGTGTCAAAATTTAGGTTTTTAACATATTTTTAATGTCTTAAAAGGTATTAATGTTATTATATAAATATTATTCTATTTTTTAAGGATATTTTTTAATTAATTAAAAAATAAGGTTATAGATCACTTCCATATTTTATATATATATATATATATATATATATATTTGAAATATAATTTTATTTAACTCATATCAACATGTTATGGTTTATATATATATATATATATATATATATATATATATATATATATATATATATATATCATATCTTAACCATAACATGTTGATATGAGTTAAATAAAATTATATTTCAAATAATATATATATATTTTTTTAAAAAGATAGAAAATAAAACACAAGAGTTAAGTTGTTGAGATATTTTCCTTATTTATTTTGACTACTAAGTAGAATAATTGGTTCAATTGTGCCTTTGAAATTGATATTGAATAAGGAACTATAAAGTTGAACCATCAGACAAATGATTTTTTAACAACTCTTAAGGACATCAACTTTATATTGGGTCATCTCTTTGATTAATAAATCTAAACAACTTTGATCCTCATAATGAATAAGCTCTCATAGAGAGCCTTGATTTACTCTCAAAAGGTAGTGAAACCTACAATATATCTCAAAATACAATGGATACCTAAATACAAAATACTATTTTGATTTTGATTCATTATTACAAAGTTTACATATGCATTGATGTTGAAGAATAAATGGCTCTTACTCTACTTAAATTTGATGAGGGCATAGCCAAAATTTACCTAAAGGAAATATCCTAATGTACTTTGAAGTAATAATATCTCCATATTCAATTATTAATTAGTGATCGAAGTAGTGATGGATTTTTGTTCATAGTGGTTATGATTGTTTAATTTAATTTGATTTTAATTAGGATATGTAGATCTCATCCCTAAATCCCATTTGAACATAAATTTTAAAAATGTAGGGAGAATTTATATAAAATACATTAGAAGGAAACTTGTTAATATCAATACCAATCCTATGTATGAAAGATGTACATTTATTATACCAAGTTTTCTTTATCCCTTATTCATATAAGTTCAAAAAATATTAAAGAGACTTAAATGGATATCTATTATGATCAATTATGTCCTAAAAAATTAGAAGTAAAAATAAATATTATTATGTATAATTATATTTGATACATTTTAATTTTAGCATTAATTTTGATTTCCACTTGAATTCTACACCATCCTTATAGTGGCTAATAAAACCTGCACTTTCATTCATGTATTCCTATCAAGTTGAATATATCTTGTAGAAATTAAATTATTGGGTCAAATCCATGATTTTTTTTTATGTCAATCTACATGAAATTAATTTTTTTATGCTAAAGGGTCTTGTTAAAATAAATGCATCTTGGAGTGATACATCTTCTATACTTAATTTTAATAGATTCATAGAGGTTGAAAATAAGTGTTTATTTGAATACACTTATGAATTAAAATGGATCCACAGGAAAGGGAGGTGGAGGAGAATATGGCTTGTTTATCTACACTTATGATTGGAGCATGAAATAAGATATCATGACATATTAAGGTAAAAAATTAAGGTGATTAAGTGTTGGTATCCATATTTTCATACCATAGTAGTCAACACTGCTTTGGGAAAGAATAAATATGACACAAAATAATAGAATTAGTAATTTCCATAAACTTATAATAGACGAAGGTCCATCTAGTATTAATAAGAATAAAATAGCTACATAAAATATTTACATATAGTATAATTACAAATCTTGAATGTAGAACTTGTACGAGTGCAAATAAAAGTACAACTCATTCCCCCTTTGATTTAGATTATTTTAAATCTATATTAAATGCATAGGTTTCAATAAACCTTTTTAATTTCATCTCCCTTCCTTGCCTCCTAATTTTGTGTCTTAATTTCTCTACTAGTTACTAAAGAGGGGTTAAATTTGATAGTTATTTTTTTAAAATTTTAAGCATAAAATGTGGTGGAAATGTTTTGAGCATTGTATGGAATAAAAGGATGAAATTTGGTTAGACTATCAAAACTTTTGTTAGAATATAATTATATCTATGTAAATATATATTTATAATGTTCATATTTCATTATTTATAAATGAATTGAACTAATGTTTTAAGGGAAACATTGAATGGAAAGTTGGAGGATCAAATGTAAAATTCAACCCCTTTCTAGATTCATATTTTTCTCCTCATACTAAATTGATAAATAACACATGTTTTAAAAAGGATGTGCAAAAGGAGAAAAATCAATTATTAAAGATATTATTTCCTCTATTCTTTTGTAATGAATATAAAATTTTTTAGTCCTAATGCTGAATGTAGGAAAGCAGAGAGGTAACTTTACAACATAAAAATATGTCCTTACAATCACTTTAAAATATTCATGATTCATCCATTCCATTATCATATGATAGGATACCACCTACAAGTTTAGAATCTAGTTTAAAAAGTATAAAATATCATTTTGTAACATCTATAAATGCAAGATATAGATTCCAAAAAACTATTTCATATACTCAATGAGTAATAAATATGACCAATAATTAAAATTATGTGAACACATTTCCAAATTAGCATGACCATAATGCTAAATATAACATACACTTATTACATATATCTCATTATAATATGTCAGGTTCACATAATTCATTCCCACTTTCTAATTTATTTTTTTATAATTTATTTGTCTACTGAAACACATGCTACAACCATTATTTTAATATTTCAATGTTACATTATTGTGAAACTTATATTATATAAAATTAGAATACATATTTTTATTTAAACAAAATTCTCGTATTTAGAGTAGAAAACTCACATAGTTTTTATAATAAAATTGGATTTTTATTTAACATTTATTTTTCACATATATTAATTACTTCTATTACATAACCTATACTTATACTTTATTTATTTTACACTAATCTAAATTGACACAGGGTGCATATGTATAGTTTTAAAGGAGTCATTGGATATCTTACACCTATTTTCATTTATGTCATTTTTTTTAATGATGTATTAGTTAATTTAAATAGTTAAATGGAAGATATAAATTGTATTAATAGATGTGATGTGCCATTGAAATTTACACATGTATATGATCTAGCTTATTTGAGTCAAACCAATAAAATACCTTGTCATTGCACCTCATCATCACCACCTAGGTCACCTTGAAATATTTTTCCACTTTCGTGTTTTGAATCCCCTCTCCCTTCTTTACCAATTCACCATTGCCTTTAATATCAACTCTTTTATTTATGTAAAATTCATATCCACATTATGATATTTTATTTGTTCTTATTATATTTTAATTTACATGTGTTTCTTTCACTATCTATATATGCTTTCAAAGATTATGAGAAAACACTAAATTTTATTATTTAGTTTAGAAAGTGTAAATTTGACTTGGATAATAACTAGTTTTTGGACCATGTTATCAACCTTGTGATTGTTATCATAATATTACTGTTAATAGAATGATTTACTATTGTGATCATAACATCAAAATATCATTCTCTTTTATTATCTATTAATATATATCCTAACCAATTTGACCTTTCAAGGTTCAAGGGGATAATTTTTACTTGAAAAGTAATCAAAGTAACCTATAAATTTACTCACACACACACATATGCGTATGCATATGCATATATATATATATATATATATGTGTGTGTGTGTGTGTGTGTGTGTAGACACACACACACACACACACACACACACACACACATGCATGTGTGTGTGTGTGTGTGTATGTATGTATATGTATATATGTCTATATACATATACATATATTTATATGCACACACACACACACACATAAGTTATGTGGTTCAAATTTATTTTTAGTTGATAATAGATATGATTATGTCCCATTGTTTTCATTATATTATGAGATTAGTGAGACATAAAATGACATGTTTTTTTCACATCTCATCTTGTTTACATGTTATTATTGGTTTTATACCCCAATTTATTCCTAGGAACACATAGGTCCTCAGTTTAGAATTATAGTACATTTATGTATACATTTTATTTCATATCACATTTTTTTTAATTTCTTTATTTTATATGGTTTTATAGATTTTTTTCCTCTCACTATTATTTTTGCGTAATATCATTGATGTCTCATATATTTGGAGTGGATGATCACGTGGAATTTTTTCAAAAGTAACCAAAGTTATATTGGGTGGAATGAATTCAAAGATAAAAACCTAAACTGTTATTTCTAATTTATTTTTATGCAAATAATTAAAACAATTCCAATAAATTGATCACAAGACCCTACAATGCTAAAAAACATCAATAATTTAATGACACTCTATTAAGTTCATTGTATAAAAAATTTAATGAGGAGAAAAAATGTCAATTTTTTGGATTAAATATAAAATTTGGAATATCATTACTACAAATTAGATTGTCTCAAAAAATTATGATTACTTTGGTTAGATTTATATGGTCTAAAAATATATACCTAAATG
>JARHVA010000940.1:3790000-4157045 GCA_037957365.1 Torreya grandis
AAGTAAAAAGGTAGTATATTATGTTTCCAAACAATCATTTGAGAGGTATCTTAGGCTTCTAGTTCTTGAAGCCACTTATAATCATGTTTTGGCCAATGTGTGGATGGAACAAAATACTATGGAGTGAAAATTGAAATAATGGTTACTAATAGGGGAGAAATTGAATCCCAAGGCATGTATTTCCTCTAATGGAATAATTAAGTTTGGACCAGGCATTATGGTATCAATGCATTTTTGAATAGGTTATTTATATTTCTTAGTATCACTTATGTACATGCAGAATGGGTGCCAATATTGGATATTCTATTAACATCAGACAAAATTGTAACATTGGGATAAGTTCTTAATGTTATATTAAAGGGGTAAATGTTCTAACTAGAACAAAGGTTAACTAGTGTATATTTTTATATGATGTCCTATTTTTTGGATGCAGTCATTGGTATAGTCCACAAAACTCATGGGGAAACATGAGATTTATCCATTAAATATCTAAATAATATAATTTTTGATGATTATTATTTCTTATATGTTTATATATTCATGAGTGAAATCACTAAAAATTGTGAGTTTATTTATCCTCAGGTCTATTAGGCCATTTATGGAACCTATATGCCCATATTATTTAAAAATTTGAGAAGGATCATCTCCAAAATGGGAGATTATTGGTACTATCTAAACTATACCATTATTAGAATTGAAGGGACCAAACCACCCCCTTGTATTTACCATGCCATATCCCAAATAAGGTGGTATAATAATAAATTACACATTAAATATATAATAATGTGGATGCAGATCTTGGTATCAAACATTAATATTATTATCAAAAGTTCCCTAAGCATTGGATAGCTTCATTTTTTAGTTAGAAATCACCTTAATCAAGTAAGAAAGGTCAGGGTTCATTATAACTTAAAGGTGGCCTAATATAAATAATGGGACTCTAGAGAAAGTTAGAAATTATCTTAAGTAACTAAAGGATAAAAGGGGTTACTATATAGTATTATCATAAGAAATATGATCATGATTCCATGTTTATGAATGCTTGAGATGATTCTGAAGTTTGGATTTGCATGAAGAATAATAATATGTCAATTATCATTACTCAACAAATCCAATATAACCTTGAAATCACTAAGGAGTGAGAAAAAGTAATGTGAAATAATTAGAATAATCTTAGGGTCATAAGTGGTTTAAACCATAGTCCCAAGGTTCATCCAAATGGGATCAAACTCCCTCTCCCACATCAGAGGATTCTAATTTACTAGAGGGAGAGCCTAATAGCTAAAGGGAAGAGAATATTTAGATTATAAAATATATCCTCAAATGTCTCAATGGTCCCCATACGGTCTCCACTCATCCATTTAACAACCACATTGTTTATGACTTTACCTCCTTGATATGCACAAATAAAGACATTCTCTTGGGCAATAATGACTCCATTTACTATAGTCACACAAGTGGATATCCTTGAATTTATTTAGAGATATTTTTTTTTTATCTATTTAATAAACTCCTCCTTCCCCTCAAGTATATATAATAGTTCTATATTCACCAACTACCACAATTGAGGGGGAATCTCCCCAAATACTCCATAATATATTGGTTTCCTTTCCACCTATAATTTCCTTCACCATTGTTACTTCACTTACCATCCCTTCATCACCTATATTATTAAATTATACTACTATATATCCTTTATCAATTTAATAATCCCCTTCATCTCCTATTCCACCCCATGATTACTCATTAAGGGAAATTATAATTTTTCCAGCATATTTCAAAACTCAACAAGTGGATGAAAGACTGCCATTAGATTTATTTACCTTAGGAATACATTTTTATGGGGAACCAAATGAAGAACATGAATATGTAATTTCACTAGTGTATTACCCCATAAATGAGGAAGAAACAAATTATAATATGTGAAGGGACTAGAATAGTAATAGAGTAAAATAAGAGCACAAAACAAAATTGAAGAAGAGATAGAGAAATAAAAGGCAACATCAATAAGATTGGGAACACTAGATGAAGGATAAACTTCACATATAACACAAATAAAATATATTCTTATTGAATAATAAAGGTAGGTCATTAATAAGTTATTTTCCTCTCTTCAATTTTCTTTTATAGTTGTAAATACTTAGGTTTTTTATTTACCTCCTACTGGTCCAACTTCCACCCCTTCTCCATATCAGTCCTTAAAATAATATTAAATCAAAAATTGAGTCATTATATTCTCATACTAGTTCTAAAGGATTTGAGAAACAAGTCTCTAGTTATGTTGATTCTTCCATTATTTCCACTACAACTCAAATAACATCTACTAAAAAGAGGGTTTATTTTGAGGAATTAGTATCAATTTCCATTTTTAACCCTTTTGGAACCACCAATTCATCTAAAATACCCATCTCAATTGGAGTTACCTTTGTCTTAGTAGGCACCTATATAATTTGATACAATGATAATTTAGAAAACTCTTGGCTAGACAAAGGATGTGTTAGAACTACACCTCAAATAAAAGTATCAATATGGAAAAGAGTAATTTAGTTACCCCTTGACTTTCCCATCTAAATAAATGACTCAATTCCATCTCTAATGATTAATTCACCTTATACCTCTTTAGATACCAACTATGCTAAAGAATAAGGGGAATTCATAGTTCCTTAATGGTTAAATAGTTTCAAGGATAGAGATTAAATAGGCAAAACCTAGTTCACATAGAGTTACCCACAATCTCCACCCATTTTGACAAGAAAAGAGGTAAAATTTAGAGGGTAAGAAATAGGAAAGGGGAGACCACTAGAACATGAGAGAAAATAGTGCTATAACAAAGATAAAATCTATTACCCTTGGCCAATAAGCCTAAAATGAGTTGTAACAACCTTACTGAATATATAGAGGATTTTTGATATTTTATGGATTCATCTAGGGAAGATATGAAATAAATGTATACAATTCAAGAACAAGTATAATATAGCTTTTTACATACATAAATCATTTAGAATCATCAATAAATTATGGACAATGCCCAAAGTGTAGTCATTAGGATGTATAATATTTGAATATAGTTTGAGTATATAGGGGTGAGTTCCATCTTGAATGATTAAAAGTACTAAAACATTGGTACCAGTTGAAAGAATTTGAAAATAAAATCAACTTATAGGTTAAGTGCATGAGGAAAAATGCATATAATCATTTGAACTTTATGTCTATCCAAAACATAGTATGGGTTTTGAATTATGTGATTTCAAAGAGTGATGGTGCTTTAAATTGGCATACATAAATTAAAGCCTTGAAAAATTAGTTTATAGGCCAAGAAAGGGAGGCCTTGCATATCTTAAAATATATAAGGGTCATAAACATGATAACCTCCATTGTGAAGTTCATGAATACACCCAATTTTGAAAAACTTCTTAAGGTAGTTGTAGATAGATAGAAGGAAGTCAAATAAATGTTTAAAAAAATAATAAATAAATTCTACAGTTGATAAATTTTGTGAAAGATAAGGTAACTAACGTGGAAGCCCTCAAATTAGGATTCAAGGCATCAGAAACTTAACATATAAATTTGATGGGTGAATATATCAAAATATTTAACCTTTTATGCTTAATTTTTATATTACTAATATAAAATTTGAATCTAGTTATGAATTATTTGAGAATCTTAAGACTATAGAGGAAGCTTCCATGTTAGAATCAATCACATAGTTAGAAACAACCATTCCTATATGAATACAAGTTATAGTTCACACTGTAGTGTCTATATCAACATGAGGTCCTCATTTCTCTAGATATGTAATAATACACACTCCAATAAGACCTATTTTGATTTCTCAAGGAACCACAATGATTAATATAGTTAATTCAATTTCAAAATCTATTATGAATATTTTTTTATCTCTCAGTGTTGCCACATCAATACCACCTTAGATATATATGTATTTTCATGTTTTAAATTAACTTGGGACTAGTGTTCCCAAATTTATTGGCATATATGTATTACATTCAACCTATTTTAACAAATAATTTATATTTATGTGCACATCTTATTATCGCCCAATTTTTCACCCTTGGAATATTATTCAAGACTTCCAAATTTGGGGTAACATGGAGACAATCCTAGGCTATGTATGTCCTAATAATTGGATTAAATATCTATATTATAGGGCTAGCTCCCCTTAATGTATCAATTTGGCTCATAATTATACACTATTAATTGTAATGGAAAAGGGATAAGGACAACATGGAAGAAACCTAACTAAAGATGTGATACACCAAAAATAATTGACCACTACCAACCAACTACATATGCACATCAACCATGAGACTAGCTTGAACATACACTACTCCTAATCTATATCTCCTACATCAACACTTCATGTGAAGGTTGTGAAAGATGTTTTAGGTTAATAAGAATAGATAAGAGGTCCAAAATGACACTAATGAGTATACAACTCACTAAACCTTCAAGTTAAATTTAACACTTCACACTACCTACAAAGAAACTTTCAAACTATGTATGAGTGTTATAAAAGGACAACATGCCAAGGAAGACTAAACAAAACACGTGACAAGATTAACTAGTCATTAACACACACTAAATATAGTCAAAAAATGAGGTAAAACTAGTATTATTTCATTGATCAAGGGCATACAAATGGGTAGAGCTTTGCCATACCCAGGTGGAGGATTAATACAAATCCAAACAAGGTCTAATTTATTAAGAATGAGAGTAGAGGAGAGAGAGAAAGGCATAGAAGAGAGGTTTAAACGTGTCTAGAAAGAGAGGTTGAATAATCACAATACTTTATAGGACATGTATTTCTTATTTGATGATGTTTCTTCATTCAAATGGTGTAAGAGCTTCATTACTTTGCTTGACACTTCTTGATTCTTCTTCAAACTATCCTCGTCTTATCTTGGAAAGTGAAAAGTGGCACTCTTCATCATCAATTCATGTTGAAATAATATTTTCCCTTGTTATTGACACCTTTAATTAGTTTAATAATCTATTTATACTGATGTTACAATGATAATCATCTCTTCTTAGGTGTCTTGAAGCCCATTTGACTTCATTATGCCACTCTTTGCTAGAAAGCCTCAAATTTTGATTTTGTATTCATGGATGTAATATATCTTCATGAAGGACCTGTCTATATCCTAAAAAACATGAATCAACTCTTTTTGAATCCTCGATCACTCTCCAAGACTTCATCTTGACCTAAAGCTTGCATTTGTCTTCAATTCATTATATCCCTCAAAACACACAAAACTCCTTATGTAGAAGAATGTATGGATGAAATTTGAAAATTAATAATTGTTTTGAATAAATATATACCCTTATATATCTATGATAATTTTCATGACCAAACATTAAGAGCAAGTACACCTATTCACCTTGTTTCTTTCTCCAATTAGGCCTCAATTAGGTCTCTAAGCCTAAAAAATAAGATTTAGCTATATATAACTCCCAAACATATGAAACCTTAAATAAATGATTTATTCACTTCAAATAACTCCTAAAAAATTTCCATGTCCAATTTAAAAATTTAATGAAACTTTTCACATTTACAAATAGCTCAAAATAGCCATTTTAGCATTTTTTGTATATTTGTACCTTCACATGCCAAATAATAGATTAATAATGTTATTAGGGGAGTTTTGAGTTTTATTAAAGTCATTTCAAGGGTCATATAGTTCATCTTGAGTGTTTATAAACATTATCTCTCTCATTAGGTCATTTTTGGCTTTCTTAGCAGCCTCTGACACGCTTATCATCTTAACAATGATTCATAAACCCTAAGACCTTAATCAATGAAAAAATTCCATAAATCACAATTATAAAAGTATATATAACATACCTAATGATATTTGGATACCATGTAGTTTGTCCATACTATTATAAGCTTATGAAGATGCATCTCCGGCTAATGAGCCTATAATTGTGAGGTCTAGGAAGAGACAAATGTGTGAAAATGGGTAAGAGTGATTAGTTTTGATATCATACACCTTATTTAGGTTTGTATCATCTATATTTAATTTTACCAATGTTATTATTAACATTCTCCTTCTCTATACCTGTTACAACTTCCAGTAGTTCATACTCAAGGTTTATAACACATCAATGCAAGTGACTATATTTGTCCATTTTCTATAATTATTATTAGTTTAAATACTATTAAGGTATCTATATAGGTTATATATATATTTTAATTTCCACCTTACCCTTCATCTCTAAATCAATATACACATAAATCACCCAACCTTCACAAATAGGCCTCTTCTAGGCCTCTATGAACTAAAAGTTCCTTTTTTCCTCACTATTGGAAGAACCCAAGACATCATATAAAGTTTAAATAAATTAATAATAATATTATTATATATATTTATGTTTCCATCTTACCTAATCAAATAAAATTTAACAATTTTCATACACAAGACTCTATAGTCTATGAGTGTTCATTTAGGCCTACTAAGCCCAAAGGAGATATCATGTAGATATATAAGATTTATAATGTAATATATATAATGATACCCCCATGATATTTTCACATAATATTCATATGCCTTATGGCCTCAAGATGCTTAGGTTTGACCATTTTATTAGATCATTCTTAATGTTTTTCAAGATCTTTTTTATCCTCAATACCTACATATATCTTTAAAATCTCTCTAAAATAAAATTCCATTTCATAATGTTCCATATTCTCTCCAATGCTTGAAGGTGAGTTTACAACTCTAGCTAGCTTGTAGGTATCCTTCTAGGCCTGTATAGAGTATTAACTAGGTCTTAATATTATAAAAGGGAATATACCATGAATTTATGTCACTATGGATCCTTAAAACCCTTTAGGAATTCACTCCACAACACAAGTATCATCTTGTCTTTCCTTTATGTCCTAGACATGGATGCATGTGATAGTTTGTGATAAATTTCCACCTTAAGTCTTATCCTCCATAAGTCTCTTTCCACCTTTAGTTATATTGTGTCAATTAGATCCTTTATAATTTATAAATAGGTATTAATTAAGAGATAAAAAGGTATATATTTAGACCCCTTCATCTCAATCATATACTCCATATGCTTTAATGCTTCCTATTGTTCATCCTTGATAATTTTTCCTATAAGTGAATAAGCTCTAGGTCACTTCTTCACTATGTTTTATCTCTCTTGAGAATAATTTAAACAATAGTTTCATGTAAAATATAATGGATATAAAACTATAAGTCTTTACCAACACTTAAACATATTCAAACTACTTTAAATGCTCCCTTGGAGAAATCACCCTACTCCTCTAGGTCTCATTAGTCTAACTCAGTCTACATGGTATTTTGAGTGCAAGATGGATTGAATTTGAGTCTCACAAGTGATAAAAGTTTTTTGAGGGTTTTTATACCATTATTATAACACTATATATTAATTTAGTGTGATATCATTCATTCTTTATAGCATGTTTTTAGGCCAATAGTGACCTACAAGTCTGCAAGTTTCCTTAGTCTTCTTGAACACAGCTTGGAGAAGAGACAATAAATAGATAAGAAAGTGATACTTTACCCATAGTATCATTTAATATGTTTTTGATGATATATACATGTTTTTTTAGGAAAAAAACCATATCACTCTTTCCATGCAGTAATGGTATTCACTTTCTCAAGATTCATGAATGTTTATGGAAGTCTACAAGTCCTAGTTTGTTAATAAGTTTTAGTGTAAAATAGATGTTAATTTATTTATATGGATATATACATAGAATTTTTATGAGTATAAATGTGATGTGATATCTCCACCATAAAAAACTCAACTATTAAAAACCTTTAATCATCATAAAACTATAGTCTTAACCTGTAAACTATACACAAATGGAGATTTATTGTATTCTTGGGATCATATGTGCCAAGTAAGCCCTATATAATCATGAATTAATATTTTAAAAACCATATGTAACTTTTCATATTTCTCTCATGCCTCCAACCTCTTTCAAATTTGTATTTTGAGGAGAAAACTGAGCCTATGGAGTTTATGTAGGGATTAAGACCACTTGATGGTCTTAACATTTTTTCATAAATATGAGGACACAAATATATGAAAAAATGAAAAAAAAATTAATTCCATTGGACCCAATTAATTTTCCCAATATCTTAAGTTATGAATCTCTCTCCTCTATCTATATTAAGCACATGAAGTTGACCCTTACTAATCTGCCAAGAAGCAGATGGAAGTTCTAAAGAATTTTTTTTATGACTTATAAAAGCTTGATATACATGGATATGACTTGAGGAAGGTGAATTAACACTTAGAATATGTTTTCACCTAAAATTGGATCCTCCAAGTTCATACAGGTACTTAAGATTACCATTTTTGGAGTGATTTTCTCTCATTTGGATGTTAAACCTACAAAAACTAATATGACATCTTTGAAAAACATGCGAGTTAGGTAATTTATTAACAATATTTGAAAATTTTATTTTATTTATATTTCATCTTTTGGGATTTTACAAGTGTTTAACTTGACCAAAAGTAGCTTTCTCTTTCATAACACTTACCTTAAACTTTTCAAATCAATTGTAACTTCTCCAAACATGTATGAAATGTTTATGCAAGGTAATGAAGGGGAAGTATGACTTGATTGGTAGCATAAAAACCTTTGAGATCATTTGAATAACATTATTCACATCATGGTATATATATATATATATATATATATATATATATGTATATATATATATATCACAACACTAATACAAACCATTACCTTAATTTTGTCTAAATAACCTTAAATTTTTCTAATAAGACCTTAAAAATACCCTAATAAGATGTTATAAGGCATGAAATATTTATTAAAATTTTTATCAATACATAAAAAGTCCAATTTCAAATTATATGGGTTCACCTTTTAACCTAGGGGTAAAAAATGGTCAACACAACTTTTGCACGTGCATGTTATGGATGAATTTTGACACATAATTTTATAATTAGAAATGTAAATCTAGAATCTATTTGGATTATGAGGCATCCCATCCCCAAGCCTATATATACTTGTATCCTCTTGATTCCAAGGGGATGAGAATTTTGGTTGTTAAGATTAGTAATAAATTCTAAGGATAGTTCTGTAATTGGTCTTGATATGCAAATATTGTTCTTATGTAAATTTGTGAGTCTTTAAAAGAAGATACAATAATCTAGTATCTTACTATTTTAGTTGTGTATGAATATTACTTGTTATAATTATTCGTAATGTGTAGTAGATGATTTGAATGCTTTTATGTGATAATCTTATTCTCCCTTTATAGAAGTACAACTGCAATATCACAAATACATCAACCTTTGGTTATGCTCACTAAATTTCATTGTATTATTATTTAATTATACTCTTAATTATGTTCTATTTGTGTTATAATAATAACTTTCATCAAACATTTTTTCTTAATTATTTATCCAACCTATAATTCAGGATCCATTTTAGAAGTGTTTCATCTTGTCTGATTCATAAAGCCTTCTTCTCTACCCTACCCTTATTTATTTTTGAAGTTTACTTTGATCTTATCCACCTTAGATTATACTCATCAAAAATTCACCCTTCTCAAGTAGGTCTATAATCACATCAAAT
The DNA here is from genome assembly GCA_037957365.1 of Torreya grandis. Taxonomy (NCBI): domain Eukaryota; kingdom Viridiplantae; phylum Streptophyta; class Pinopsida; order Cupressales; family Taxaceae; genus Torreya; species Torreya grandis. The sequence goes on from JARHVA010000940.1 coordinate 3,799,608, forward strand.
CTTAACCATTTGAGGTAAACAATTACTCTGATCACTACTATTCCACCACTAGGTTATTTATAAAACCCAATACCTTGAAAATCATGCATTGGATTTAATCTTTCTTCACTAATCCTAAAATATTAGAGGATACATCATAAGGTTAGTTGGTGTGCATAAAACCCACATTAACAATAATTTATGTGGTAATATAAATAGGTCTTATGTTTCATTAAAAATATCACTTTAGTTGAATTAGATATACCCATAGACACCCATATTTGGTACAAGCACAATTTTACAACATTTTTGTATATCCTTTATATGTATATATCTCTTGACCAAGGATTAGATATCTAGTGATGCATCCTCTTGTGGACCTCTTCGGTTCCATATTATTTAACTTCATTTACCTACCCCTTGGGTTTGTATGTGATTTTATTTCACTTCATCTAATGTATTCTAGGGGTACCTCCCTTTTATTTCTTATTATTTGTATGTTTTTGACCCTTGGAGTCTAATGTCCAACTATGATGTAGGTGTCCAATCTTATCTTATTGTCCTTTTATGTATATTTTGCATTTATGAACATTTGTTTAACCATATTTGCCCATCCTATTATCATATTTTCGTGCATCACTAGATTCTAATTCAAAATTAAAAGGTCCATATATATACAAAGGCTATTGTTTAATTAAAATATGGGGAAATTTGATTTGACGATCACAAAATTGGAAAATATTATACACCTTGAGATATCAAACTACATTACAATATTGAATTAATCATCTAAAGAATTAAAATGTCAAATAAATTATTAAATTTATTATACCAAGGTTTACTAGGAGAAATAACATAAATTTAAACATTTACAATTTCACAAAGATGCCTAGGAAGGAGAACTACATATGAGTTTGAGGTCCTCTTTGGAGTATTAGATATGTAGGAAACACTTAGAAATAATTGTTGGCTAATTTTGTCCCAAATATAAATATTATACCTAAATGGTTGAGCTAATCAGATTTCTAGATGGAATGAATGGTCTAAAGACCTCATATTGCTTACAAAGCTTTTACAACACTTTAAGTAAGATTAAAGTACAATTTGTTATCTTTAAATCAAGAATTAAATGAGGTCTAAAGTTGCAAGGAAAGACATCCAAGGTTATAATGGTTTATCATGGTGTCTCGAGAGAATAAATCATGTTGCATAGGTCTTAAAAACTCATTTTGATCCTTTAAAGTCCTTTCACAAGCATGGAAGAACCAGACCATCATCAACTTATAATATAGAAATGAACATACCAGTTTACTTGCACATTTTTTAAATATGATTGGGAAGCCTCTTAGGACAAAATATATTGTAGACATGATTTTTTTTACACCTTGAACATCCTCTAAAATTTTCATAACTTGATATGTTTTATATCTCAAGTTATAAAGCTTCAAAGTTAAACTTATAGAATGAAATGTTTGCACAAATGTCAAGATTAAGCCTCAACAAATAGTCATTTCGATTTAAATGTTCCTAGGACTAATTAAAGAGTGATAATTGTCCAAATATTGGGATCTAAGGTCAAGATCAATGAAAATCAAATAATATACAATGTTAGTTGGTCCCAAATATCTAATGGTGAGAATTTGATCATGCATCAAAGATCAATGGTGAGCATTGAGTCAAAAGGTCATCATGAATATGGAGATGACAAGTGTCAAAATCTTAGGAAATTAGATCAGATCCAATGGTGAGCATCGACTCATAAATATAGTGGAACATATCTATGGTACACATTTAATCTACTAAGGTAGATCAATGATGAGCAGTGAGTCAATGGATCATAGGAGAAAAAGAGAAGGTGACAAGTATCTCAATTGTGTTAGGCTGGTAGAAGATCAATGGTACATGTTTATTCATACAAATGTAAATCTACAGAGCATGTGAGGTTAAGAAGTCAAAGAGATGATAGCAAGATCATGTAGAATAAATGAAGAGATGACACTTAGCATAATATGGGAGGGCCCAGATCAATATTGATGGTCGATATTTAAAGTCAAAATTTAGGGACTTCAATGGAGAATAAATACAACCATAGGTTGAAGTAGAATCAAGTCCTCCAATGATCATCTCATCACCATTAGAGATTATTCAAATGTCACAAGTAGATGTAGTCATAGTTAGGATGGTTACGATGTAGTCCTATCACCATTAAAACATAATCTCAACATCTAGTTTAAAGTTTTGAAACTTATGGGGTCCATCTTTTGGGGTTGAAGAATTATTTTATGACTATAATCATTTCTCTTTAAAGAATATCTATGCATACATGAGTTCTAAATTTGGATAAATTCTCAGAGGCAAAAATAGGTCCTATAGGGCCTAATATAGAAATCAAATATGGTATCTAGCTATTTAAATGAGATCAAGTAGCCTATATGTTTTCATAGATATAATAGCTATATGAAAACCAATAAAGGAGATTGTTTTTCATTTATAAGAGGCCTATGTTCAAATATTGAAGTAGGGGAAGATATGAATGATTATGAACACATGTCTAATTTTTTATATAGCCAAATTCTTGATAAATAGGTACTTATTACCACTCAACGTAGACATAGCATGGCTCTATCATATCAAAGATGTGAATATTTTGTCTTCACAAGCAAGACAAGTGGAAGGTGGTGTATAAGTTTAAGGAGCAGATTTATGGATTGGAGAGTTTAGTGGATCATTATATGTAATTAAAATATTAAATATATTTTCTCCAATAAACTTAGTCATGATTCATCATGAAAAATAAACATGTCTTCTAGTGGTTCTCTAAGCTAGTGACAAAGCTTAAAGATTATTGGATCCAAATGTAGGCTAATTTATTGATGAAGGATCAATCCTAATTAGATTAAAAATTGGTATAAAATTGATTAAAAGTGGAATCTCATTAATTTTTCCTTAATAAGATGTTCCCTCTTCTCTCTTTTCATTTCTCATATATCACCCCATTCTTTATCATTTTTAATCTCTTTCTCAGATTCTAGACTCTCAAAAGGACTCTTTGATCTTAAAGAGAAGGGGATTCTTTGAGATATTAAAAGGTATTCTCCTCTTGATTAGTCTAAATCATATCAATAATTTATAATAACTAACTATTTAATAAATAAAAAGACTTTCGTTACCTATCTCTTACCTTGAATCTATGTTGGGTGAGTTGTGCATGATGGCATTATGTGAAGGAAAATCTTCCTCATCCATTGTCCTCCTTCATGACCTCATTTAGGGTGTTTTCAAGCTATTATAGGTATATATTAATTTTATTTCTACCATTTATGTAATTTATTAGTGAGTCTTAGAGATCCTCTTTATTTTCATTCTTTACTTCTTGAACCTAGTCTATGAAATAATTATGCAATGATCTAGATTGAGAGGTTGTGTGAGTTAGCATTGTCTTTTGTAGATCTAGTGTGGGTTCAAGATTATGGGAATTTACAATTTATATTTTTTGAATCACATTTTTAGTATTATTAGGTTTCCTTTTCCCCTTTCTAACCCTTTTCTCTGTGACAAAATTAGTTTAGGTGATCCATCAAGAGGAAGCCAGCCTTCTCCGAAGGTTCAACCCTACCATAGGTGACCCATAGCCTAGGGTTGTTCCCGTATTGTGCCTGAGAGTGGAAGAGCCTAAATAACTCCCCCATAAGGGTGTAATTCCATGTCATAAAAGTTTTTGGAATGCCCAGTGGGACTTATTATGTTGATCATTGGTGAAGAGTTTTGGTGTTCTCTTCATCTAATTAGCCTTTGGAGTCAAGTGTTTAAAAATCAATGGTGATTCCAAGTATCTATCATTTATTTTAAGTATCCCAACTAAGTGCCTAATAATCATAATTTAGTATGAATAGTCAAAAATATTTTGAGTGATATGCTTATTCTCTACCTCAATGACATACTTATCAGGCAAATAATGTTTATGTATACCCCCAAGTGGCCCTCAAATAGCCTATCAACCTTATCATGTAATTTACCCTCCCACCCATGGATATGATGAAGGTTAGCCTATTTTTCATTCAAATTAGTCTCCTAATTCCCCTTGTCAAGAATAAGCTTACCACATTACATCCTTGTCAAGAGTCAAGTAAGCATTATCAATTTATATTGAGTTGATAAGGGAGATTGGTAAAGGTATATAAGTGTTGTATTTCATCCCTATCCATGTTCTACAAGAGGTAAAGAGTGTTTTTTATTTGATCAAGAATAGATGGTCAATTTTGAGGGTAAACAATGGTCATCATGTAAGAATGACAGACATAGTAATGATGAAAAACATGATCTAAACATGTAGATAGTGTGTTGATATCTTGTGAAGAGTAGTAGGCTCATTTAGATCAGTCTTATGTGTCCTCTCCCTTCCAAGAGCCTCAAGCTCATCCTTTAAGAGTTCCTAATCATCCCCTTAGTCAACCTTGTGAAAGTCCATCCTTGTCAAAACTCATAAAGGCAATCCTAAACCAAGGTAGAATGATCATGAAGATCAATCAAGGGGTTATGTTTGGAAAATAATTCACCATTTATGATATGGAGGGGATAAGGATATTCTTGCAAGAGTTTTATAATGTGTGGGCATCAATTAAAGAAGCTAATTATCCATAGGTTGAGAAGCGAGAATTGAAATGGTGGGTATTATCCATTGAAAAAGTTTTTGATTAGTGGAAGAAAGAGTATGTCAAACTTGATCCAATATATTTTCCCTCTCCTACCCCTTCACCTATTCCCATTTAAGAACATGAAGCCATCCCATCATGGATCTTCTCTAAAACATTTGACCCTGGCTATGTCATGCCCTCAATTGTGAGACCACCCTCACCTATAAACATTCAAAAAGAAGATGTGTGTATTACATACTACATTTCCATGTCATGGAAATTAGACTAGAAAGTAATTAGGAAAAAGAATGAGGTGTTAGTTGAGGCCATCTAAGAACTAGTTCTGGTAGAGGAGTTAGTTGTGTAACAAATGAATCAAGAAACCTTAGCTCAATTCAATGAGCTTGGTGTAAAAGATTTCCAAGACTCTCTCTCTTTTCCTTAAGAGCCACCAAAGAGACCCTTCAAAGTCCTAATCTAGAAAGACACTCTCCTAAGATGAAAGCAAAGTGAACTTATTCACCCTCCCACCATCTCCCTCTTGGATAAATAACCTATTTTACAAAGGATAGAGGATGAGATTACAATCATAAGTAAGCCATAGGAGGACAATGAAAGTGTCTACAATGAGGAGATCATGATAGTCACCCCAATTCATAGGGAGGAACATGTTTTAGCTTTCAAGTTGTAGGAGCTTGATGATAAATAAGAGGACAACCTTCATGAACCTATTATAGAGGTCAAGGTCACCTCAAGCAACTTAGAAGATCAATGGTAGCATTTATGCTCATATTTCTTGAGTGAAATGGATCAAATTAATGTTACAAACTTGCCTAAAGAGGAAAATACTCAAGTTAAAAATAGATAATAAATTGAATGGAATGATAAAGGTCCATTCTACATAGATGAAGAAGAAGATCACAACTAGGTGCCTGAAGTTGGTCCACTTTAAGATGAGGTGTCAGTTGAGGATAACCTTGATATGTTGGAGCTAGAAGAAAGTAAATCATACCTTGATCAAGATAGGTTTGATATTTTAGATCTTGGATGGTTAAGTCAATCCTCATTTATAGTTGAAGAACAAGATGAAATGTTGAGTGAGATTCATGAAAAAAGCATCTTATGTGCTTAGGTGATGCAATTTGATGAACATACCAGTCAAGAGCTTGAAGAGTTATGACTGTGGTTCAATGCCATAACTAAAGAGTTTGAAGAGGCTAAGAGCCAATTCATGCCTCTAAAACATTATGAGCATTCTACTCTAAGAATTATCTATCCTAATTTTCACAAGGATAAGGTAGAAGAACATGGTCTTTTTGAACCACCAAGTGAACCAAGTGTAATTTCTCCAAAGAGCATAAATGAAGTATTCATAAAGAGCAACATCAATCAAGTGATCCTACAATATAACATGAACCAAGATTGGAAGACTTGGACCAGTATGTCTACATTGGAGACATGTTTATTCCATGTCATCCATTAGAGATCACATCAAAAGGATTGGCCATCAAGCTTCCTAGTTTACCAATTTTGGTACCTCCAAAGTAAGGTATTTTTCATTTTGCTTTGTTACAAGTGAATGATATTAAATTTTTTCCATGAGACCTAAGAGGGAGGTCCCTATAAAATTTTTGTATAATATTTTATATCTTAAAGTAGATTTCATGCTTTTCTCTAAGTGCCTATGTGCACATTTACTTAGTAGGTTAGTTCCTATTTTCTCTTTTCTCCAAGTGCTTATGTTTACTTTCCATTGTTTATTTTATTTTTATTTATTTTTTTGGTTTAAGAGAGAGAGAGAGTTACATAGATGGGTATTTAGTTTTAGATTCAAATCAAATTGTTAAACTAGAGAAGAGACTCCATGTCTAATGGATTAGATAAGTTAACTAGTATAGGTTCTCAAGCATAGCAGGCATGCTTCCTTGTGAGTCGAAGGGATGTTGGCCAATTTTGGCCCACATATAAAGATTCTAAATAAATGGTTGAGATGAGAAAATTTATGGATGGAATTAATGGTCTAAATATCTCATATTACTTACAAAGGTTTCAAAACACTTTAAAAAATGCTTAAAGTGTAATTTGTTGATCTTTGAGAACCAATCCTTAAAATAGGTCTAGAATTACAATGAAAGAGATCCAATAGGTTATCATGGTGTTTCATGGTGTCCATAGAGAATAAATTAGGATTAAAATGTCTCAAAAAATCATTTTGAGCCTTGAAAGTTATTTTACAAGTATGGAGGAGCCAGACCATCATTAGCACATCATGCAAAATTGAATAGACCAATTTGGTTGCACATTTTTTTAAATATACTGATGAATCCTATTAGGCCAAAATATTATGAAAACATGATTTTTTTCATGCCTTGAACATCCTCTACAATTTTCATAAGTTTATGAATTATCTATCTCAAGTTATAAATCTTTAAAGTTATACTTGCAGAATGAAACATTCACACAGACATCAAGATTAAGCCTTAAAAAATAGCCATTTGGATTCAAATATTCCAAAGCTTAACATGAGAGTGACAAGTGTCCAAATATTGGGAGTTAAGGTCAATATAAATAGTGATTGGGTAATCTATAGCTTCAATGGGTTCAAAAGAAATAATGGTGAGCATTTGATCATACATTAAAGATCAATCATGAGCATTGAGTCAAAAGGTCAGCATGAATGTGGAGCTAACAAGTGTCAAAATCTTGGGAACTTGGATCAAATCCAATGGTGAGCATTGAATAGAGAGAATGGGCCCAAAAATATATATGGTACATGTTGTCAATCAGACTCACACCCTTGTGAAGGTAGTTTTAGGCCTTCATAGTCTGCTAAAACATGGAAACAATCTTAGGCTATGGGTAACCTAATTAGTGGATTGAATCTCTAGATTATAAGAGCTAGCTCCCTTTGGTGTATCAATTAGGTTCTCTAATCTATGTTATGAACTACTATGGAAAAGGGAAGAAATAAAATTGAAGGCAAATCCTATCTAATGATGGTGATACACCTTTGATTGATGCACTTAATTTGGGATCCTAAAACACTGATCAAATAGTAAAAAGACTAAAAAAATTAACTCTAAATGACTGTTATGTATCAATATTTCATGAAGAGGTTCTATTTGGTGATCAAATATTAAGGGAAATAAAATAATAGACTTGATTCAAGGCACTAACTAGCCACTTATATCCACTATAACTTTAACTAAGAAAAGTTAAACATAGAACATGACCTACATAATCTAATCAACTAGTAACTAGGTAAGAATCAAGACTTGATAAGGAATAAAATTCTATCGCATATGCAAATCAAAGACATAAATACACTATACCAACACTTTGGATTATAAAAACTATTACAAAACATAAATTTTGATAGAATATGGTCTTACCAAAAAGAGGATACAATTCAAGGCTACAAAGCCAACTTATATAGAAAAAGATACAATAGCCAAGAGGTTGGTGCCAAAAATATAAGAGGTCAACTCAGTCAAACTTATGCTATCAAAACATTCAAATAAAATATATTTTTGTTTTAATTCCTTGCATTAAAATTTCTTTGGCATAGAAGGGATGAGCTAGACCCAAGTTTGACAAGTCAAACTCTTGCATGGAAAGCCACACCACATCTTGTACTGAGAACTACACTTAAAGTTGAGTTGGAAGTGCTTTGAAAGGCTTAGATTTCATAAAAACCAAGAGTGTATGCATGAAATTCCATGTTAAGGTCTCTTTAAATAGCCATCCAATGTTAAAATATTGTTCTTGTGCTCCTCACTTTTGCATGTTTTTCTTCGAGCTTGGGTCACTTGCATGTAGACTATTTGATTATATCCTTATTTTTGGATTTATTGTCCATGGATTATTTCCTTGGATTTTCCTTTCTTTCAAACTTTCTTTCCTATAGATTATCTCTTTCTTTTACCTTTTATACTTGGTTTCTTTTTCTTTTGCCTTGGATAATTCCTTCAGTTTATTTCTCTTTCATTTCCTTTAGACAAATTATTTGAAGGACTTGTTTCCTTATTTTGTTTGATCCTTGGTAATTGTCTTAGGATTTTTCTTGAACCATTTCTTTTGATAATTCCTTCAGAAAAAAATTCTGAAGGAATTAGGTCTTTCAATATTTTTAACATGGTCCTCCTCTTTGAAAAGTGCCCCATTTTGCCTTGAAAAGAACCTCCTGAAGGGAACAACCCCTTTAGAATTTTTTCTAGTGGCCCTTTGGCATACCAAGTATTTTTAAAGTCCACTTTCCCTTTGAAAAACTTGAAATTTTCCCTTCAAAAAATGCAATGAACCCTTCGTATTTTCAAACGTCTCTTTCTTTCGACTTTTCTTATCTGACACATTCCTTTAGAAAATTTGTCAGAAGGAATATCCCTTCAGACTTTATCTAAATGTTCCATAAAAAAATTTTAATTGCCCTTTAAAAAACTTGAAATGGTCCACTTGATCTATTCATTTCCTTTCAACAAAAATTTTGAAGGAATTCTTTCTTCTCATGTTTCTTGATAATGACTTTCCCAAAGGGAAAATATCCTTTGGCTTCTTGGAATTGATCCCTCAAAAAAATGTAAAGGTCCTTTAAAATTCTTAAAGTAAACTTTCTTGAAGGGTAGATACCCTTCAAAAAATTTGTAAGTGACCCCTTAAAAAACCTTGAATATCCTTTCAAATCATTCATTTCTTTCAGAAAAAAGTTTGAAGAAATTGTTTCCTTCATTCATTTCAAATTACCCTTCTGGATTTTATCAATGCCCTTTTTTGAACTTCTAAAAAATGCTTTTTCCAAAGGGCATGAACCCTTCAGAATTGTTCCAAATGACCCTTCAAAATTATTTAAGTGAACCTTTTCCTTCCCTTCAAAAAAAATGTCTGAAGGATTTGAATGCTTTGAAACTTTTCAAGTTACCCTTCGAATTTCTGCTTGGATAATTTTGAAGTTCAAACAAACCCTTAAAAATTTTCAATGAACCCTTCAGAATATGAACAAATGACCTTAATTTTGAGGATGCTCTTCAGGATTTATAGTTGGACAATTATCCCAAAATAAAGTGACCATTTAAACTTAAGCCACTCCTTTAGATTATTTAGACCAAAAACTGATTCACAAGACAAACTAGCATGATATGTAGAGTTCTAAATGGTAGGGATGACAATTTAACCTATGGGGCAAAATTGTCAACATTTTGATGAATCAACTAAGAAGTATGCTTGTTATGTTTGATAACGTAGACCATATTTTAAATCATAAAAAAATGGTAAGTCTGGTCCATGACTGTAAGTACAACCTGTAATTTTAAAAAGACAAATTTCATCCCCCAAACAAGAATGGAAACACACAAAGCAAGGAAAACTAACTAAAAATCAAATGTGCAGACAAGCACTTATTTATAAAAAATAAAACAAAACTACTATGCTTTAAAAACACTTGGAGGAAAGCAAAATAAACTAACTATGTACAAGGAGCTTTGCTCTTCAATAGCAATGTTTTAGATGTATCCCATTGATTGGGATTGAAAGCTTGTCACAATCTATCTTTGCAAGTTAGAAGTCATTGTGGGATTTGCAGCTAGAAATTGTGTATGGGCCACTTTAAAGGGAATCAAACTTTGTGTGCCTTCCTAGTTTAGGTCTATCCTCATCCCACTTGAGGACCAAATCTTCTTTTTTAGAAATTCATGAAGAAGCTCCTTTGTCAAAATCCTCTTCACTTGTGCTTGATGAATTTCCATGGCTAGCATGGATTATTTATTGTCTCTTCAAACTCCATAATCTCAACATACCTGATCTCTATAGGCTCATTCTATAATAATTCAAGATGATACATTAGTTTTAAAGTAGGAAATTCAAGAGAAATTGGTAACCTTGCTTCCTTATCATATACTGATTGTATGGAGAGTTGGCTATTAATCTTTTGTAGGTGATCCTATTAGCCCATAGAGCTAACTTCAAATTGATATGGCATGACCCTGATTGTCTTCAATAGTCCTTCTTATGATCCTTTATAGGTTTTTATTCATAGATTCAACAAGGCCATTGCCTTATGGATAATAGTTTAGTGAAGTGCTGAGATAAATTCCATGTTGGACAACCCATTAGCTTATCTTAGATCCCACAAAATCCATTGCATTATCATAAATAATATTTGAAGTAACTTCAAATCAAGTAATCAAACCTTCATAGAAATATAAAACATTGGTTTTGTTTACTTCTTTCAATACCATTGATTTTATCCAGTGTGTGAAGTAATCTGTAGTACTTAGAATCCATTTATGTCCTAAAATTTAAGGCATGATTTATGAGAATAATAAATTCTAACCCCCATTAGACAAAAGGTAAGTCCACCATAATTGGTTAAAGAGTTAAGGCTACAAGTTTCACCTTTCCTACAAACATAGCACACTGTTTGCAATTCCTAACCTATGCATGATAATCATCAAATATACTAGGCGAATAGTACCCACCTCTCATGATATTAAGGGATGTGATTCTTGTAGAAAAATGTCCTCCACCATGTCCATCATGTAATTGTTCAAGCAATATCTAAGTTTGGCTTGGCTCTATACATCTTAGCAACATGACATTGATATCTTTCTTGAATAAAACACCATCAATAATAAAAAATGGAATTGATTGCAACCTAAAATATCTTATTTTTGAAGTACTTAGATGAGAGGGATAAATAAAATCTTGGAGATAGCTTACCAAGTCATGAAACTAGTAGGAAGGTGAGGTATGACCAGCTGTAACCTCTTCATCATTTAACACCAAAATAGCCTCATTAGCCTCTTACAAGTCTTGATCTATATGCTCACAAAGTCCTTTGCCTCTAATCATCTTTTTCACCTTAATTTCCACATCATACTCCATTACCTTGGTTATCCAACCAGCTATCTTCTCATTTATATCTTTGTTCAAAAGGAACTCCTTGATGCTTGGATGAGAAACCATTAGGTGTATCTTATTGTTAGACAATAAGTATCTAAAAATTTTAAGAGACCTTATAACTAAAAGTACATGTTTTTCAACAAAAGAGTAACTTGTTTCATAGTCTTCCAAACCTTGACTGAAGAAAGCTATTGGCTAATCTAAAGCCTCATGATTTTGTTGCATAAGAATGCTTGAAATGGTGTATAAGTTAACATATGTATATAAAATGAAATCCTTTGTAAAATCTAGATTGATAAGCATAGGATAACTAGCTATGGCTTTATTATATCTTCAAAATTCTTTACTCCTTATTGACTAGCTAAAGCTCTGATTGTTCTTTATCATGGTTTTAAGTGGCTTAGCTAAAATGAAATTTTCTAAAATATATCTCCTTATAAAGTTGATTTTCTCAAAGAAGCTTTGCATGGATTTTTTGTGTTTATGCAGAGAGAGTGCAAGAATGGAGTCTAACCTTTCAGAATCTATGCTTAAACTAGAATTTGAAACCACATGGCCAATGAACTTACCTTCATGAACTGAGAAGACACACTTGTTGGGATTTAAATGTATCCCAAATTGTCTACACTTATTGAACACTTGCTTGAGATGAACCATGTGATCACCTACATTCTTTGAAAATACTGTTATATCATCCAAATAAATAAGTATAAACTTGTTAAAAAGACCTTGGAATGCCATGTCTATGGCTCTCTGAAAGGTTTCTCTAGTGTTAGATAAATCTAATGGCATATTTTTGTATGAAAATGTTCCCCCCTTGGTTGTAAAGGCTATCTTAAATTGGTCCTCTTCTTTGATCAAAATTTGATTGTAGCCACTATATCCATCCAACAAAGAAAACCTTTTTGAACTTGCAACTAGCTATAAAATTTGCTCCATTAATGGCAATGGATAGTGATCTTTAAGTGAAGACCTATTCAAATCATGGAAGTCAACACAATCTAATCTCACCATTATTTTTCTATATTAAGACAAGATTTTCCACCCAAGTCGAGTGCTTGATTGGAAATATAATATTTGATTCTATGAGCTTGTGAAGCTCAACTCTCATCAAAGGCTCAAGCTTAGAATTGATGGGCCTTTGTCTTTATCTCATTGGTTCAGTTTCATCTTCTAACTCAATGGTGTGTTGAGCTAGACTTGGGTCAAACCCCTTGAGATCACTATATTACCAAGCAAATATATCAGTAAAACTAATGCATAACTTAATGAAAGCTTCTTTTTATGAAGGAGTTCATACCTTACCTAACTTTAAAATATTACCAAATGTAATCTCTACATTGTCATAGTGTTATTATTTTGTTGACAAGGATATATTATCTTTTATTAACTCATTATCACCACTAAAAATGTTCTTAAGTGTGACCAATCCCTTGGGTAACTTATTTGTTTTTAGTTGCATAATTTGATCACCATACTTTTGTACATGTTTTGACTAGTTTCTTGAAGAAAACTTAGCCTCCTCTTGCAAGAATCTAATGATTTCATTGTCACCTTTAAAAACCTACAAATTATCATGATTATCTGGAATAGGACTTACAAGCACCTTTATATGTGACTAAATTTTCTCACTTTTTATATCAGTTAGGATACTAAATTGTGATCCAATGGTAGTCAACCTATCTTTGTGTTTATTCTCACCTCTTAGTATTACCTAAATGTTAAAAGCTTGGAAATATTAAATTAAGTCTCATATTATATGTTTTTAAGACTTAAGCATCAAAATTTTTACATATATTCAAATCTCTTACTTGTTGAACTAAAATTTCACTATCACAAAATACTTGTAAGGAGTTGACTTTCATCTTCCTAGCCCACTACAAAATGTGAACTAGTGTTTCATACTCAAAAACATTGTTTGAACAACCAAACAAAAATTTAATAGAAGAGAAATAACTTTTATTTATTTTAGAAACCAATATCATTCCAACTCCAGTACTATTTTTATTCCTTGATCCATCAAAGAATAATTGCCATAGACCTTCACTAGACTCATCATCCTTAACCATATCTAGAATTAGTGCATCATTCTCATGAAAGAAATACATACTAAGTCCTTCTTAAATCAGATTATAAGGATCATGATCATTAAAATTGGAAGCCCACTCATCAATTAAAAAATCTAGAACTCCATCCAAAGGTGATTCACTTTCTACTTCACTATCTTCTAGTATCTCATCTATGATGATATAGTTAGTGTTCACAACACTTGGCATATATGGCTTCATATGAAAATATGAAATAGGTTAAAAATGAATTGTTACCTTGATATAATACCTAGTTATAAACATTAACTAAGTCTAATTAGTTGATAAATATCCCCCAATTTTTGAGTTGAAGTCCCTTGAAAGGCACATAAAAAAGTAAGGAGGCAAGTCTACCACAACAACATCCTGCTGAATAGTAACATTAGGACAATCATGTAATGCCAAATTTAGATATTTGATGATGCCTATTGTATTTTTTGGTGACCCATACAAATTCAATACCCCTTTAGTATTTTTCTCATAAATAAGGCTAAGCTTGTCTGCAATCTGTTTAGGTATGATTGTACTACTAGCTCCACTATCCACCATATAATTATGAACCAAAGTATCACCTACTATCAAAGAAAGGTAGAAAGGAGGAGTTTTCTTTGATTTTACCTCATTTTTTTCCACCTTTTCCATCGTATTTACTTGCTATACATGTTACTTAGTTGGCTGATCTAAATTAGTCAAGACAACACCTTTCTCAACTGATTTTGGAGACAATTTGAGAGCTAAAAGCTCTTGGATGAGCATATATTTTTGTCCTAGAATGGAAAGAGTACCCCACATGATAATTTTGATATTATATTTATTCATTTGATCCACTATACTGAAATGAGATCCACTAATTATAGACACCAAAATTTAGCACCCTTGCCCTATTCTTCCATCTTTTAGGCTATTGATTTAATAGTTAAATTTAGATGCTAGAAATCTGCACCATAGCCTGAAATGCTGAAATAAACTAAGTCTGAAATGTGGTAGAAACCTCCAAAAATCTATATTTTACATCTTAACTCCTGGAGGTCCCAAACCCCTCTCAAACATCCTGAAAGTATATACATAAAATATAACTTAAAGTATAAGAAACGAAATGTCTATACATTTAGTTTCTTATACTTAAATGTTTATTTAATGTATATACCCCATTTTTACCCATGGTAATTAATATTATTACTTATTATTTACCATCCTTAACCACCCAAAAAAATTGAATAATAAATTTTTAAAAAGTAATAAAAATCTAAATTTACCCAACCTTCTAACAAACTTATTCCATGGTTAAAACAACCCGAACAACCTCCAAAGTTATTTTAACCCTATTTTACCTTATGCCAACCCATTCGAACAAATTTTCATATAGATTCACCCATTTTTGGTAAAATGACATTAATCTTCCATGATTGATGTTGATCAGTTAGAATCGATGTTGATCCATTTATATATAGCAGACCTTCATTACTTGGGGGAATGTAACTATAATTTTGGAACCTAAAATTCTATTAGAATCTCATTGCAACTTGCATATGGACTTTATCAATAACTTTATATCTTGTAGATTTTTTTTTGGAGAGCTTATCAAAGGTTTTTGAAGGCTTTTCTCTCTCATCTTATCCAACTTCATTTTCAGGCATTAAAGGTTAGTATTTCACATTAAATTCATTCACATTTTAAATCTATTATCTTCTATGTTTGTCTATGTCTATTTTACATTTAGTTTTTATTATTTTATCAATTTTATAGGTAGTCATTATAGTCTATTTATAGTTCAAGACTTTTATATAGAATTGACATCAATTCATCTGAATTGATGTCGATCTTGTATAATTGACATCAATCCTATAGGATCACCACCGTTCCTTATCAGACTATAAAAATACCCTTTAAAAAATCTATTTTCCATCTTTAGCATCTATTAAAACTATATTCTATTTTCTAAATATCTCTCTTAATCTATTTATATCCATTACTAAATCTTAGAAAATCATTTATACATCTTGTCCTTGAATAATCCATTTATCTTATCTCTTAATCATAGATAGTCTGCATTTATCTAATCTTTATTAGGTTGTATGTTGGTTTTTTTAATACTTGCATCTATTATCTTGTATATTTTATCTATTTCCTTGAATAATCCATAATCATTTATCTTTATCAAATTATCTTTTACATCATTTATATCTTTTATTATCTATTTTTTTATCTTTTATCTTTATTATCCTTCTTAATTAAAAATAGTGGGTTAACATCCATCTGAGAAAGCATATTACTTCTTGAGACTAGTTTATAACCAAGTATCCCACTCATTTATCTATTAATCCATTTTTCGTTTAAGTGTGGTGAATTTTAGGTCATTCCTCCCTAGCCAAAGAGGATTTCTCACAATCAAGCTTGATCAACGGTGCACAACCAAACATCCATATCTCCAAGTAATCTTAAAAACCTTGAATGTAATTTGCTTTTAGAAGTTGATAAGATCACATAGATCACTTTACCAAAAGCTACTTAAATGTTCTAGCATGCCCAATGGGATCAATAGTGGGTCCCTTTCTTTTGTTCTTTCCTATGCATGTAGTTGCATTAGTGAATTTTATCTTCTTGTACATTTACTTTCAATCAAATAAATTTCACTATATATTTTTATTTAAATTAAAATTATCATAGTTATAGGATGTGCATTTCATGTGCATTTATTTTACATTGAGTTTAATTCTTTATCTACTTCCAAATCAAATCAAATCAAATCAAAATCTTATTTTGGCTTAAAAACAAATTACATTCATAGTTTATCTACTTTAATTAGTCTATATTGATTTAAAAAGTAATTAATTAATTTTCTAGTCCATAAATCAATCATGCATGACCAAACCACAAAATCAAAAATCACACATCAAAACTTGACATAGTGAACCAACTTGGATTTCATCACCAAGCAGGAATCTTTATTCCCAGTGATTTCACTTGGATTTAATCATTGAGTGGAGTGCCAACTTAGTACTCTAGTTGAGTATAAAACCTAGTTGAGTGGTATATCTTGGCTAAGCATCTACACTGGCTATGGGATTGTGATGTGAGGGGAGCAAGCCCTAATTTCCAAGCCATGTACTATCACTAGTACAAATTATACCTCACGTAATTTAGGGTATATAGAGGGATTGTGCCTAAACATCTTGAAACCATTATTAGAAGTCTATGTTTAGTACCCTATCCAAGACCAACCAAGTTTCACATCAAGTTTCACATAATAAAAAAGTATCATAATCAAGGAATCCTAAGCATTTAACATTTTTAGTGTATGTTCTTTTTATTACTTTTTGTTGTCTTCTTCTTGTTTGAGTATGTAAGGTTCAAAATATTCCACCATCATACAACCTAGTCCACATGTCTAGCCTTATAATTCTAACTTGGTAACATGTTTAGGAACTATTAGATCTTCATCCTTACGAATGGGGGAAACCTTTAAGATCTCCTATGAAACCTTTTCCAAAACCCTTGATAATAGTCCTCAAGCATTGAGTTATTAACTTACCAATCATGTGACACAGTGTTTTTCTTCCATCTCATGAATATATTAATTACTCTATTTATACCATGACACCTAAGGGGCAAGGTGAATTCTCACTACCCTATAGTGCTAGTTTTTAGTACTTGGTTAAGCCAAGTCAACCTCAATCCATGCCTTATCCTAGATCATTTAAATATTATCCAAACACTTTTTTGAAATATCCCCAACATTATCAATCCTTACCCCAACCTTTACAACCTATCCACTCAACCTTGTCAAGTCCGTTAGTTGTACCAATCTAATTAACTAGTTCATTCTCTTTATAGGGATAATCATTAAAACTAGTTCCAAAACCTCCTACCCAACGGTATACTCTGCTAGGGGAACCATATATTTTTGTGCTAGAATTTTTTTTAAAAGTATCAATAATCCAACTCCCTCCTATCAAACCTATTTTATTAGGACCATATGATTTAATTCTACCTTGGTATAAGGGAAATGCATTTTTACCCTATCATTGTATCATGGGTCACATAGTGGAAAGATGTAAATATTTCAAATGGTTGGTCCAAAACTTGGTTGATCATGGTAAGATTATGCTGGTCAATCCCAATCCTTTGAAAAATCAACAATCCATTATTAGTCATTCTCTTATGTCAACTATCTTGCCCATTTCTAGTCAAAATCCTTCAAGCCATGGTGTCTTTGTATCTAAAACCATCCCTAGTAAGCCTATTACTAAGGAGGTTATCAAAACCTTATCCAACCCATCTATTGAATCTGATCAAGATTAACATCTTCCTCTAAACATAGTTATAAAAGAAGACCCCATTGTAATCAACCCTCTTATGAATCAAATTAAACCTATCCACCCATCTTTAGCTCTTATAGTAAAGGAACCTCTCAACCCCAATCAGCGAGTCAGCCACCTAAATTTGTCAATCCAATTCACTTGTTCTATAGTTTGTTCACCCTCATCTATTTGATAGTGACAACATTTTTACCTTTGATACTATTCCTTTTAGGTGAGACTTAATGTTTTGTCACCTCATCTAATTTTCAGCCCAAATCAACCAATCCCATCCATTGTATACCTTACTTTGTCAATCCTATAAATCTCTCACCAAACATAAAGCAACCGAAAGTCAAGTTAACCAATCAATTTATGAGCCTCTTCATTTAAACCATTAAGTTTCTTTAGTATCTAAAAAGTCATGTTTTAAATATTCCTAAATCTATCACCCAAAATAGCCCAACCAATCAACCACATCTATATTCAAAAGGGTTTCCCAAACACAAGTCATTAGGTTTAGGTCAAAATCCTAAACATTATAAGCCCTTTTTAGGCACTACATTAAAGTTTCCTGATAAAGACAATTAGATAGTTTTATTAGATTTTTCTGCATTTCAAAACCATTCTATCCATCTCATTTTTAGTTTTCAACCTTACAATCTTTTGAAGCATAGTCTACATAAACTATCTCTTTACCCTCTTGGCATTGTAAGGGTCATCTCACCTGAACCCCCACCTATGTCTTAAGTTATCCATCAACTAACAACTAACAAGCGATCAAAAATGGCTAAAGATGCCTTCACCCCTCTAGTCTTCTTTAACCATCCACTAAGATTTATTTTCTCACTGGGGGAAGTTTTTTACATTGATTTGATGTGGATTATATAAGTATGGGGTATTTTCAAAATTCTCCCCCTTTATGCATCTTTGAACTTGAATCCTTCATGGTCAAGGATCCTTTTACCCTTTTTTTAATCTAATTCAAGATTTTTATTTGATTTTTATCATCCACTAGAAGTCCTTTAACCCATTCTCACCCGTTGTCCTTTATCAAGAGCAATTTATGGCAAGAATCATGTGATTTTTCTATTATAGACAATTAGCCTAATCTTAAATGTGAGCACCTTGGCTCTACTCATAGCATGTTTCTCATGGACACATTCCATATTTTTAAGAAGGAACCCCATGGTCATTGTCTTTTGACTTTCCATATTAAGTCCATCCAACATTTACCTCCCGCTCTTGTGTTTTGGTTTTGCTCTCTAAAAGGTGACCAAGACTATCTTTGGTTAATTCACATAAAAAAATAAAAAAAATGAAATATCTTACTCAAAAGGGTTATGTCAAAATTGTAGACTACTCCCTTAAAGGATAACTACCAAAACTTATAACATACATAAATATAATAGATTGATCCCTTAAAGAACAGCTATCAAATAAATCAAAAGTTAGACCACTCCCTTAAATGATGGCTAGTTATAATTATGGAAAAGACAAAATAACCAGAGGCTTCCTACATCGATCAACTTCCCAAAATCTCTCAAACAAAAGTATAAAAGGATCCTAAATCAAAAATTCAAAATCCAATATATCCCATAGAAGACTTCCTGCCTTAAATAGTCTTCTACAATTATGCAAACTTTCTACATTGATCCATCTACCTCTTATATATAAAGTGTGGAATAATCCATGGATCATACTAAGTCACCTATAAGGCCATTGCCTTTCATACAAGATGGGTGGTATACCCATAATTGTTTCATACATGTCACACCTCCTTTATCTAATGAAGGAAATCTAAGCTTGCCTTTTACAATTTTTGGTAAAAGTGTTTATTTACCTTGGCAAGGGTGTCAAGTGCAAAGCCTTAAGGAGTTTACTTTTAGATAAACCCCATATTCACTATGGTCCATGTTGATAACTTATTGAAAAGGGTACCCCTTTGTGTCTTTTTTGAGTCTATTACCTTAATCCAAACCCATTCTAAAGGATTTGAAACTTTGTGTTCATTCTCTTCTTGATTATCCAAATTTTCATCTTTTGTGACTAGGTTGCAGCATTTGTATGATGCCATTTTACCTATCCATTGCCATCCTAGCATACTGTTAGTCATACTAGCAATGAAAAGTGATTGTGATTCATTGAATTTGTATCAATATCTTTGTTTATACTTTGATTTTAACTTTTGTAGTAGTCATATTTTTGTCCTCAAGTAATTAAGTCATCCTTTTTACATTTATTTTGTCCTTATTTACCAAAGAAGCAAAACTTTGGATTAGTGGAATTTTGACCCCTATTGGTCCCATAGTCTTGGTCAACTTAAGCATTTCACCTTGAAATATAAGTCTATAGCTAAAACCCCTTTACAATCCTAGACAACTTAGGTTTAGTTTTGTCTATCATTTGTTATCTTGGTGCCAAATCTTAAGCCCATGTGCTTCATGGAAAATTTATGTCTTATTTGGTTGTGGATATTATTGTCTATTTACCTTAGTCCTCATTTGAGCTTAACCCTGGTGATTGATGTGTTGAAATTTTTTATCACCTAATTTTTGTGATGGATACCTATCCATTTGTCCATTTTTCTAAGCCACATTTTTGCATTTAGTTTGTTTACCCCCATTTATATATTTTCATTTTTCTTGTATCCATTTTCACAACTCCCCTTTCCTCCACCCTTTTATCAAACCAGTTTCCATCTCCTTTTCCCTTTGTTGGTTCCTAGTTTGAGGGGGAAACATTTTCATATCAAAATAGGGCATGTTAGGGGAATTTATTTAAGTTTTTATTCTATAATTATTCTTCATGGCTCTATTCTCTTGACCATTCCATAAAAAGGGGTAAATGTAGATGCCAAAATTCAGCACCTTTGCCCTATTCTGCCATCTTTTAGGCTATTACTTTAATAATTAAATGTAGATGCTAAAAATCTACACCATAGCCTAAAATCATAAAATAAGATAAGTATGAAATGTGTAAGAAACCTCCACAAATCTATATTTTGCATCTTAACTCCTGGAGGTCCTAAACCCCTCTCAAACATCCTAAAAGTATATACATAAAACATAAATTAAAGGATAAGAAACTAAACATCCATAATTAAATGTCAAATTATAGTTCAACATTTATTTCATGTATATACCCCATTTTTACCCATGGTAATTAATCTTATTAATTACTATTTACCATCCCTAACCACCCAAAATCTTTTAAATAATCAAAATTCTAAAAATCAATAAAAATCTAAATTTACTCAACCTATTAACAAACTTATTCCATGGTTAAAACAACCTAAACAACATCAAAAGTAATTTTAACCCTCTTTTACCCTATACAACTCATTGGAATGACTTTTCATTCAGGGTCACCCATTTTTGGTAAATCGACATCGATCCTCTATGATTAACATTGATCGATTAGAATCAATGTTGATCCATTTATATACAATAGACATCCATTGCTCATGGGTAATGTGAGTAAAATTTTAGAACTTGAAATTTTGTTGGAATCTCATTGTAACTTGTGTATGGACTTTATCAACAACCTGCTATCTTGTCAAACTTTTGTTGGAGAGCTTATCAAAGGTTTTTGAAGGCTTTTCTCTCTCATCTTATCCAAGTTCATTTTTAGGCATTAAAGGTTAATATTATACTTTAAATTCATTCACATTTTAAATCTATTATATTTTATGTCTATCTATGTCTATTTTACATTTGTTTTTTATTATTTTATCAATTTTCTAGGTAGTCATTCTAGTATGTTTATAGTTTAGTACTTTTACACAAAATTGACATCGATTCATCTGAATCGACATTGATCCTATAGGATTGTCATCAATCCCTATCAAACTATAAAAATACCCTCTAAAAAGTCTATTTTGCATCTTAATCATCTATTAAAACTATATGTTATTTTCTAAATATCTCTCTTAATCTATTGATATCCATTACTAAAACTTAGTAAAGCATTTATACATCTTGTCCCTAAATAATCCATTTATCTTATCTCTTAATCATAGATAATATGCATTTTTCTAATATTTATTAAGTTGTATGTTGGTTTGTTTATAATTTCATCTATTATCTTGTATATTTTATCTATTATATTGAATAATTGATAATCATTTATCTTTATCAAATTATCTTTTACATAATTTATATCTTGTAATCTTTATTTTTTTATCTTTCATCTTTATTATCCTTATTAATTGAAAATAATGGGCTGACATCCATCTAAGAAAGTGCATTGCTTCTTGGGAATGGTTTTTAACTAGGTATCCCAATCATTATCTATTAATCCATTTTTTTTTCAAGTGTGGTGAATTGCAGGTCATGCTTCCCCAGCCAAAGAGGAGTTCTCACAATCAAGCTTGATAAACGATGCAAAACCAACCATCAATATCTCTAGGTAATCTTAAAAACCCTAAATTTATGTTATTTTTATTAGTTAATTAGATTTCATTGATTAGCTTCCTAAAAACTACTCAAACATTAACCTTTAACTAGTCATAAACTAGAGGTATTCGTTGAACTTTACTAACCTCTACGTTTTGAATTTTTTGAGTTGTTTTGGTAGCAAGTTGTTATTTTTTACTCTCAAAAACAAAATTAGGAGTAATAAAATCATTTATCACCTCATACACCTCATCAATGGCTCTTCTTTTATCTCTAGTTACAATTATAACTTGACCACTTGTATTGTTAGTTTCAACACCCTGAGTAAAAGCAACATGATCATCCACCTACCAATTTACATTAATGGCATTAGTATACCCTTAAAATTTTTTTGTCTATCCTTGTGATGCTAAACTTATATCTTGGTAGTGACCTCCTTGAAAATAAAACTCTTCTTGTGTCATTTGTGGCATAATGATGTTCTATGATACCAAGGCTTGGTTTTGAGCATCACTAAGATTTGAGGAATACCAACTTGAATACTACATCATGTTGTTTTGAGGTGGGGTGGGAATAATGGCCTTTGAGGTGGAAGGATAATTAAGATCAATGGAAGCATATGTCTTAGCTGGAGTTATGGCTCCTTATGTTTGATAAGGTGGTCTATTCTCTCTAAAACCTTGATAAGGAGGCCTTTGATCTTTGAAGGGCTAATAATTAGTATAATTTTGTTGCTAATAGGTCCTATCAGATTGATATTTTTGTCTCTTTAGTTTTGAATTTTCATTCCCAAAATATTGTAACAAGTTTTTCAACTCTCCTATCTCACTAGCTTGATTAGTAGGGGCTGAAAATTGAGCTTGAGGTGTTGGAATAAGAGATAAGGATGGGATTTTAGGAACTTGAGGGGATGGTATATAACTTATTTATAGACATATAAGAATTTTAGGTCTTGGATAAATCTTAATATCTTGTATCAAACTATTATCTACCCTTATTGTAACCTCATAAGCATCTAGCAAGGTAGTACCACCCATTTACTATATCATCACACTAATGTCAGAGTTAAGGGCTTTTAAATAGTATAGAAATGCATATTCAGGGATGGCCTTATCAACACACTTATTTTGGTCCATGTCTTTTATAATCTAAGGTTAAAATTAGACATGAACTCATGAGGACCTCTATTTATGGTAGTTAATTACTCAACTAAAGATAGGTGATCATATTTATCCTCAAATTGCTTGACTAAGGCTACACCCAATTAATCCCAAGTAGAAATGGATTTTAGTGGGAGATTTATATAATCATTTCAGTGCTTTTCCTTTTAAGGAAGAAGCAAACAATCTGATAGCAACATTATTTTCAACAACATTATGGACTGAATAGAGATTAGCCACATCTTGGATATGCTCAATAGGGGTTATTTGATTTTCTCTTGAGAATAATGAAATACTCTTGAGGGTAGACACTATAATTTCATCAAACTAGGCTAAACTCAATGGGATACCTCTATTTAATGGATCAAACACCTAGTTTTTGATGGCCATTTAGGTAGTGGGGTTTGTAGTGGTTAGAACACTAGCCTAACCAAGAGACAAATACTATTTTTGAGGATATGGTTTGCCCTCTAAACTTTGATATCTTATATGATATAAATTTAAAATGAATACCTTTACTTTCTAACCTTGTAGTAACCTTTGGCATGAACTAATTGCCTAAATGATGTTATTAGCTCTGCAACTGGATGTTGATGATAATGAATATCTTCTTCTACTATAAAACTTCTTCAAATATGAAAAGAATTTCTTCAACGTCCCACCAAGCATGCCAAATAACTATTATCAATTAGACACGCACCCTTGTGAAGGTATTTTCATGCCTTCATAGTCTATTGAAACATGAAAATAATCATAGGCTATGGGTAGCCTAATCAATGGATTGAATCTCTAGATTATAAGGGATAGTTCCCTTTGGTGTATCAATTAGGATCTATACTCTATGCTATGAATTGCTATGGAAAAGGGAAGAAATAAAATTGAAGGTAAATCCTATCTAATGATGGTGATACACCTAAATTTTGATTGATCCACTTAATTTAGGCTCCTAAAACACTAATCAGATAGTAAAAAGATTAAATTTTTAAACTCTAAATGACCCATATGCATCAATATTTTATGAAAATGTTTTATCTGGTGATCAAATCTTGAGAGAAATGAAGGAATATGCCTAATTAAAGGCACTAACCAACCACTTATATCCACTATAACTTTAACTAAGAGATGTTAAACATAGAACATGACCTACATAATCTGATCAACTAGTAATTAGGTAAGAATCAAGACTTGATAAGGATGAAAATTCTATCACATACACAAATCAATGACATAAATACACTATACCAGCACTTTTGAGTCTAAAAATTGTCCTTTTATTAATCTAAAAAGGTTACATAACACAAATTTTAGTTTAGTATGGTCTTGCCAAAAAGAGGATACAATTCAAGGCTGAAAAGCCAAATTATATAGAAAAAGATACAACAACCAAGAGGTTGGCACTGAAAATAGAAGATGAGGTCAACTTAGTCAAACTTATGTTATCACATCCTTCAAATAAAATCAATTTTTGTTTTAATTCCTTCCATGAAAAATTATTTAGCATAGAAGGGATGAGGTGGACCCATGTTTGACAAGTCAAACTCTTACATGGAAAGCCATGCCACATCTTGGATTGAGAACTCCACTTGAAGTTGAGTTGGAAGTGCTTTTAAATTCTTAGATTTCATGAAAACCAAGAGTGTATGCATGAAATTCTATGTTAATATCTCCTTGAACAACCATCCAATATTAAATTCTTGCTCTTGTGATATTCACTTGTACATGTTTTGCTTTAGGCTTGGGTCACTTGCATGTAGACTATTGGCTTCTATCCCTATTTTTGTATTTATTATCTACATCTCATTTCCTTAGATATTCCTTTTGGACTTTATTTCCTAGATATTATCTCTTTCTTTCACCTTTTCTTCTTGGTTTCTTTTTCTTTTGCCTTGGACAATTCCTTTAGTTTATTTCTCTTTCATTTCCTTTAGAAAAATTGTTCGAATGAATTGTCTCCTTATTTTGTTTATCCCTTTGTAATTATCTCAAGTTTTTTCTTAAACCATTCCTTTAGACAAAAAGTCTAAAATAATTAGGTCTTTCAATATTTTTGACATGGTCCTTCTTTTTGAAAAGTGCCCGTTTTTGCCTTAAAAATAACTTGCCAAAGGGTAACCCCTTTAGAATTTTTTCCAGTAGCCCTTCAAAATTATTTTTAAATTCCACCTTCCCTTTATAAAAATTGAAATGGTCCCTTCAAACAATTTAATGAATCCTTCATCTTTTTAAATGTCTCTTTCTTTCAAATTTTATTGTTCAACACATTCCTTCAAATAATTTATCTAAAGGAATGTCCCTTCAAAATTTATACAAATGTCCCTTCAAAAAAATTGACTTACCTTTCATAAAAATTGAAATGGTCCACTTACTCTATTCATTTCCTTTAGACAAAAAGTCTGAAGGAATTCTTTCTTCTCAAGTTTCTTGATAATGAATTTCCTAAAAGTGCCCTTCGACTTCTTGGAATTAATCCCTTGGAAAAATGTAAAGGTCTTTCAAAATTATTTAAGTGAACTTTCCTAAAGGGTATATACCCTTCAACATTTTTGTAAGTGACCCCTTAAAAAACCTTCAAGAGCCTTTCAAATCATTCATTTCCTTCGAACAAAAAGTCTGAAAGAATTGTTTCCTTTATTCATTTCAAATTTCCCTTTAGGATTTTGCTAATGCCCTTTTTTGAATTTTTTAAAAATGCCTTTTCTAAATGGCATGACCCTTAAAAAAATTTCCAAGTGACCCTTTGGAATTCTCCAAGTGAACCTTTTCCTTCCCTTCAAACAAAATGTCCAAAGGATTTGAACCCTTCAAAACTTTTCAAGTTACGCTTCAGATTTCTTCTTAGATAATTTGAAAGTTAAAATAAACCCTTTGGATTTTTCAATGAACCATTCATAATATTAATAAATGACCTTTCTTTTGAGGATGCCTTTTAGGATTTACACTTGGACAATTCTCTTGAAATAAAGTGACCATTTAAATGTGAACCATTTCTTCAGATTATTCAGGACCAAAAACTAATTCACAAGATAAATTGGCATGATATGTAATGTTTTGAATGGTAGGGGTGAAAATTTATCCTATGGGGTAAAATTTTAAATAGTACACATTTAATCATACAGAGGTAGATCAATGGTGAGCAATGAGTTAAAGGGTCAATGGATCCTAGGAGCAAATTATAAAAATCACAAGTGTCTCAACTATGTTAGGTTAGTAGAAGACCAATGGTACATGTTCATTCATACAAAGGTAGATCTATAAATCATGTGAGGTTAATATTTCAAAGGGATGGTAAGAGAAATATTGTAGAACAAAATGAAGATATGACACCTAGCACAATATGAGAGAGCCTAGATCAAGATCGATGGTTGATATTTAAAGTCAAAATCTAGGGACTTCAATGGAGAACAAATACAACCATAGGTCAAAGTAGAATCAAGTATTGCAAGGATCATCCCATCACCATTAGATCTTGATCAAAGGTTAGAAGCATACATAGTCATAGTTAAGATGGTTATGAAGCAGTCTCATTGCTATTAAAACATATTCTCAACCTCTAGTTATAATTTTTTAAACTTATGGGGTCTAGATTTTGGGTTAGAAAATTATTTAATGACTATAATCATTTTTAAATAAAGAATATATATGAATACATGAGTTATTAGTTTCCATAAATGCTCAGAGGCAAAAAAAGGTCTTTTAGGGCCTAATATAGAAATCAAAGATGGCAGCTAGCTGTTGAAATGATATCAAGTAGCATATAGGTTTTCATTGATATAATAACTATATGAAAACCAATAAAGGATATTGGTTTTCATTTATAGGAGACCTATGATCATATATTAAAGTAAGGGTAGACATGAATGATTTTGAATAAGTGTCTCATTTTTGATATATGTATATCCTCAATAAATAGGTACTTACCACTACTCAAAGTAGACATAGCATGACTCTATCAAATCAAAGATATGAATATTTTGTCTTCACAAGTAAGCCAAGTGGAAGATGGTGTAGAAGTTTAAGGATTAGATTTGGGAATTAGAGAGTATAGTGAATAATTTTATGTCATTCATATCTTAAATATAATTTCTCCAAAAAACTTAGTCATGACTAGTCATTCAAAACAAATCCTTGTCTTCTATTGGATCTATCAACCAATGAGAAAGCTTTAAGATTATTAGAGCCAAATGTAGGATAATTTGTCAATGAAGGATTAGTCGTGTTTAGATTAAAAGGTGGTGGATCATTGATTGAAAGTGGCAATTTATTGATTATTATTAGATAACATGTTCCCTCTTATCTCTTTCCCTTTCTCCTATATTACCCCATTCTTTATTATTTATAAGATCTCTCTCATATTTTAGACTCTCATAAGGACTCTTTGATATTGAAGAGTAGGGGAATCTTTGAGATGTTACAAGGTACTATACTTTTGATTAGGATAAACCCTATTAATTAGTTTTAAGAACTACCTCTTAAATAAATAATAATACTTTCTTTACCTATCTCTTTCCTTGGATCTATGTTGGGTGAGTTGTGCATGATGGCATTGTGTGAAGGAGAATCTTGCTCATCCATTATCCTCCTTTCTGACATCATTTAGGTTGTTTTAAAAATATTACATGTTTTGATTAGTTTTATTTATACTATTGATGTAAGTTATAAGTGAGTCTTATAAATCCTCTTTGTTTTCATTCTTTACTTCCTAAACCTAATATATGAAATACTTATTTAGTGAGCTAGATTGAGAGGGTGTTTGAGCTAGCATTATCTTGTAAAAATATAGTGTGGGTTCAAGCTTATGGTTATTTCACAGTTTCATTTTGTGTAACACCTTTTTAACCTTTGTATTATACCTTTCCCATTTATAACCCTTTTCCCTTTGAAAGCATTAGTTTAGGTGATCCATCAAGAGGAAGTTGACCTTCTTTGGAGGTTCAACCCCACCATAGGTGACCCATAGCCTGGGGTTGTTCCCATATTATGAATAGTGTTGGGATATTGATGGTATATAAGGTATAGTGAGATGAAGCAAGGTGGTCTAATATGCATGATGTTAGTGCTTAGTTTAGTCTTGGTTACTAGTGAGAGTTTATGTGAGTAGTTGGTCATATGGAGGTTTTTGAGGATGTAATGGAACATGAAAAGAGAATACATGGTATGCACATGTGGTTTAAAGATAGATTGGAGTCCTTCTAGGTGATCTTC
The DNA here is from genome assembly GCA_037957365.1 of Torreya grandis. Taxonomy (NCBI): domain Eukaryota; kingdom Viridiplantae; phylum Streptophyta; class Pinopsida; order Cupressales; family Taxaceae; genus Torreya; species Torreya grandis. Next base: position 3,828,259 of record JARHVA010000940.1, read on the forward strand.
AGGTGGAGTGCAAGTCATCCTATGCCTTGTGTGCTTGACCTTACTAGATTGCCTTATGAGGTAAGAGGTATATGCCTTATGTATCATTGGTTCTTTGTTATATTACTTGGAATGAATGGATTTAATGTGTATAAGGTGTTATTATTTCATTGGATAAATTTCCAAGTACTTTCAAGAGATAAGTTAGCCTAGTGGTTTTAGGCCTAGTATGCAAGCTAAGCTAGTGAAGTCCTTGTGAGTAATCATGATAAGATTTAAAGTTGATAGATATGATGTGATAATTTAATATGGTATATAATGGTTTTTAAAGTGTTTTTACCAATTTTCAGGCCTTGAGGAGGAAGATCAAGCAAGATAGTACGTTGGTAAGTATTCTATGCATGCAAAATGGAGGTTTCCTAGCCTAAGAAGAAGTTTTTGATGTTAATTGATACATGTAGAGTCTACATGGTGACCTGAGCCTTTTTGGAGAGGTGTAAAATGGACCTAAGAATTCTTTCCAAGTATTTTGTAGTGTATTGAGGGATATAGCTTTATGAACATTTGTTAAGAATGTAAATTGGTCAAAACCCTCTATAAACCCTCATAATGGAGTGATTGGAAATGACTTGATAGAAAGGACCCATAATGTATTGGATGAACAAATTTTACTATTGTAAGGTATAGATAACTCCTCTAGGAATCTCTAGGTGGAAGTTATGTGTTAGGACAGTGAACATAAGGTATATAAATATGCTTATTTATAGATTTTTCGGTGTTATAGGTTGGGTTGACTAAGTCAACACATGAGAGTCATTGGATATTTAAGGTCAAGAATTTTAATTAAGGTATATGGATTAAATTTTTAATTTTATGTTCTCTATGCCAATTATCTATGTCAATCAAGTTGACTAGTCGCTAATTTGTAGACAGTGAAAACAGTGACAAAAAGCTAATATGAGTGAGAATCCATTTAAGGATGGTGTGTAGATGAGTAAGGATGAGTCAAATGGTTTAGGTTTTTTTTGATACCTATATATCACGTTCATTTTATTTTAAAATTATTTTTATGCCTATACACAGGCAAGAAGGTGCCTTCAAGATGATTTTTTTGAGTAATGAGGATAGTAAAGGATTATGTCTCATAGAATGTTCTATATGTTTCATTTATTACATTAAAAATATATATATTTATGATTGGAAATTTTATAATGATTTTTAAGGATCAAATTAATTCATTTTAATATCAAGGAATTTTATACAAAACTGTTAGATCTCATGTTCACTATGACTATGTTTTGGACCAATTTGACTGGTATAGGCATGCCAAGGAAAATGATATGTTTAAGATATTTTGACAAGTTATGATGCATAAATTGGGAATTATTATGTTATTAAATATCCAAATATACTATTTTATATTTTGGGGAGTTAAAGAGATAGGTTATATGAATGAATCATGCATGACAAATAGGCTTGTCTAGTTATGCTAAAACTGTGAGACAGTGACCTAAGTGATTGGTTTGTAATACCAACAAATGATGTTATAACATGAAAAAAAACATTTGGAGGCTAATATATAATACTAATATAATCAAATAATTTGATTTATAAATTATCATTTCATGTACAATAGATAAGCTTCTATATGACTGTACTTTGACTAAGTATGACTAGTCTTAGTGGTCATCTTGAGAAAGTTGGTTTGAAGTAATTTGGCCTATGTAAGGTTGAATAATGTATTTAGTAATGTTTTTTTTGGTAATTTATGACCTATAAATTTGATATTTCTAGGAATTTTTTTGATAAAATAATCTATGTGCTTCAGTTTTAGAAGATAATGTTTTTTGTGTTTCTAGGCCTATTGGCATGTAGGCTAGAATGGCTTGGTTCAAGGTATGAATTAGTGTTCCAAGTGTTGTGGAAACATTTAGGAGTGATAAATAATATATTTGTAGTTATTTTTTTATGTTTCTAATTTTTTTATAGAGGATAAATATGATTCAAGAGGTTGAAGGTTTAAAGTGTACTAATGAAGTGCTAATGCATTAGGCCTAATTGAGATCTAAAGGAGGATTGAGCTTGTTTTGGGTTATAACCAACCTATGGAGATATCATCCCATTAATTTAATATGTATGAGGATATATTTAAAATATATATCAAGCATGGAAAGCATCTTTTCCAACCAATATAGGTTAGATGAGAGTGTGGTATATATATTAGACCAAATTAGCCTATTTTAGGAAGGAGAGGGTGTGTGGAATAAAGTGAATAAAAGAGCTTAATAAAGGAGACGAGATGTGTAATTTAGGACCATAATAGGGTGAATAGGATCAGTCATTTTTTTATTATTAGGTTCATGAGCTAACACTTCATTATACATAACAGTCTAAAGGGTGACTTGGTTGAGCAAATGATCTAGGAGTGCCTACCTGGAGAAGAGAAGTAGATTGTAGGTGTTATAACAAGAGAAGGTCATCATAAGGTATATAATACATTATAAAAATGGTGAAAATCAGAGGTGTTTTATTTTATTCTTAATTACCTAGGGGGTTATATCCTCCTTGCTAGTTAGAGTTAGATAAAGGTCTAGTAGGTGCTAGACTAAATTGAGGGGTGGATGCTCCTTGATCAGTTGGTACTAGTATAAAGTATCATGTTTATAATATATTTATAGAAATGTAGTCCATTATTTTTTAGGCTTTATAGTGTTTTTTCTCCCCCTAGAGGCTTTCCCACATAAATGATGTGTTCATATGATGTATACTCTTGTTCATGCTTTAGATGTATAAGCTTTGCATGTTCATGTTGCTATATCAAATTGATGTGTGATGAATGGGTTTTGGAAATTAATGTTCATTATTGTCTAATAATTCACACCCCTCTTAGTAGATACTTCCAAAAATTGGTATTAGATTAGGACCTTTAAAGGAGGCTTGACAGCCTACATGTGATCTTAAGTAGCTTAATGTATGATGAAGACAATGTTCATGTTATTTGTAATGATGCATATGCTTATGAATTCAAAGTTAAAGTTCACATAGAGGTCTGCATGGTGAATCTAGAAAGTTCAAAGAATAAAGACTATATTGAATCCAAATCCAAGACCAAACCTATGTTGAATGATAGAGCTCATTGAAGATGATTTCTTAATCAGCTAACATGAAAGAAGAGAGAGATAGGTAGTGGTTTGATTACAAGCTTGGAGTATGAGACCTAATTAAGGTCTATCTAAATCTTCTTGAAGTATAAATTTATGAGCATGTTATCATGTTTATAGTTTTTTAAAGTTGACAATATCCAATGAAGTAACTCTAAATATCACTTGAGGTCATGACCTATTTGCATTGACAAAGAAGTAAAGAGGATGTCCTATGAGTATATGATAGTTGTAAAAATATTTGAAGGCATGGAGGATGATATGAGAGGTCATATGAGGTGTCAAATAACATAAGTTTTTTATGAAAATATGACCATTAAAATTTGAAAATTCAAGTTTATCAAAGAAAACCAGTTTGTAAAAATTGGATTATAGATATCATGGATGAAGTCAAATAAAGATAAGCTAAGAATAAAATTTGAAGAGGACTCTATGTATAATATCATCCAAGTGATGGTTTGTTTTAAGTATTCATACAATTGTAATAAATGTGGATCAAAGTTGACTATTGTAGTATATGTTTGAAAAGGTGAACTTGGTTTGAGCAAAAGAGAATTATAGTTCATCTAATTATCTAGTTTTGATGTTATAATAATTGAATGATGCTTGTAACTCATCATAGTACTGATCTAGGCTCTAAGATTAAAAACACTAATCTCATATTTGAAGAGCTAACTCAATGAGGTGAAAGATAGTGATATTGAAGGCTTTATCAGTTTTGAGTATGCCTATTGCAGAGGTTGAAGAATGTTATTTCAAGAGTTGCCTTTAGGTTTATGCCTAGTAAATGAGATGTTTTAGAAAGGGAGACTAATTTGAGGATCATTTAATGCTTTTAAGTGTGTTTATTTACTTCAATTAAATATCTAAATATGTCATAAGTTTTGCATTTTCATAATAGGGTCTTAACTATGAGGGTGAGATTGATTCTTTGAGTATATATGAAGGGTCTTCAAGAAGAGTTTTGTGGTCTAAAAGGTTGAATACAATCTTAGGATCATGTAACTTAAGTTCACTCATTTTGGTATTCTATATTGAGTGTTTTTAAGGGAATAATGTATATCAAATGTTTGGTAAAGATCAAGTATATTCTCAAGTTTAGTTGGCTATGTCACCATATGTTTCCATAAAGTAATTTGAATAGTTCTTAGCCATAATGACTTGTGGTGTCTAAAGGATAGATGTTTGATGTATTAAGGATCATATGGGAGATATTCCTAATTGTCCTAGTTATTAAAGTTAACTAAAGAAGATAGTTTGAAGCAAGAATGCTTTTAGAAGGTATGTTTAGGTCTCCTAGTCCTAAAATGTCATTTTGATCATTTTTAGATTCTTAGTATGGGTGTTGATTTGAAGAAGGATGATGTAATGGACTGTATGGGAGCATGAATAAGGTTTTCATATATCATTTCCAGGTGGTTCAAGCTTCTATGGTGCTTAGATGCATATTTTGTGGTCAAAAGTGTGCTTTGACCATTTTTGGCAGTGTTCACTACCTAGAGTGTGCCTAATATGATCTTATAGTGATTTATGATGGATAAAAGGTTTAAAATGAGTGATTCAAGTTTTTTTTGGCATGTTATAATAGGTAATATGGCTTTTATATGTTTATGAGGTGTTAAAATGTGATTCTGACCATTTGGTCAAGATGCCTACTGTAGGTTTTGGTATGTATGCACAAAATGCATGGTTTCAAGGATCACTTGAAGGATGAAGATGTGTCTTGAAGTTTTTTTTAAGAATGTTTGTACATGTGTTTAAGACATGTTCTAGGTGGTTTCATAGGTGGATGAATGATTTTGTGCTAGGTGGAGCATTTTGAGTGGTCAATGGCTTATCTTCTCAAGAATATGCATTTGGTGGCTTAAAGGAAGTCATGGTTCTAAAAAGTGTGGAGGATTGAAATTTGGCATGGTAGTGATTTTTGGTGGTCTCCAGGTGTGGTATCTATCTCAGGTGTCTATGTTGACTGGAGGTTGACTTTTGACAAAATGTTACTTTGAAGGCCTAATGATTTAGGCATGTTTGGAAAAGTGGTCAAAATTTGGAGTTTGAGGATAAAAGATTTAAAAATAGTTGAATGGGCCAAATTGGTGTTTGAATCAACTTTTAAAATGGTTTGGAAGTGAGTATAATTAATTTTATTCAAGTTTTAGCTCACTAGGAGCCTTAATTGGCTAGTAGGCTAAAGAAGGAAGTATGATAAAAAGGATGAGTTGCAAACTCATTATTGGAATGTGTTAAGGGTCATGCTAGTGGAATTTAGATATGGAATTTCATGGTTTGAAATGATAAGAGCAAAGAGTTATGAGGTCTACAGTTGCTAAACACGGATATAAAGAGTCCAAGTAGGCCTAGTAAAGAAAATGAAGATTTTTGAGAAAGTTTTCAAATGAAGGTTGTCATTTTTGGTTCCAATTGATCATGTTAGCCTATTCTAATTATGTTACAGTTATGATGGTGTGCTTGAAGTGCCTTTGGTGGTCTATAAGGTGCCTTGAGTGCAATGGTATGTGAACTTACATAGTGTTGTGGTGTTCATATTGTTGTTTGATTTGATGTTATCTATTCTTGAAGGTCCTGTAGGTGTACATGGGTTATGCATACTAAGGGGGAGCCTTTTAAGTGGATCAAATTCTTAGGGGGAACTATGTTGTCTTACAAATTGGTGATAGGTCTAAGGATCTTGATGGTTTAAGAGCAATTTTTGAGTGAGAGCATCTACCAAGGGGGACTTATGCCTATTTGAGGTTTTAATGGTCCATTTTTAGATGTATTCCCAAATGTGAGCTTTATTACATGTGTTTCCTATAGCTTACTTGGTTGATCATATGGTCCCCATTGTTGAAGAGATTCCACTTTGTCATTTTGGCAAAGGGGGAGAGAGAAAAGGAGTATTGTCATCAATGAAAAAGGGGGATATTATTGGGATATTGATGGTATGTGTTTTCATTGATGTCTAAAATTCATGTACAATGGGAAAATGGTCTAGCAAGTACAGTGAGATGGAACATGGTGGTCTAATATGCATGATCTTAGTGTCAGTTCAATCTTGGTTGTGAGTGAGAGTTTATGGGAGCAGTTGGTCATATGGAGGTTTATGAGGATGTCATAGAACATGGGAAGAGAATAAATTCCATGTACATGTGGTTGAAGGATAAATTTTAGTCCTTCTAAGTGGTCCTTAGGTGGAGTGCAAGTCATCTTATGCCTTATGTGCTTGACCTTGCTAGATTGCTTGATGAGGTAAGAGGTATATGCCTTGTGTATCCTTATTTGTTGGTTATAGTGCTTAAAATGAGTGGATTTAAGATTTATAAGGTGATATTATCTTAGTGGATAAGTTTCCAATTACTTTTGTTGGCTTGGCGGTTCTAGGCCTAGTTGGCAAGGTGGGCTAGTGAAGTCCTTGTGAGCAATTGTGATAATACTTGAAGTTGATAGATATAATGTGATCATGGAATATAATATATTGGGTTTGGTCAAGTATTTTTCCCAAGTTTCATGCCATAATGAGCAAGATAAAGCAAGATAGCACCTTGGGAAGTATTCTATGCATGTAAAAGGGAGGTTTCCTAACTTGAGAAGAAGTTTGTGATGCTCATTAGAACATGTAGAGTTTTCATGTTGACCTAAGACTTTTTGGAGAGGTGTAACATGGACATAATAATGATTTACAAGTATTCTATAGTGTATTTAGGGACATATCTTTATGAACATCTGTTAAGAATGTAAATTGATCAAAACCCTCTATAAACCCTCATAATGGAGTGATTGGAAAAAAAATTCTAGAAAGGACCCATAATGGATTTTTTAACCATGATTTACTATTGGAAGGTGTAGACGACTCCTCTAGGCATTTTTAGGTGGAAGTGGTGTGTAAGGTTACTAAACAAAAGGTATAGAAATATGCTTATTTATAGAGGTTTTGGTGTTATAGGAAAGGTTGATTGAGTCCACACATAAGAGTCATTGGAAGTTGAATGAAAATAATTTTTATTGAGTTATATGGATTTATTTTGGAAATTTATTTATTTTTGTCAATTATCTAAGTCAATCAATTTGACTAGTTGTTAATCTGTAGTTAGTGAAAATAGTGATAAAAGGCAAGTATGAGTGATAATCCATTTAGGGATGGTTTACATATGAGTAGGGATGATTAAAATGGTTTGGATTATTGTTTTTAAACCTATATATCATGTTAATTTTATTATAATTTTTTTTATTGCCTATACATAGGCAATAAGGTTTGTTCAAGATGACTTGTCTGAGTAATGAGGAGAGTAAAGGAGTATGTCTTATAGAATGTTTGATATGTTTCATTTATGAAATTACACCTCTATATATTTGTGATTATAAATGTTCTAAGTATTTTTTAGGATCACATTAATGTATTTTAATATCAATTAAGTGTCTACACAAGTTTTAGATGTCATGTTCACTATGACTATGTTTTGGAATAGTTTGATTACTACAGGCATGCCAAGGAAAGTGATATGTTTAAGATATTTTTAAAAGTGATGATGCATAAATTGATAATTATGATGTTATTTAATATCTAAATAGACTATTTTATATTTCTGGAGTTGAATATATAGTTTATATTAATGAATCATAAATGACAAATAGGCTTGTCTAGTTGTGCTAAAACTGTGAGACAGTGACCTAAGTGATTGGTTTATAAGACCAATGAATGATGCTAGAAGATAAAAAAACATTTGGAGGTTAATATATAAGATTAATATAATCCAATTATTTTATTTATAAGTTTTTAAATAATCCTTTCATGTACAAGATATAAGCTTCTATATGACTATACTTTGATTAAGTATGACCAATCTGAGTGGTCATCTTGAGAAAGTTGGTTTGAAGCTATTTGGACAATGTAATGGTTAATAATGAATTTATTGATGTTTTTTGGGTCATTTAGGACCTATAAATGTTATTTTTTATGATTTTTTTTAATAAAATCATCTGTGTGCTTTAGGTCTAGAAGATAATGTTTTATGTGTTTCTAGGCCTATTAGAGAGTAGGCTAGAATGGCTTGGTTCAAGGTATGAATTGGTGTTATAAGTGTTTTGGACCCATGTATGAGTGATAAATAATATATTGGAGGTATTTTTGATGTGTTTCATTCATTGATAGAGGATAAATATGATTCAAGAAATTCAAGGTGTAATGTGTACTCATGAAGGGCTAATGCATTAGGCTTAATTGAGATCTAAAGAAGGATTGAGCTTGTTTTGGGTTATGAATAACATATGGAGAGATTTTCACATTAATTTAAAATTTATAAGGATATATTTAAACTATATATCAAGCATGGAAAGCATCTTGGCTGACCAAGATGGGTTAGATGAGAGTATGGTATATATATTAGGCCTAATTGGCCTATTTTAGGAAGGAGAGGGTGTGTGGACTAAAGTGAAAAAAATAGTTAAATAAAGGACAAGAGATAGGTCATTGAGGACCATAATATGGTAAATATGATCAGTCATGTTTGTCTTATTAGGTTCATGAGCTAACAATTTATTAGACCTAACAGTTTAAAGGGTGACTTGGTTGAGCGAATGAGCTAAGAGTCCCTACCTATAGAATAGAAGTAGATTACAGGTGGTAGAGAAATATAAGGTCATCATAAAGTATAAAATACATTAGATTATTAGTGGACATAAGATATAAGGTGGCTTATTTGGTGTTTAATTACCTAGGGGGTTGTAGCCTCTTTGCTAGTTGGAGTTATCTAAAGGTCTAGTAGGTGCTAGACTAAATTGAGGGGTGGATGTTCCTTGATCAGTTGGTGCTGGTCTAAAGTCTCATGTTTGTGATATATTTATAGAACTATATTTCATTGGTTTTTAAGCTTGAGAGTGGTTTTTCTCCTCTAGATGGTTTCCCACATAAATGATGTGTTCATATGATGTATGTTCTTGTTCATGATTTGGATGTATAAGCTTTCATGTTCATATTACTAGATCAAATTGATTTATGATGAATGGGTTTTTGAATTGAATTTTAATTTTTGTCTACATATTCATCCCCCCGCCTCTCAGTAGATACTTCCAACAACTAGGAGTGGAGGATCCTAAATAACTCCCCCACAAGAATGTAATTTCATGTCATAAAATCAATTAGGGTTGATATGGCTATCTCAACTCAACTCATGTACTAACCCATTTTTACTAAGTTATAAGAGGTCAAATGAAAAATAACTAGGGTTTTATTCAATGAATGAATTTGGCACATAAACAAACATAGTTTGAAGCATAGGGTAGCTATATAGGTGATAATATAGGATTGGTTAAAATTTGGATACATTTCTATGAATATCTATAATTGGACACCTATATCGAATGTAGATACCTACATTGACACTATTTTCCCTATTTGACAAAAGCATTTAGTGGGTAAAAATATTAAAAATGTATAATAAACAAGGTTAAAACCTCTAATTTAGCCTTGTGATGACTCCTAATCACTATCATACTTCAAAACAAAATATCAAACAAGATATGATCTCTTTTATCCCTTAACTACCTTTTACTTGTATTTATTTCACATTATAAATTAAGAAAAAATTATATTATTGCATGTATTTTAGTATAAATCTAAATATTGTCATTCCTTTCAAACATTTTATTAGTTTGTGTTTTTTCTTAAAAATTCCCCAAAAAACATAAAACATTTGGTAAACATGTCCTTTATTATTGATCCTTTTCATGTAGGGCTTTATGCTTATTCAAAATAATTTCATTTCAGATTCCTTATTTTATTTTTAGATCTATTTTTTTTCTCTCTCATACTTGTATGAGCATAATTTAGGAATGTTTGGTTACATTAATTTTTTTGGCCCTAGTTGTTTTGTGCTTTATATTTGTTAAAATACTTATCAATCCACTAATTTAAGGCCATATAAGCAACCTTAAACATTGTGATCATTTATTTAATGCACCTAATGATCAATGTATTACATATGACTATCTCATAGAAAATTTAAAAAAGGATAAATCCTCTTTTTCTTACAAATATTATAATGAAATAACCAATGATGAAAAATAAAATATAAATGATAAAGGTAGTGACATTTTTACTTTTGGTTATGAGTGTGATGATATCCCTCTTGGATATGACACTTCTCTCATTCCTATGAGTTCTGATGATGAAGGGTTTCAAGAGTTAACAAAGATTCCTTTTAATCCTTTAAAAATGAATGATTCAATAGATATTTAAAATGGTAGCATTCATAATATTGAAAATAAAAATGTTGCATTCATACATTGTAAATTCACTTTAAAATTTGATTATGCTTCTTCCATTTCCAATCATTAAAATGCCAAAGAAGTTTAATGTCCTTCCTCTATCTCTCATGATGCAAATGTTGATGAGATCAAGTGTGTCCTTTTCCAACTAATACTAATACTAAAAATTATATTCTTTATTTTCATGATTCAAATGAAAATATTCAAATTTATTCTCCACCTTTAATTTGTGGTGAGTAAAATTCATGTCCTATGTCTCCCATCATCTTTTTTGAAGGGAAAAATGAGAATGCATATGAAAATCCTAAGGAAATGACTAAAAATTTTGCATTTTTTAGGGGCACAAGTAAATCACCAAGTATATTTCATGTATCATTTTTAAATATCAGGTCATGTAAGTCAAATAAAATCAAAACTAGCATCACATATTCTCTCCCTCCTTTAAACAATAAAATTGAAAGTAAACATCACATTCTTCCCTCCATATTTTATGATACAAAAAAGCAAAAGTTTACAAGAGATTTTTTCCTCTACTTCGATTGAACATCATGAGATTTAAAATACCATAGCACCTTATAATGACAATATTACCAACCTTGATTCTATCAAACATGATATAGTCACCTATTTAACCATGGATATCCCTTAAAAAAAAAATTGTAACACCATGTCATGATCCTCCCCTTGATAGTGGAAATGTTTTAATTATTCCTATGTTCCATGTGCATGGTAATTTAAGTATAATAGAAAATTATTTAAACTCTTATTATGATATGTTATCTATTATGAATACCTTGGGATATTTGTAACAATAAGTCAACACTCTTGGGTTACAAATTTCTTCTCATGAGACTATTTTTTCTGAGAATATATTAATAGAGCAACCTATTACTAAAGATGTATTTGAGCATCCTTACCCTTTGAAATTATTATTCCTAAATTATTCTCATTTTATGGTCAAGGGGATCCTACTATCCATTTACAATAATATATACATTCCTTTAAAAATTGGGCCCACAATGGAAGCTTGCTCCTTAAGTCTTTTCATTGTAGCTTAACCCAAGGGGCTCTTGATTGGTTTTATAGTCTTCTAAATGGTTTATTATCAATTTTTAAAAAAAATGAAGATGTATTTATATTTAATATTCATCATTATACAATACCTAAGTTACCATTGGAAAATTTTCAATCATTGACATAAATATAAAATGAGTCTATATAAGATTATGTTGTTCGATTTAAGGATGTTTTGTATTCCTTAAATTATACACCCTTAGATTTGGAAGTAAAATTTATATTTAATAAATATCTTATTTCTCTACTCAAATAAATAACATTGCATAATACCTTTGATTCATTTGAGACCTTATATTAGGATGTGCATAAATATGCATGCACTCTAATGAACACTCAAACTAAGTTGCTTATTTATTCACCAAAAAAAAAATGCATGATATGCATATGTATCAAGAAAAATAGACAAGCTAAACAAAATCATGAACCAACTCAAACACATTATTTAGAACCAAAATAATATGTCAAATAAAAAATGATAAATTTATTGAATAAAGGAAACAAACATGCTTATAGAGTATCTCCCATAGTTAGACCATATACCTATACAAAATGACATCCACTTCAGTTTGAATGGTGTTGTGATAGACCACAAGATATATTTCACACACTATTATATAAAAAAATGATAACACTTATCCTAATTAACATTAAACACCACACTAATTTTAAAAGGAAAAAGGACAACACTGTGTTCATACAATGTTATGAATGGACAAAAAAATAATTAGTGTTTTGATCTTGAGCAAAAGCTTACATAGTAGCCAATTGGGAAAAGACATATATATAACTATTACAAATACTTATATTAGAGGATCATATAAGAGGATTTAGTCATCCCATGTTACTCCTTATGAGGAACACATGGTTTATCAACCTTAATAGAAGATGACAATTAGTAGAAGTCCTACTCCTAGTGTACTCTATACCAAGACTGATCACTCCCACATTGATATTATTAAGGAACCATTGGTTGATTAGATCTCAAATATAGGGACATGGAGAGGGGATGTACATACATAATCAATTTGGGTACCAAAACTAGTACCTACATATTCACAAGTCAATTATATAGATATAATAGAATTAGATACAGAAACTAAATCAATGATTCTACTATCCATGATCATTATAGTCAGGAATTAGTATTTAATTATGGGTTATAATTATTATATTATCACTATAATGTAGATAGATCATTAAATTAAAATATTAGTTATAAAATTTACAAATATATAATCATACATTGCATAAATAAACACAAAAATCAAATATAAAATTCTAGATGTTACACATTCATTTAACATAAAATAAACCATCTAAATAAAGTCATATATAAAATGATAAAAAGTTAATATAGACAAAAAAATCAATCATATGTTGAGGGCATATCCCTAGGTGTGTACTCCTTATCACTATTTATATCCACAGTACTCACACCTCTTGATGTCTATGCACTATGATCTAACTAGGGCCCATGTGTATGATATATCTCACATACTCTCTCTTCAAATTCTCCTCAATGTCACATGATATCTTCATGCTCATGAAATAGAGTTTCATATCAATCAATCAAACTTACATGATATCCAAATCAATATACTTTAGGGTATCTCATCTATCTAATTCAGGATGCATCTCCTTATGCTTAGTTGCCATAATATGATATGCTACCACAACCCTCACTATGAGATCAAATAAAGGTGCATGGGAACCTGAAATATCAACTACAATCTCAATAAAACCTTCCCTAGCTATATCCATGGGTACACTACATGTGAGGTCCTATATCACATGGTCTACCATAATCACCCACTCCTGATTGCCTATAGACACAACATATATAATACTTGTTAGTTGAATATATGGAATTAAATACTTTATCTAATCTTACACCCAAATAAAATGCCAAATTTAAAACTATGGTACTCACATGTGGCTCTAATGGCCACCTCATCTCTTGGTGTTAGTCACACATGACCATCATCATCTACATCTCGACCTAACTCTCCTTTTACATCCATGTGTTGTATAAATGTAAATTGAGAGGAAAATACAATAGGGAATAATAATAATGTACATAAGGCTCCCACACACCACTACATATAAATAATTGTACATCCCACACCATCCCTTAGATCTAGGGTAACACCATGATTTATCTCATCAATGAGATGCAAAGCTAGAGCTATATTTGTGGGTGATAGCCTATCATGGGGCATATGCCCAATCAATTCTATATGATGTCAGTGGTAGGGTGTCAATGGTAATTCCTACTCTCTACCAAACTATTTTAAATAATGGTTATATTAAAACAACTCATACACACCAAGAAATTGATAAAATAACTAATCTAATCTAGACCCTTTATAACTCATTCACATCCTTGGGCCATCTACAAAAAGTCTTATATGGATGCCATATAATCTAATATGAGGTTAGCCTATCTAGAATAATGAAATATTACATCATGGTGTGTATTCTACCACATGTAAATACTGACCTCTCTACAAATATATTTGGATGGGCCCACCTAGCTAGGGGTCCACCAATTAATTGTACCATGGTAATGTGCTCATATGACCAAACATGTAAAAGAGTCCATGTTCTAATCCCTTCACCATAAATCTTCAATGCAAATATATAAATATACCTAAATAAGTGGGCCAATAAGTGTAACCACATAAATATCTTGTATGATCAAGGTCAATATGATGAACCACATGTTACATATGATATGAGATACCCACTTTGCCACCCTTTACTACTATGAATGATATATTGTCAATCATGGAACATCACCTATAATAATGATTTCCATATGAATCATATTACACGTCTCTATATCCAAATCCTTCTAGCCAAAAAATATATTTGAGAACATTTAATATAACTAGGGATTCCATATCTAGCAACTTGAACTCTCTCACATCTAATAAGAATCCATAAAATCTGATACACATCCTCTAATTTAACCATCATCTCCCTTGTAGGGAGATATGAAGTGTAGGTGTACAATTTCCAACTATCATATAGTGATGTGAGGAGGTGGATATCACATGTAATTTATCCCAATAAATCCATGTGAGCCAACCTTTCCTAATCTAAAATGGTCTAATTGGTTGCATCCAAACCTAGCTCTGCTAGGGTAGAAAAATGTCTATAATGCCAAAACTCTTAAATATGTATATCTTTCTACAAAAAACATAAAAATGAATACTCATTATAAATCAAATTTTCATTAAAAAATATATTGGTTAAAATAGAATATTCACAAAATATAAATACATTATTATTGGATGCTAGTTTTAAATGATAGTGTTGATGTAGGATAATAACATTAGATGCTAGTGTCAAATAATAGTGTTGATGTAAGACAATAGTGTTAGACACTAGAATTGATAGAAAATGGTAACATCAAATGATTGAATCCAAAATTTGATACTAACATCATATTATATATTCAATTTTCTTAGACCTTGATGCAGGTATTCATCATTTCATTTACAAATAAAAAATCATGCCTAAAATGAAAAAGTTTCAAAAATTAAAAATTGCTAGTAAATTGATAACTAAATCTCCTTACCAGTTCAAAAAAAATACTAGCCAAATAGAAATGCAAGTGTCATATAAATTGATGAAGGTTTTCATTGATCCACTTAGAAATCAAAATTCATTCCCAAAATGAAAAATATTCAAAAATAAAAAATTACTAGTAAATTGACAACCAAACCTACTTACCAATTTAGTGAAATCCTAGCTGGCTAGATCTATTTGGAGTACATAAAATTTCACTAGTTGAGGGGATATATTCCATGGCATGGTTATATTATACTCATAGATAATTTTTTTTAAAATATTAAAAATGTAAATGAATTTAAATTTTTATTCAAATTACCTAACATACAACTTCTACACAAACTTCAAATGTGAATATCTTGAGTAGTGGTTATTCAATGTCAAAGCCATGGGTTAAATTGGAATAAATGAAATGGTAAATTACATATTATATCAAATTTTAAAATATTTAAAACATTACCAAAAATCAATAAAAAATTCCTACACAGATATTATACTAGATTCTAGGTATTGCCAACAATGCATCCTGATCTTTATGTCAAGAAAATTATCACCTTTTCCTTTTAAGAGGAGATAAATATAAGGTAATATATCCCATATTTGAAAAATTCATGAATATTATAATGTTATTTTATAAACATTTTCTTCATATTCAATTATAATTTGTACATTCTCTGGATATAGAGGGGGCATGCTTTGGAATCATGTTCTTCAAACTTGTTCAGTATTCAACATATCCAAATTTAATGGAGGCATGTTTTGGGAAAATGTATCCCAAATTGGTGATTATATAAATTTTCATATTTATCCATATATATTTTGGGAATTTAATTTTATCATGCTACCGACATTTGTGCAAAATTCAAAATTAGTAAAAACACATAATTGTATGATTCAAATTCAAAGTTATGGCAGAATGTTATACATTGGTACCATTTCTATACACAATTTTAGAATGATACATATATAAAGTTCATATGATATGTAATATGTTCCTAATATTCAAAATCCAAATTAATTTCATATTTCAAAACTCTTTTATGGACTATTATCTTTTCATGGACTTTTATGCACTAATACCCAGGGCAGACTATTATAAACTGTATTAAGTCTTACATATCTATATCTATTAGATATTTTTGGTTAGATTGGATTTATTAAATAATAAATTATCACCTATTTTTTATGTTTTATTGATTA
Source organism: Torreya grandis (assembly GCA_037957365.1). NCBI lineage: Eukaryota > Viridiplantae > Streptophyta > Pinopsida > Cupressales > Taxaceae > Torreya > Torreya grandis. The sequence continues at coordinate 3,844,512 of JARHVA010000940.1, forward strand.
CATAACTTATCCTATACCAATTTATATATATTTTCACTCAAGTTATGTTGGTTGGGAAATGATATTCTCAATGATCAAAGCACCACTCTTCCGATTTTGAGTTGGGGGCATGATCACCTCCAAAATATCCCTATTATAGATACATAACCACCATGGTGCCATAAATTTTCCACTTTTAATTTCATTCATCTTCCTAGATATAATATGGATTAGGTTTCAAGACCCATGTCTACTTCCCTAGTTTCTAGTACTCTAGAACCATTCCTACAAGACACATACATAAGTACATTATATCCATGTACTTTATTTATGATATATTTTATTATTTATTACTTATATATATTATATAAATTGATTAATTTATGGAATGATCTTTATTTAAATTAATTTTTAATAAAAAATGTCAAGGAAAACTCAAACAAAGACAACGTATGTTGTTCACAACATGATATGTATTTTCCTTTTCCTTTAGACTAGTAATTTTAGTTTTTATGATTTATATATTAAAGCAGGGGATGTAAACACCCATGTTTATTACAAATACAAATTTTCAACATGTTTTTATATCCTTTTAACATGTATATATCTCTTGATTAAGGATTAGATGTTTAGTGACATGGCCTCTTGTGGACCTCTTTGGTTCCATCTTATTTCACTTGATTTATCTAGCCTTGGACCTTATGTTATTATATTTATCTTCATCTAATGTATGAAAAGTATCACTATATTTTTTTCCTATTATCTTATTTTTATCCCCTAGACACCTACATTTATCTTGGACACTAACATCGACATTAGTGTCTAACTACAATGTATGTATCTAGGCTTAGTCTATATATTTCACTTTTGTGACCATTTGTTTAACCCTATTTTTTCCCATCCTATTGTTGGATTTTTTCATGTCACTAGATCATAATTCAAAATCAATAGGTCTTTATATGTACAATGTCTATAATTTCATAGTAATTTTATTTAGTAATCACCAAATTATAAAATACTATATACCTCAAGCTATAAAACTACATTACAATATTAAATTAAATAACTAAATCATTCAATAGGTCAAATATACTATTTGTTTCTTGTACCAAGGGTTACTAGGAGAAAGAGCATATAGTTACATAGTTATAATTTCTAACACATGCCTATGAGGGAAAACTACATGTAAGTGTAAGGACCTCTTTAGAGTTTTGGCTATGTAAGCAATGGTTAGAAAGAATTGGGGTTGTTAGGGTTATCTCAGCTCAAATGCTAACCCATTTTTTCCAAGTTATAGGAGGTCCAATGTAAAATAAATAAGGTTTCATTCATTATATGAATTTGACACATAATCAAACATTATTAGAGGTACATGAAACTTATATAAGTGATATTACAAGATTGGTATATATTTAGATCCATTCACATTTGTATCTTTAACTAGACATTTGCATCAGAGGCAAACACCTATGTTGAAACTACTATCCATATTTTATGCAAGCATTCAATGGGAAATTTTTTTAAAAACATAGAATTAACAAGGTTAAAATGTCTAATGTAGCCTTGTGATGACTCTTAATCACTATCATACATTAGAACATAATATCAAATAATATATGCTCTCTTTTATCCCTTAGATACTTTGTAATTGTATTTATTACACATGCTAAATTAGGAAAAAAATGTATTATTGAATTTATTTTAGTGTAGATATGAATATTTTCATTCCTTTCAAAAAAATTATCAGTTCGTGTGTTTTCTATGAAAAACCCCAAAAACTATTAAATAATACTAAAAAAACTAACCAGGTCCACCTCATATATATACCTACTATTCCCAGATTTATAAATATATAGAAAAGTTAGGTTAGATATAAGTGTTTTCAGAGGCACTTGGGCATAATCATATTCCCCAAATAAATGACCCCATCTTCCTCTATGTATAATTTTCCTAGCTTGGTTAACTTGTTATACTATTATCATTCCTAGAGATGTGCATGATCTACCTAAAAATACTAAAAAATATCATTCTTCCTTTTCTCCCTCAATAAGAAAAAATGCTAAATAACACATAAAGGATTATAAAACTACCATATGGGTACTAGACATAACCCATAAAGTCATAACATGTCAAAATTTTCATCTTCCCTTGAAGGATGTTGTTTATGACTAGTTCCTAAATATCTCAAAAGAATTAATTACCTCCTCGAACCAATGTCAAAATACCTTTTTGGCATATTTTGGATATGTTACTAGCCTACATTTCATATACTATCCCTTTGTAATTATGAAGAGCAAACCCAAATAACCAATTAGATCCTTTAATGTAATATTTTAAAATATTTATATCTGATTAGATGTTGATTATAATATTAATGAAGAGTTAACCCTTGATATGTACTATATTAGGATTTCAAGATCTATGTATGAATTTAAACAAACTAAATCCAATATCAAAACACAAACTACATATTAGGAAGGATTTATAAAGCAAAATCAAAATGATAAAAAAGCTTACCAAATCCCTTGTTCTAAGTTACCTCCTTCTAGGATTTGCAAGTGGATCAAGTGATTACATATAGACTTAGATCTTTGATTCGGATGCTTGATCAAAGGATTTTAATGATGGTTTCAATGGAAAATTGGACATGGATTTGTTATGGCTTCCTGAGATGCCTTGAGAGTGGAGGGAGAGTCTTTTTAAATAGGTAAATGGAGGGAATTTTAGAAGAATTAAAAATTGTTAGAAGTATCTAGTTTGGAGACTTATAGAGACTTAAAGGAGATTCTTCATAGGTTTATGGGTTAATTAGGTAGATTAGATAAGGATTAATGAGGATTAGTATTCCTAGGGATGTAGAAATAGCTAGGGTGGTAGGGTAGCTAGGGTGGCAGGTAAATAAATATGAATTTTAAATTGGCTAATGGATTTGGGGGTAGGTTAGTAGATAATAAGTCTTATTAGGGGTTTAATGAGAGAAATAATTAGTTTTTTAAATGATTCAAAGTTTTAGGATATAATAATGGAATGGGTAATATTAGGCTAATATTTATTTTAGCTAGGAAATATGGGATTTAGACTAAATTAGAAAAAAATAATATAATTAGTGGGGCAAGCACATTTTAGTGCATACATTTTGTCCCTATTTTAAGGATAATTATGATTGGATCTAAGTGGAAAGAGTAATGGTAGTTCAAATAAAAACCATGTCATGGATGAATTTTAGTAAATTATGTTAGGGGATATGATGAAGTGTAAGGACTAAGGGTATTTTAAGGAAAAACCATGTCATGGATGAATGTTAGTAAATGATGTTAGGGGATATGATGCCCCCTTGAGGGGACATGTGAGGAATAATGAGATGGATGGAAACTCAAAAGAATAAAATAGGGGTGGGATATAATGGATAGATGAGGGGATGTGATGCTAGATGTGGAATAGAAGATGAAGACAATGAGGTCAATGTAAGCAATGAGCTATAAATTGATGATGCCCCTGGCAAGGACACATGCACAGGGAATAGAGATTATGATTGTCATGGTTGTAGACACATCCCAAGTAGGAATCAACCATAATAGAGTGATGATAGGATAAAAGGCCACAATATTTAGACTTATCCTCGGTAAATACACATGCAAGGGAGAGATATAGGCTAGGATAAGATTGATGATTTATATGATTAATAATGGGTGTAGCTCAAATCTAACTCAATTAACATGATGAATATGATAAGAGATAATAAATGATGTGATTGAGTGACTAAAATATAGGGGGATGAAAATGTACGATAGATATAGTGGTTAAGATATCCTTATTCACTACAAAAGTGGCCAAGTGGTGCCTACATAATCTGAAAAGACCTTAAGCTAATGTAGTTTTGACTCAGGGATAGAAGATGATGATGAAGATGAGTAGTGATTAAGGGATATGTTAATGATGAAAGGATATGACTTGGATATTAGATGGATGGGTCAAGAGGATTAGATTGATTATGTAAATAGGGTGGGTGTGATCAAGCCATCACAATGTCATAAAACTAATCATAGTCTAAGTAAATTAAAAATATAACACTTGACAAGATGCCCCGTGATATAAGCATGACCAACAGGACATTGTGTCAAGGTGCATGGGAAAATAATGAACTTTTGATCCTCGAGGGTACTTTGGGTATCCTCATAACATATTAATTCATTTCCCAATAGATAAAAAGAGCCATGATGAAATCAAAACAAAAGACAAACAAGATATATAAAGTCATACAAATAAGACAAACAATAAATAAGTAATACATATAAGTATATACATGTAGTATCCCAATGTCTTACCTAATGATGGGTTGAGTGATTGGGTGATGGGATTTTAGACTTAGGATTGACTTGGATGTGGATAAGAATAATGATAAGGATGAGGATTAAGATGAGGTATTTTCCCTAGTTTAGGATAGAAGGATGGATGACATGATAGGGGTCTTTGAATTCTGATTTGGTCCTGAAAACCAATCAAAAAGTGGCTAAGGATGATGATTAGACAAGTGGTGACTAATTATTACCAATAAATAAGAGCCTATAAGGATCCAATTTAGCAAGGAGAATAATAGATGATTGGATCAAATACCTTTTACACTAGAAAAGAATGATTGGATGGGTTCTAGGTATGAAGAGGTAATGATAGGACATTGATGGGATCAAGAACCTTCCATACTAGCAAAGAGTGATGTGATGGGTACCAGGTATGAAAAGGCCTTGGTAAGAAATGATGGGTGATAGAATAAAATATTTGACAAAGTGATTTGTGCCAATAATACCTATGCCAAGAGGATGATGAAGATATGGAGAGATGGGTGACCACTTTGATTTGGTGCGAAGACTTGACATTGTATCCAAAGATAGGGGATAAAAAAAGACATGAAGATGGATGTAACTAGGGGATTATGCATAAGATATGACATGATGGACTTAATTTTGGATTTTTTTCAAATTTTATACTTTTTAGTGCTTTGACATTTTTCAATTTTTATGGCTTTGTGGGATATGTATATACACTGTATAAATGGAGATATAAGTAAAGGGAATACCAAGCCTAAAAACCAAGAGGAGGATGGAGGTATGATGGATAATATGATAAAAAGGATGATGATGATGATGGGGACCAAGGATGAATGAATTATGGATAGACAATGACCATATCATGAAGGAACTAGATGGTTATTTACCTAGTTGTCCATTGGAAGATGTGCCGAGAGGAGTTTGGGATAGTTATCAAGACACCTTCAACTTCCTTACAAAGGTCAAGATGGGAAGGAATATGATGTATGATATGATGGCAGATGATGGGTAGGAATAATGGATCAAGGGATAAGATGATGGGTGATAGAGATAAGGTGGATGAGGGATGTGACAAGTGGGAAAGATGGAGAGGATATGGACAAATTTGCCTCAAAGTGTTGAGTAATAATGCAGACAATAGATTATTGTACTATGATGCTAGAAATTAAGTTTCATCATGGTATTTGCCCAAGGCATTAGAATACTATATTTCATCATTGGATAGATGTTTTTTTATGGTTATCTCAATTTATTGGGGGATGGAAGAGATGCAAGGTGTGGTCACTTGATGGATCATTTACCCAGCACCTATTTTGGAGAAAGGTGATGTTAGGACCATGTGATAGTGACCTTTATTGACTCTTGATTTAATGTCCTCCAAATGTTTTAACTAGGTATTTTCATAACCCCTATGAGGGATAGTGTTGCTCATGGATTTGGAGTATGGTGTGGATAGGGGTATGCCTTGAATGTGATGATGGGATATAGGATCTAGAAGAGAGATATGCTCAAGATGGTTGATATGATGAGGTAGGGAGTAGAAATGGGGTTCAATAGTTTCACACATGATGGTAAATGGTGGATAGGATTATTTAGATTTGTGCCAAGAGATTAAGGGATCCAAGACCTTTTGATTTGTTGATTCTTTGATCTAAACATTAATAAGATGGCTAAACATATGATTTTTGACTTTATTTGCTAATTGGATTGGATATTGATTATCCTCTAGTACCTAATTTCAATCTTCACTAAGGGATATTAACTTTTGACTTGATATATGATTATTTTGACTTTCATATGCCTTTAGTGCTAGATTTTGGGCTTCACTAGGGGAAGATATTTTTTAATTAGGTTGATGATTTCACTTTTCTTGAATTTGATTTAGGGGTCAAAGATGACTTGATCATGATTTATGAATTTAGGAATATGGATTTGGATTAATGTATTTGTTTCATTTGATATTAAATGCAGAGGGGAATCTAATGATGCATGTTCCTATTCATTCCCTTCATGGAGTGGGATATAGGAATTATGGAGGTGAGGTGGATGGTGAATGTTGGGTGATGGATTAAGGGTATACTAGGTAGCATAGTCCTCATAAAGGTCACTAGGATCCCTAGCCTCAACATCAAATAAAGTGTCCTCAAGAATCTCAAAAGGATCATTAAGACACATATCCAAGGTAGGATCAGATCTACTCTAAAAATATTTGACAGATAAAGAATTCAAGAATTCAATTATGACTTCATCATCCTGATTGGGATCTTCAAAAGAGCAAGGATTATCATCATTTATTGTAATATCGATAAGGGATGATGATTTTGATGAGGAATCTGATTCAGATATTGGTGTTATATATGATTATTGTAGTGGATTTGATGTACATGATGTTATGTTGCTAGTAAAATATGATTTGTCTCATATTATCCTCTCAATGGGGAGTATTTGATGTGATGGGTGAGAGGAAGATGATTAATGAATAAAATATAGGCCCATGAAAGGGATTATATATAGAAGGACTAGGTTTAAAGGCAGTAGACTTTTTTTGAATGGATGGGTTTGGAGATGGGAGGATCATAGAGGATGGATAGGATGTATTGACCTTATCTTGGAAGAGGAAGGGTTTGATTGTGATATGGGATGGAATATTGGCATTCCTATTCTCATTCACCCATAGATATATATTCATCTGATTCATCTTCAATTACTATGTCACCACAGTTGATGAGGTATTAGACATAATCATATTTTTTTTGACATCATTTAAGTGAATATCCTAAAGTTTAAAGATATAATCAATATTGGTTTGATTTATATTAAGAGGGCTTAGGCTTGGTGAGATCAAGATATCATATGGGTGGATAGACCATCATATTAGTGGTGATAAGTTAGTAGAAAAGGGATTCTAAGGATATAAGAAGGGGAATATAATGGCCTAATTTGCTTTGTGACTTTGATTTAGAAGCATTGAACTTTAGAATAGATGGTGGTTGATGTGGTTGGGTGGATGGATGGGTGGCCAAGATTGGATTCCCTTTGCTAGTATGGGATGGGGTAGATGATTGGCTATGACTAATGGATGAGGGATTGGAAGGAGACCTACATGAAGGGGTTTGGGATGGAAGTGTAATAAGTTGAAGGGGATCAACACCTTTAGGAAGTGGTACACCCATCATAATGAATTTCAAGAAGATCTCATCTTTGTTGGCCACTATGTATTGGTCTATGAAAGTAGGGTCCAATTTCATGGTGGTGGGTGATAAAGGTGATGGATTATGTTTATTAGATGGATGATTTGATTATAGATGGTTAAATATTAGGGTTAAAGGGGTTTTAATAGGGCTAGTGGATGGTAGAGGGGAGTGGCATAAGGGTTGATGTTGGAATTTTTTGGGTGGTGACTTTTGGATCTTGGGGTCAAAATCATCAAAGAGTGAGCACCCATCTTCCATAGCCAAAAAAAGAATTCATATTTATTCTCTATGATGTATTTATTGATTAGGGTGACCACATAAAGGAAGGCTAAGACTAATTTCATGGGGCTATAATATGGTGATTTTAGGTGAATGGGATCAATGTCCAAAGGTAAGTGAGCACCTAACTCTAGTGCCCATAAAAGGACTTCATCATTTTTGGCTAGGATGTATTGGTCTACAAGAACTGGGTCTAAATCCATGAGTAATGGGTGATGAATGATGGATGATGATGGGGGGTGATGAAGGTATACTAAGGATTAGAGAAAATTTATTGAACCAAGTAGGTCAAATGATCAAGCTAATGTGATAGATTATAATGAGGATGGAATAGATAAATGGATTAAAACATGATTGAGATGATGGATGACCATGATCAAATATCAGATCGATAGTACAATATGTGTGAATAACTTATCAACAATGTCTAGTGGTCAAGATAGTAAAAGGATTGGGAATGTGATGGGTTCCTAATATTCAAAACTAGCAAGAGGATGATATGATGGGTGATCATAATGAATAAAGAAATATGATTGTACTATATTATATTGATGGGTTTGCTAGATTCAAATTGACAAGTGATAAGATGCTAACAATATATTGATTAGGTATGGGTATCTAGCCAAAGGATAAATGATAGTAGAGTAGGATGATAGGATGATGTGGATAAAAAGACTAGATTAGAACTTAAACCAATTTTTCTCAAGATAGGATGGGATATGATTTATGTCATGAAAGTGATTAGGATAAAGGACAATAGGTATAATGATAAGTGATGATGAATTGATGAAGGGGTAAATTATGGGATGGGGTGAGGATGATAAAGAGCAATGATATGAGGATAATTTTAGACTCTAAAGGGCCAACTAGGATAAAATGGGGGTGAGATTAGGCTACATGGGTGATGAGAACAACATCAAGACAAATGATTGATATTAGACTTAAGAAAATATATGAATTATAAAATATGATGTGATTGTGGATGATGTGTCAAGATGTGATTATGATACGGTAAGGATATGAAAAATTATAAGTAGTAATATAATGTGATATGACTAGTACAAGAAAATAAAACTATACATAAGAGGGTATACAAGATGATGATAATAATATATAATAAGGATATATAAAATGAAGGAAAATTGAAATAAAATGATATGGGGATGATGGTGAAACAAAGATGGTCAAGTTTGGAAGATGTGGTGGATATAGTTTTACTAATACAATAATAAGGTAGAAAGGATGTACAAGAGTGATATATATATATATATATATATATATATATATATATATATATATATATATATATATATATATATATATATATATATATATATATATATATATATAAACACACACACACACACACACACACACACACACACACACACACACACACACACAAGAATGTGATGAGGAGGATGTAAGGGTGTTATTATGTGATAGGAGGATTGAATAGTTGATATAGATATAGAAAATGTGATTATGTGGATGGAGTAACTATAATAAGATAATATATATGTGTAAGAAGGAGTGGATATGGGATGATGAGAAGGAGATTATATAAATGGATATAAGATAAGGGGATATTCAATATAACCTATATAAATATGAGAGAGATTATAACTATATGTTTATGTGTTTAAAAATGGATACTATAGTTAATATGATATGGATGGATAAAGGGGAATTCATATGGATAGGAAATATTTGAAAGGAGATGTATAGGTGAGTGATGATGGGGTGATTAAAATAGATAAAAAAGGGTATGGATACTAAATGAAAATAAGAGGTAGATAATACATGGGTTATATAATGATATGATGAGTGGATGAATAATTTATGGGATGAGTGAAATTAAGGGGGAGCATTTTAGAAAATGGATAGGGGTGATCAAAATAAATGGGAATGAATGTAAAAATAGATAGGTGTTATGTAATTGTTGACCAAATTTGACTTTTAGGTCAAATTTGGACCCCTATAAGTAAAAATTTAGTTTTTTATATGTTATAGGGGCCTGTACCATTTTAATAAGCTATATTATGGTTAAATAAATGTCATCTAATGTATTTTTATCCTTAGTCATGTTTTCATTAGCTCATTTGTCATTTTGGGCCATTAAATGTGCTTTTAAGAGTCATAAATACAAGTGGCATGGTTACCAGGGTTCCCAAGTGTCCTATTTTATTTTCCAACATCATGAGGTCAGTTAAAATTTTAGGGATGTCAGTTACCTCAGAATTATTCTAGTTGTTCAATTGAAATTATAGAAACTAATTAAAAAAAAGGAGAAAATGGCACTTTTATGGAACATAGGGAAGTGTTCCATGTGGTTAAGGATCTTGGGGGGGGATATTCACATTAAAAATTATAATATATACATTTTTTTATTTTTAAGTGCCATTTTGAAGCCAAAACCATTCTACTCATTTCTTGTTTTTCTAGACAAATTGAAGTGACCTTCAGGGTTTTGCTTGGTATAGAAAACATAAGAAGTTTTAAGAAAAATGATTTTGGGAGATGATATTAAAATAATATACCTTAATTTAGATAATAATAATTAAAATATTTATCAATTGTGCTTTATGAACCATTTCTAACAAGTTGATTGTTCTTTTTGCTAGATGTTTCATGCACCCTATAGGTTTTGCTCCATTTTGGAAAAAATCATATGAACTAGTTGGTGATGTTAGCTCCAAAAGATATTGGATTAATTATAAAATGGTATAAATTGTTATTTTAATGTTTCATAGTTTTTTTATGATAAAATTAGTTCATCCTACAAGAGAGTGTCACCATATGCAGTTTCAGTTGAAGTGCTTCTTGTTTGCGGAGTGTGTTCTCCTATAGGGGTATCATAAGTTGGGAAATGGTATTACATGAGTTATTTTGTCATATTAATACTTATTTACATGTTTTTTCTTCACCATGTCATCCTTTGAGTTTCTCACAAGCTTCCCTTTCTCCATTGTCAATTCTTTGCACAATTTTAGTTGCAGTCTCATGCATGAGCTTATCCATCCTATCTATGAAGTGGTAATGGTGGTGTATTATATTATTAAATACTTTATGAGATAAATGGGGTTAATTTTTATGTTTTGAAAAGGTATAAATTTTTATCTTACGTTCATTTACCATGACTAATAGCCATTTGATGCCTCTATCTACTCTTTTTCACATGTAGGTAGGTGATTTCCATGTTAAATATGGGGTTTTGGGGTTGGTTTAAAATTATTTTTGATGTATAAAATATATTTAAGGATTTAAAAATTAATTTTAGGTCTTTTTAGGCTTTCCAAAAATATATTTTTCCTCAATTCCATACCCTATTTGCATACTGGCCCAAAACATCCACCTACAGACCCTTGTTGATGTCATGATGGTCTATGGAGAAGTGGATGTGTGTTTAAAATTATTTTAATTATTTTGGGTTTTATTAATTATGTTTTATAAAATCATGAAAGGTTCATATGCATTCATGGTTTTAGATTGTTCACACCTAGTTCATTATTTGCTTACCAAAACACCCACCTATAAGTGGTTGAGTAGGAGATTGAGGTGTTGAATGGATTGGTTGATACAAAGTGACACTTAATTGAGACCTTAGTATATCAATAAAATATTTATATATCCATATAAACTATGTAGAGAATAAATAATATGTTAAACCAACATGAAGAAATAAATGATTGAGTTCTGGGATCAAATCCCTAAAAGGGCAGAACATAGCTCTAAGGGGTTTTTGTGGATCTCCTACAACATGCTTATAATTTTTTCAAGATACCTATATGTGTAAAACTTATTTCCTATAGTATTTAAAATAAACATTCCAAGTTTTAAGAAGGGAGTAGTGGGAGATGGTGTTTGAAAGTCTCAAAGATGCCCTGAACAACACTATGAATAGACAATGATATCTATATGTTTGTGACCTCAAAGAGGGAATTTTTTCACCCAAAAGTTGTAGTTTGAACTATAAAACATGTTTTTTAGGTTTATAATAGTTTAATTAAGGAATCATGATCTAAGAAACCATCTAAAAGAGGATATGCTTTATGTTTTGATCCCTAGACTATCCTTAGTCCATACACAAGTTCCTACAAAGGCACCTATAGCTGAAAGGTGATTAGTGTCTCAATAAATAGGTTGTATGATTTTTTAATCTCATTAAAATTTATTAATACTCACTCAAGTTACCTCCCCATGGAAATGATTTGTATAGAACTATATGGAAAACATGCAAAATAGGGTTTTTCTCACCATTTTTTGTGTTTTATGGATTCTAGGAGGCTCTAGAAGATATAATAAAGATTATAATGAGGATAAGGAATTATTATAACTCCATATGGATATTTTATTACATAAATAAACTCCTAAGTTTCCAAACTAGAGCTCTCCTCTCAGCTATTTAAAACTGGCATAGTGGACACAAGGGTGAGAAGGATGAAAAATCCAAGTGTGTGCCCTTTTAAAGAATTAATAATTCATCTAAAGACATGTAATGTATTATTATGTGTAATTAAAACCCTACCATGTATTTTCATGGGAAACATAAGGAATTTTTTAGGCCAAGACTGAAGGGTAACTAAAAAAGGAGTTTTTAAGACTATAAATAGTGATGGCTTCCTTTCAGGAGTTTTTAGATGAGTAAGAATGTAACCAATGCATGGAGATGTATACTTTAAGTCATTACATATTATCCATATAATCATAAATATCCATAGTGAGTGGTGGGATGTTCAAATAGGTTCAAATTATGTGGGTAGTTTTATGAGCCAAGACTGTAAGTTTCATGCCATTTTTCATAAATTTCATGACTTGTATGGGCATTTGTACCTCCTAAAATTACATAATTCATCCAATATATCTTTATCATGAAAATTTAACCCATTTTATTAGATTTACAAGTGTACAAGTGACCTTTGGACTTCCCTTATCTTTCTTCCCTCTTAACAGCTATAAATATGAGCTCTTTTTAGCATCCTCCATTGGTTAATGGTGAACCCCTATAATTTTTTTTACTTAAATGACTCTTGAAGAAATAAAAAATTAATTTTCCATAATTAAATGTTGTATAATTAGGTGTCATTTAAATCTTGTTTGTCTTGTCTAGTGGAAGATGATCTTTTCTAACATGTTATCCTTGATTTTTCACCAACTATGCAGAAGAGTGATTGTTATAAGTATTTATTAGTGTTATTTTCAAGTGTATTAGTGTCTTATAAGTTATATATGAATTTATTATCTCAAGTAATCATTAATTTATCTCCTAATTATCAAATACCTTTTTGAACCTAGCTCATGAAACACTGATGTGACAATGCAACTAAAATTGTGAGTTTTGTGTGAAATAAGCCTTTGTTTAACTCTAAATAGTATAAGTTTATTTCATAGGAGGAAATAAAATACTGGTGCATCACCTTTTTAATATTTCTTAGTTATTTTATCAAACCTTTTCATCTAAAATTGATAGGTAAGAAATTACTTCGAAGAATACATCAAGGGAACTAGCCCTTCTAGAGATTCATCTCAATAAATTGTTACCCATAGCAAGAGATATGCCTCCATTGTGCCACTTGGATGAGGAGAGATAGTAATATCCTTAAGTGGTTCAAATCCAAGTGACAATAGTTTTTTTCATGCCCAATGGGACCCTAAGTCTTAAAATATTGTCCAAGATTGGTATTGGTCTTAGTGTAGTTGTAGCTATAAGAACATCTACATTCAGTACCTAGAATCTCATTTAAAATTTTCAACTCTCTATTTTCTGATCAGTTCCTAATTTTCATGCCAAATGTGACCATTAGGTCTATTTCTAAAGGTATACCCTTTGATTTTGTGTAATTTCCTCCATATTCTACCAAAAGGTTTAGGTTTGTAAATACTCATCCTTATTCAAGAGAGTTGGTGTTTAAGAAGTCTAAGTTCTTGTTTAGTTCAACCCCTAATACTCATACTTCACATTCCAAGATGGATATGAACCAAAAAAATTTAGCCTTCATTGGATCATCTCCTTTAAATCTTTCCCAATATGACCAAATTTTAGGAGGAGCCCTTAAGAGTGTTCCATATTTTAGTGGAGAGGGTCCTATTACTACCATTTAACACATTATAAACATATAAAACTTTTTAAATATACATAATATCATTCAATATAATTTATCTATTAGGTTTTTTTCATTGTATTTAAAAGGAAAATCTTTAGATTGGAATGTGACTCTACCTAAAAATTCTATTAGTTTATGGGATGAACTAGGAGATCTATTGAATAACAAGTTTGGAGGGAAGAGTGATCATCAATCTCTAGATAAGAAATTGACCAATATCAATAGGTCACCACATGATTTTATGAAATATTTTAACACTAAATTTAAAAAAACATGGGATAGGATTCCAACCTTTGTGAGACCTACTCCAAACTTGCCTTCTTGTACTATTTAAATGAATTGAATAGTGATTTAGCCATGATGATATAATCCATGGGTGGGACTAAACTCCCTAATACCTATGAGATATCCATCAATTCTAATAATTATCTTGTTAAATTAGGGAATATTTCTCATAGGCCACTAATGCCATTGTTCCCTGATTGTAGCCTCCTAGTCAAGTTGCATTACCTATCTTGGCTCCTCTGCCTAGTCAAGAAAGGTTTGTCATTGCTCCCACAAATGAGATTCATAAAGTCAAAATTTTACTCCAAAGTGTCAATAATGAATTGGTTACCTTAAAAATTCAACAATATTAAAATTAAAGAACTTATCATCCCTATAATCAATTTGGACGTGAAAATAGACCTCTTTTTCAAGGTAATTCTCAAGGACAAGGTCAAATCACTCAAATTAAACCTTACCGAAGTTTAAATACTAATGATGCCTCTTCCTCCAAAGTTATTTTTTCCACTCAAAACATTTTTTTTCAAGAACAACCATGTTATCCCTCCTATGACCAAAATCAAGTCCAAGTTGTAGATGCCAATGAAATGCTTAGTCAAGACATGATAATGCAAGGAAATCAAGCATCTCAAGTTCCTAATTTTGAGATGCCAATGCAAAATGGAATGAAATTTATAATGGATACTTGAGAAAAAAAATGTTATTATAGTCTCATAAATCATTTATAGGGAGAGTTTTGTGGCATCAATCATTTGGGGAATTCAAGAAATGTGAATACTAGTGTGGCTTCTAACACTAGGTCTAAAAAGAGAGATATTGAAGAGACACGAGGGGATAATCAAGGACCTATTTTGACTCCTAAAATATATCCAATGGTAGTTTTTTATAATTCAGATCCTAAGTTGTATTAAATAATAAGTTTTAGAATGTGATGCCTGCTCCTACACATCCACCTCCACAAGCTACACCACAAGGTATTAGTGCTTCCAAGGAAGCTTCCAAGGTGAGCAGTCCTTCTATTAATTTTATGGATAAAATGAATAATTTTTAAATTGATATTAAACTATGGGATTCATTAAAAATACCTAAATAAAAATATATTCTTTAAAAGGAATTTTAAGGACTTGGTAAGCAAGTTAGATCAGCTAAGAATGAGAATGTTGTCTTGGTGAATGGAACCCAACCCATTGATGGACAAGTGATGAAGACTGATAAGACTCCTTTTTACTTATCCTTTATTATGGGTGATTAACTAGTCCATAATTTCATCATATATAGTGGGGCTTGTACTTCAGTTATGCCCAAGTGTATAGTGAATAAACTAGGCCTCAAATATGAGCCAATAGCTAAAAGGGTTTTACAATTGGATGGATAACTATAAAAAATCTTAGGAGTAGTCAAGGACTTGAACTTGATTTTACATTATTTTCCTACTTTTTACATTCCTCATGATGTGGTTGTGGTATATTTACCTTCATACTTTTCTCTTTGTTTGTCAAGAGAGTTTACAACTAAGATAGGTGGATACTTGGTAGCCAATTGGTCCTACATGGTTTTTAGAAAAAAGTATGGTACTAATATGAAGATTTAATTAGAACCTATCCATCATAATCACTTGGATATTTACATGCCTAAAGTGGAAAATGTCAATTATACCATTATTGATGAAGAGGAACTTCACATAGATCAATCTCCAACATCTTCTATTGAAGGAGTTTCTAATTTATACTTAGATGAATGGGGAGATTAACATTATGAGAATGATCCTTATAAATTCATAGAAGAGGCTGGTCTTGGAGTGTATTGTGTATATGAAGAGTAATATTTCATACCAAACTTGATCAAAGCAAGTGAGGACATGGATGGTCTATGGAAACTATTCTTTAATGGTTTTAGAAGTAAGGTAGGGGTAGGTGGTGGAACAATGTTGGTTTCTCCTTCCAAAGAAAGGTATTTTCCAACATTATATTTCAATTATATTATAATTTTAATTTGGTAGAATATGAATCCCTCATTCATGGCTTTGAGTGGGATAAGGAAAGAGGTGTGAAGTAGTTTCAAGTGTATGGTGATAGTGAGTCGATTATAAATCAAGTAAGAGGTGAAAATGTGAATAAGAAATCTTTTTTGAAGTCCCATAAGCATAGAGTGTGGGATCTTGTGGAGGATTTCCAAGCTTTCAACATCACATTAATCCCAAGAGAAGATAACAAACATGTTGATAGGTTGGTAGTAGTTGGAGCTCAATTTGATGTTGCAAAGGGGATAGGAGAGGATAGGAACCAACCACATCTCAAGGTTATTGTAAGGCACTCCATACCAAATAATGTCACTAATTGGTAAGTGTTTGATAGTGACAAAAAAATAACACTTTTTATACAAGAGGAGGCTGAGTTTTCTTCCAAAAATTAGTCCAAACTACAACAACAATATGGAGGGTAGATTATACAATTGAAGTCAAACAAGCTCCCTAAAGTCCTAGTCACACTTGAAAGTATCTTAAATTATGATGAATAGTTAAAGAAAGAAAAGGTAATAATGTATACTAATCAATAAAATTATGATAAAGTATAAATATTCAAGGATAAGTTGTTTACACTTAGGAATGTATGTACTAGTGAATAGAAACATGCTTTCATTGAGTTATGCAAAGAGTTTTATGATTTCCTTGCATGGGAATATAGTGATTTGAATGGATTTGATCCAAAATTACCTCAACATGCCATAGAGATAAATGATAATACTAAGCCCATCAAGAAAAGACAAAGTCAAATCAATCCTAAGATTGAGTATCTCATGAAGAAAAGAACTTACTAAGTTGATTGAGTCCAAAATCATTTTTCCTATTAAGCATTCATCTTGGTTGGCAAACGTAGTCCCTATTAGGAAAAATTATGGGTAAATAAAGATGTGTGTTGATTTTATGTACTTGAATTATGTTTATTTGAAGGACCATTACCTTCTTCCTTCCATGGAGAAAAATTTACAAATTGTGGTAGGTAGTGAAAGGTTTTATCTCCTTGATGGGTATTCTGGGTACAATCATATTTTGGTAAAAGAAAGTGACCAATCTAAGATAAAATTTAATAAAAAATGGGGTAAATATGATTACATAAAAATGAATTTTGACATGTCTAATACTAGAGCTACATTTCAAAGTGCAATGGATATGGATTTTCAAGGACTATTAAATGACATTGTGTTTGTGTATCTTGATGATGCCATAGTTTTTTCTAAGGATGAAAAGGATCAATTAAATCACCTTAGATATATTTTTGAGAGATGTAGAGATTTTGGAATCTCTATCAACCCAAATAAGTGTGTGTTTTTATCCATGTAGGCAAACATTTAGGACACATTTTCTTCATGAAAGTCATGTCCATAGATCCTGAAAAGGGTGAGTACAATCTTGGCATTGGCTTTGCCCAAACAAAAGAAAGGTTTGAAAATTTTCTTTGGTAAAATCAATTTCATAAGGAGGTTCATTCTTGATTGTTCAAATTTAGTCAATCCTCTAACCTCTATGCTAAGGAAGGATGAAGTGTTCACTTGGACTAGAAGAAGGAAAGAAAGTTTTGAAGAGATTAAACAATCCATTACCCAATATCCAACTCTTGAAAGTCATAATTTATGAAAGGATTTTGAATTGTATACATTTGGAAATGATGATTTAATCTCTACCATGCATACTCAATCAAATGAAGAAAGAACTTGGAGTAGCTTATTGCCTTCTTTAGTCAATGTTTGGAAGGTTATGAGGTAAGATACACCTATGTTGAGAAGTAAGTACTTTCAATTGTTATAAGTCTAAAGAAGTGTAGGAATATGTTATCTAAAAATAATATTAAAATATTGGTACCCCATCCTAGTTTCAAATACTTCATTTTGAGCAGAGACTTGAATGAAAAAAGGGTTGATTGGATCACAAAAGTGATCGAGTATGATGTGGAAATTAAGACAACCAAGCTAGTGAAAGGAAGAGGGATATGTGAACATATTAATTCATATTTTAAGGAATAAAAATATGTTGTTTTATAACTCCATGATGACCTTATGACATTTTTACATTCATCAATAAGGATTTGGATAGAAGATATGATTCATTTTATTAAAACTAGTGAGTGTCCACAAGGCCTTAATTGAGCTAAAAGAAGGTATTTTAGATTACAATCCATTCCTTATGTACTTTTTGATAGAGTGTTGTTTAGGAAATACTTTTCAAGTGTGTTACTGAGGTGTGTTGAATTAGATCAGATTAATCAAATACTATTTGAGTTTCATGATGGACTAGTTGGTGGTCACTTTGCTCCAAGAACCACAACTGCTAAGATTATGAGGGTTGGATACATTTATCCCAGTATGTTCAAAGACACCCATGATTGGGTAAGGAAGTTTCCAAAATTTTCTTTCTTTGATGGTAAATAAAATATCTCTACCTTAGCCCTTCACCCAATTTAGGTTGATCAACCCTTCATGCAATGGGGTTTGGATTTCGTAGGCCTAATCAATCCACCTTCTAGTACTAGTCATAAGTGGGTGTTGAATTCTATATATTACTTTAAAATATGGTTGGAGATTCTATCTCTCAAGGAATAAAATGAAATTTTAGTCCTAGACTTCTATGAAGGCATAGTGACAAGGTTTGGGGCTCCTTCAACAATAATTTTAGATAATGCATTGGATTTTCTTGGAATGAAAATAAGTGAATGGGTTTTGAAACATGGCATATATCTTAGTACCTCCTCCAAATATTATCCACAAGGGAATGGAATAGCTGAGTCCACTAATAATAATCTAATTAGGATCATAAAGATAATAATGGAGGAGAATTAGAGAACTTGGCATTCCAATTTGAAGACGATTCTTTGGGCTGATAAGATCACCCCAAAAAGAGCCATTGGAAACTCACCATACACATGTGTTTATGTGAGAGAAGATATATTTACTATTTCACTTGAGATACCAGCCTTGGATCTCACATATCAGCTAGAATTGATGGAAAATGAAAGCATGGAAGTCAAGTTGTGTGAGTTGATGGAACTTGAAGAGACAAGAGATCAAGTTATGAAAACTATGAGATCTCACCAAGATCAAACAAAGAGATATTTTGACAAGAAAGACATGATAAGTATTTTTAAAGAGGGAGACATTGTTATAAAGTGGGATGAAGATAGGGCTAAGCTTGGAAGACACACAAAGTTTGATGTCTTGTGGAGTGCACCTTATGTTATCACCCAATGCAAGAAACACAATGATTTACAACTCTCAAGGTTATATGGAGAGGAAATTCATATCATAGTTAATGGGATACATCTCAAACATTTTTACTAATGTTCTCCTCTCTCCTTGTATATAGTTTTTTATTTTCCTTGTGTTCCCTAAGTGCTTATGCACATGTGTGAGCCTTGCTTGTGTCTTGATTTATCTTATGTTTTCTTAGTGTGGTGTGTTTATTTTGTGTGTGTTTTAGGAAATTCCTTGTTATTTTTATTCAATATTTCATTGACTCTCTTGGCCCATGATAGGATAAGGCTATTGGTCCTTAGTATATTAGGCATACTACCTATATGAGTAACCAATTTGTTGACCAAATTTGACTTTTAGGTCAAATTTGGACCCTTATAGGTAAAAATTTAGTTTTTAAAATATATTATATGGATTTTTACCATTTTCATAAGCTATATTATGGCTAATTCAATTTCATCTAATGTATTTTTAGCCTTAATCATGTTTTCATCAGCTCATTTGTCATTTTGGGCCATTAAATGTCATTTTAAGAGTCATAAATTCAAGTGGCATGGTTATAAAGACTAAAAAGTGTCCTATTTTATTTTATAACATCTAAGAGGTTAGTTAAAATTTTAGGGATGTTAGTTACCTTATAATATTATAGGTTATTCAACTACAATTATAGAAACCAACTAAAAAAAGAGAAAATAACACTTGTAAAACACATAGGGAAGTGTTACATGTGGAGAAGGATATTATGGGGACTCTTCACATTCAAAATATTCATATCTACATTTTATTTGATTTGGAAGTGCCATTTTGAAGCCAAAACTATACTACTCATTTCTTACATTTTTAGACAAACTAAAGTGACCTTCAGGTTTTTGCTTAGTACAGACAATATAATAAGTTTTAATAATGATTTTTGGAGATGATAGTAAACTTATATACCTAATTTTACATAAAAATAATTCAAATATTGATCAACTATTCACTATGAACCATTGATAACAAGTTGACTATGTTTTTTTGCTAGCTATTTCATGCACCCTATAGGTTTTGCTCTATCTTGGTCAAATATATATGAAATAGTTGGTGAAGTTGGATTAATATGATGTTTTATTAATTTTAAAATTGTATCCATATTTATTTTAATGTTTCATAATGTTTGGATGAACAAATTAGTTCATGTTGTAAGAGAGTGTCACCATGTGTAGTTTCAGTTAAAGTGCTTCTTGTTTGCTGAGTGTGTTCTATTGTATGGGTCTTATATATATGGTAAATGGTGTTACATGAGTTATTATGTTATATTATCACTTAATTACATGTTTTTTCTTCACCATTTCATCCTTTGAGTTGTTCACAAGCTTGTCTTCCTCCATTGTTAGTTTTTTGCATAATTTTAGTTACAATCTCATGCATGAGCTTGTCCATACTATATATGAAGTTGTAATTGAGGTGTAATATATTATTAAATACCTTAGGATTTTCATAATGTTCATTTTAATGTTTTTAAAATGTGCAAATTTTGATCATATGCTCATTTACCATGCCAAATAGCCATTTGATGCCTCTATCTGCTCTTTTTCACATGTAGGTAGGTGATTTCCATGTTGAAGAAGGTGTTTTTGGGTTGGTTTAAAATTAATTTTTATTTATAACATATATTTTAATATTTAAAAATTCATTTGAGGTGTTTTGAGGCTTTATACAAACATATTTGCCTGAATTTTGTACCCTGTCTACATACTGGCCCAAAACATCCACCTACAAACCCTTACTGACACCATGCTAGTGTATGGAGAAGTGGATATATGTTTAAACTTATTTGAATTATTTTTGGTGTATTAATAATGTTTGAGTAAATAATTCAAGGTTCATATGCATTCATGGTTTCAGATTGTTCACACCTAGTTTACTATTTACTTGCCAAAACACCCACCTACAAGCAGTTAAGTAGGGGATTGGGGTGTTGTATGGATTGGTTGATATCAAGTGACACTTAATTGAGACATTAATATATAAATAAAACATTTATGTACCCATATAAAATATCTAGAGAGTAAATAGGATTTTAAACCAACATAAAGAAATCAAGGACTAAGTTTTGGGATCAAATCCCTAAAAGGGTAGAACAAAGCTCTAAGGGGTTTTTATGAATCTCCTACAACATGCTTACAAGTGTTATAAGATACCTATATGGGTAAACCTCATTTAATTTAGTATGGAGAATAAAAATACCAAGTTATAAGGAGAAGGGACTAGTGGGATATGGTGTTTGAAAGTCTCAAAGATGCCCTAAACAACACTATGAATATACAGTGATATCTACAAGTTTATGACCTCAAAGAGGGATTTTTTCACTAAAAAGTTATAATTTGACATATAAACCATGTTTTTGAGGTTTAAAATAGTTTAATTACGTATTTAATTATCTAAAAAACCATCTTAAAGAAGATATACTTCATGTTTTGATCCCTAGACTATCCTTAGTTCATACACAAGCTCCTACAAAGGCACCTATAGCTTAAATGTGATTAGTGACTCAAGAAATAGGTTGACTGATGTTTTAAGATAATTAAAATTGAAAATAGGGTGAATTAAATGGTTATATTATTATTATTATACTTCATATAAACTCTCAAATATCATTCCCAAACTCATATTGGAACTACATACATTTACAAGCAGTAGTCAGGTTAAGGGTCTCAGTCAATAGTTTATCAAGTTAAGAAGTAAGGTCTAGTTGAGTTTTTATCAGATTTGGGTTACTTGGATATTTTTAAATTATTTAATAATAGTTTTAATAGTGTATTTCATTCCCTCACTTACCATGAAAAAGGCTCAGTTGATAAAATAGACACCTATAGGGGTAAAGGGTGTATATCTCAATCAATAGATAGTGATCTAAAATGTTGATGCAAGGTAGTGTTTTGAAAGTTCCAAGGAAGAATAACAGCTCAAATATATGATTTTTAAACCTTATGGTGGATTAAAATTTCCTCTTAAAATCAAAACCCAAGTCCAAAGAGTACAACACACATCTATAATAGTTAAGTAAGGTTACTTAGTCCTATGGATAAAGGGATCAATTTGGTGATTGCAAACTATAAATGAGATCAAAATGAGATATCATAATTAATGAAATAATGTATTACCACATAATTGGAGATTTTTTTGATTTAATAAGACCATTAAAAATGATAAATCATCCTATACAAGCCCTCTAAACTCCTAGATGCACCTATAGGTAGGGGGGAAGCTAGTAAGGGTAAGGTAGAACATGAACTTGTCAAGAGGAGATGGAAAAAGATTAAAACTAAGGATAAATAGTTTATTAATAATAAAATGGCGATCCTTAATGTTTAATACCTTGCCAATATTACCATCTTCCTTCCCTACTTAGCAAATGGGCAACAATTTGTACAGAGGGCTAGGAAACCTCTTTGCTCAAAAGGCAAATATGATAAATTCAAGAAAGGGGAGTGTTTTCGGATGAATAAAAAGATTTAAGATCATTAATTGGATATTATAATCATTTTTAATAATATTTAACTGATGTTTTTATCATGAAAGAGTGACTCTTAGGAGAGTTTGAGGAGAATGCATGAAAACATGGTTTTTTGAGGTCTAATATAGGTATTTGGAGATAGTTAAACACCTAAATCATGGAATTAGACCAAACCCTCTAGTAAAAATTATCCTAATGAATTTTAAAATATCAAAAAATATTAATTTTTCCTTGGAAATAAGGGATATAACTCTCTATTTTGTTTTAGATTTCAGCCAGTCTAGGAAAATCAAAATTTGGTAAAGTGACCTAATGAGTATAGAATGGGAAAGAGAATTGATGTGAAGATTTAGGGACATAAATAAAAATTATATGAG
This sequence comes from Torreya grandis, assembly GCA_037957365.1. Lineage (NCBI taxonomy): Eukaryota > Viridiplantae > Streptophyta > Pinopsida > Cupressales > Taxaceae > Torreya > Torreya grandis. Next base: position 3,867,795 of record JARHVA010000940.1, read on the forward strand.
GTTTATATAAGGCAAATAATGGTTAATAATCAATATATCAATTTCAAACTCCTCAAAATGCCGAATTTCCCCTTGCACATAGACCAACTAGGCAAGTTTCCACTAAGTCTAGTTGGTGAATGAGACAAGTTGATGAATAAAAGTGATTATAAGGGTATGTAACAATATTATGAGATAAAATTGGGTGTAAAAATACCAAATATACCAATTTAAATATGAGGTAATAGTCTTAAAATCCAAATTCATCAAGGTGCCTAGTAGACCTATTGGGTTTTGAGAAGGCCTAATGCCAAATGGTAGTCCATATTCACTTATAAATCTTGGTAAAATATAAATATGATTGAGTTATTATTTTTAGGTCAAAATATAGGTGTGATAACTTTTGGAGTATAGAGGAGATATTAGGAGAGCCATCCTTAAGCTAAAAACCACTCACCCTTTTGTACAATTGGAAGAACAAGATCAATAAGATAACTTTTGGAGCTCACGTTTCTTTAGAGGATATTCATGGGAACTAAATAAGTTTATATTAGTTATAAGAGATGCCTATAAATCAATTTTTGGCATTGGATTGAAACTTAAACTTGCAATCTCTATGAATAATGGATAAGAGAGTAAAACTATCTAAAACCCTTGTAAAACCCTTGGAGGAATATAATGAAGAAAAATATCTTGGAGAGATAACAAAATAGAATATTTTGGAAACTAAATATATTTTACCATGGATAATACTCAATCAGGGTCCCCCCCCCCCCGCCATGCAAATGATTTATGGGGAATTGTATGGATAACATGCAAAATAGGGTTTTTATCACCATTATTTTTTGTAGATTCTAGGAGGTTCTAGAAGATACAATAAAGTTTTGAGGGAGGATAAATACTTATTATAAATCCATATGGATATTTTATTCTATAAAAAAAATTGTAAGTTTCCAAAATAGAGCTCTCTTCTCATCCAATCAAAATTGTCATAGTGGACATAAGGGTGAGAAGGGTGAAAATTCCAAGTGTGATCCCTTTTAAAGAATTCCTAATGCCTATAAGGCCATGGAGGGTCTTTAAATACATCACTAACTTACTCACATATATTTTCATGGAAAATTGAAGGCATTTTTGACTCCAAGTGTGAAGGGTAACTAAAAAGGGAGTTTTTAAGACTATAAATAGTGATGGCTTCCTTCTAGGATTTTCTAGATGAGTAAGAATGAAACCAATGCATAGATATGAATTATTTAATATTTACCTATTATCCCAATAATTATACCTATACCTATTTATTGGTGGGATGTTCAAATAGGTTCAAATTATGAGGGCAATTTTTTGAGCCAAGACTAGAAGTTTCATGCCATTTTTCATAAATTTCATGAATTGTATGAAGACTTTTACCTCTTGAAATTTCATGTTTCATCCCATATATCTTTCTCATTAAATTTTAACCCATTTTATAAAATTTACAAGTGTACAAGCAACCTTTGGACTTTCCTTATCTTTCTTCCCTCTCAAAAGCTATAAATATTAACTCTTTTGGTTCTTTTTAGTAGCCTCTATTGGTTTATGGTGAACCAAATTTATACTTGAAATAATATTTAAGAAATAATAAATTAATTTTTCCTACTTACATATTGTAAAATTGGTTTTTATTGCAATCTTACTGGTCTTGTCTAGTGGAAGATGATCTTTTCTAGCATGTTATCCTTGATTACTCACCAACTATGCAGAAGAGTGATTGCTACAGGTCTTTTTTTTTTTTAAATAAAAAGTGTAGGAGTGTATTATAAGTGATATATGAATATATTATCTAAATTAATCATTCACTACTCTCTTAAGTATCAAATACCTTGTTATACCTAACTTATGAAACACTGATGTGACATTGTAACTTGAATTATGAGTGTTGTGTGAAAGAAGCCCTGTTTAGCTCTAAGTAGTATAAGTTTAGTTCATAAGAGTAAATAAAATATTAGTGCATCACTTTTTTTTTTTTTAAATTTATTTTCTCAACCATTTTCATCCAAAATTGATAGGCAATAAAGTACTTTGAATAATGCATCAAGGGAACTAACCCTTCTAGAGATTCATCTCAATAAATTGTTACCCACAACAAGAGAGATGTATTAATTGTACCACTTATATGAGGAGAGATAGGCATATCCTCAAGGGTTTCAAATATAAGTGACAACAGTAATTGTTATATATGGAAAATAAGTAGGTGGGATAAGTAATGGAGATGATGGATATTAGATGTTATGAATATAGGTAAGATGTGGTGTGAAAAGAAAAAATGATGTTATGGGAAGTGGGTGTATAATCAAAGAGGATGTATGAAAAATAAGGTGTTATTAAATGGATAATAATAAGCAAAAGGATGTATAAATGGATATATACTAGTTATTATGGAATAAATATAGATGGGAAATGAGATAGGTACGATGTAGTATGGAAAGGAGAGATGGAAATGTTATATAAAGTGGATGTGTGTGTTGGATGATATCAATAGGATGGTATTTAGAATTTGATTAAAATGAATAAAAAGGATATACAAATGGGGATGGATAATATATGTTATGGACTTAATATAGGTAAGATGTAGTGTGAAATGAAGGTAAGAGATGGGAAATGGGAAGAATAAAAGATATTATGAAAAGTGGGTATATAGACAAAGAGGATGTTTTAGATGATGTCACTAGAGGATGTATGAAAGAGGAATGTGTTATGGATAAATAAAAGGATGTGAAATAGGATATATAATAGATATTATGGAATGAATATGATGGATAATATTCTATGGATAGGTGGGTAGGATATATTATGAAGTGGGAATGAGAGATAGATAATAGGGAAGATGGAAGGTGGATGAATATTATGTATGATACGGTGTGTTTCTATAAGATGATAAATAAGAAAAGGGATATGAAAAGGAGGTGGCTAATAAGTTATATGGGATGGATATAAATGAGGTGGTTGATGCAATGTATGATGATAAAGGTGAATAGGAAAAAGATATGTAGAGGTGTGATAAAAATTGGTTACAATACCAAAAGGATTTGAAAAGGTGGTAAACACTAGATGTGAATGAGTGTAGATGGGATGGATACTACAAGATGAATTTATGATTAATGTGATGTGATTATAGAATTAATTTGGTGGTCAAATATTAATCAAAACACATCAATTATTGATGAAAAGGGGGTAGTGAAATAAATACAAGATATGGATTATGTAAAGATAATGGTCAAATAAAGATATGATATTTATAAGAGAAATGGCTTTATAAGGTGGATACTATAATGGAATAGATGATCAAATGATGGTTATATAAATGGATACTATGAGAAGGCTAGATAGGGAAAGTTGAGTGAGAAGCTAAGAGAAAATGTGGTTAAAAGAGGTCACAAGATGATGTAATGATGGTAAAGGAAGATGGATAGATATGCCCAAACAAGATGGGCATGGATAAGACCAAGATGGAGATATATGATAGAATGATGATGACAAGGATATGTGACAATATTATGAGATGATGGAAAAATGATGGTAATCTAAATGGATGATGAAAAATTAAGATGATGATGAAATAATGCAAGTTATTATAAAGGCCTCTAAAAAGGTATCACACAAGATAAGGGTGTGGTTGACTTGGCTAGAAAATAAAATAGGTCTCATCACAACACACAAATAATCATACACAAGTAAAATCCTAATTAGTAAACTATATGGGAATGTAATGTGATTCCCACACCACCTAAAAACTACACAAGTGAGGTTGTATGCTGATGGCCTGTTATAGAAACAACCAAACCCATTTGACCTTGCTTGCACTTGATGATTGCTTTGGCATTGATACTAGTGCCTATAGTAGAACATTTTTATAGCCTAAGTCCCATAATCTATGGTATATAAAGGTATCTAAGGGAGTCCTCGATATACATGAAGGTACATTGGGGCCCAAGTTCATATAGGGTGTTGTCTAATGCTTGGTTCAGAGAGTTAACTCTTCCCCTTCATGGATGACCTATATGGGGTCAAATACTTAGCCTAATGATAGTTCTCCCTAGTTTTTATACTCCATCAGAGCATGGAGTTTGGTTAGTATGTGGTAATGAAATCCACAACACTAACCTCTATCGACTAAGCCTATGCATGGGTGTCAATTCCATGTCAAATGTTATCATAGAGGGAGGGCTCAACAAACAAGCAAACACATGATATAATTAATTAACCATTCTAATTACTTATGTGTGATTTGGCATGATATGACAAATTATTTACAAATAAATAAACACACACACACACACACACACACACACACATAAAAGTATATACATGTTATTATTTTTCATTGAAAATACATATACACCCAACAAGATTATTAAAGACAAAAATGATCAAAATGTTTCAAAATGGTTTTAAAAGTTCCAAATGGAGTCTTTGACTAGCGTCCTACACACACATGATTAGTAGTTTGATGTGAGCACACAAAATAGGTAACCTTCAACACAATGATTAGTAGTTTTGAATATTTTTCCTTGTATAAAATACCCCATCAAACACACTGTTAATAATTTCAATTGTTGATTTTAAAGGATGACCAATGAAACTTGTGGTCAAAATCATCAACAAATTAGTAGTTTAAATAGATTATCGATCACATATGTTCATATAAATTATAAAATTTACTCCATATTAATGTGTTTTATATAATATATCTATTTTAAGAAACTCATTATCTATAATCACTTTAGAATGGTTTCTATAACCAACTTATAATTATTTTCACAACTATTTATTATTCTTAGTCTATAAACTAACATTGTTTGTTATTAAAAAAACTATTATTGATATATATATAAGGTTACATTAAAATATATTTTAATTAGCTATTATATTTATATGATATAATTCAAAAAGACTTAATTTCAAAAAGACTTGTGATCCAAAAAGATTTTTGACAAGAAGATCTATTTAACACTTTTACAATTTATAAGTTTTAATGATATTAACATAAAACTTTAAAGTGACCTTTTATTATTTTATAATTAATAAAACCCCCTCCCTTTTTAATATCCAAAACTAAAAAACTACTTAATGTGCACACATTTCAAATCTATTCCAAAAACTTGAAAAGAGTTTTTATGGTAAAAAGTACAGTGCTAGTGATATGAAATCATTAATGAAACATAATTAAAAGGCCCAATTTCAAAACCTAAAATCATTAATACAATATGATTAAAATACTTGATAGTGAAAAGTGGATGAATATGGGGTATGGATATATTTTAATATTTCAATGCTTAAACTAATGTGAGATCAGATACGACCAATTAGATTTCAAAATCAGTACTACTTTATAGGTACAATGGGAATACCTCCTACATTCCTTCTAGATGATTATAATGACTTCAGGAGGAAAAAATTAGGTTTTATTTATTTTATAATGATGTTTGACTAGATGAGTGGGTGAATTGCCTAATGGAGGGTGAGGGTGATATTGGCATTTATCACATAATCTATAGTCTTGGGTGGATTTAGGAGGGAAAACATGCATCCATGGGTGATGCAAGAGGGAAGATGTGGGGAGGATGTAGTTATGGGTGATGCAAGAGGGAAGACATGGAGATTGGGTATAAATTTGGATGAATCCAAAATGGTATGATGCTCAAATATAAAACCTTACCATTTCAATTTGATCATAAGTTCAACACAATCTAGTTCCTATAAACATTCTCTTATATCTTTAAAATTAACAACTCCCCAAAATACACTGAACTAGCACCAAAGGCAATTAATTTTTTTTGAAATATGTGTATAACCAAGAAAGTATTCCAAATCATGACAAGAATGGATAAAAATAAAGATGAAACAAAAATAAAAAATGGGATCTTCCACTATAGTGTGTAGAGGACCCCTCTAACACATGCCCATGGGATAAACTTAGTGATTAGCACTATTGTTTTTTGTTTTTTTTTTCCTTTATTTTTTTTTGTTTTATTATATTCTATTTTTATTTACTATATACAAAAGAATACGATTAATAAACAACTCCTATTAGTAGTAAATTTTGTGCTATAAATGAACTTTATCAAATTCAGTCTTTGGGGTAAAATTCCCTCTATATACAAAAATGTTTAGTGACAGATGATGGACAAAACCCAAAAAAAAGTCTCCATGATCAAATAAATATATAAATATAATAGCATGTCATAGGGTTGAGACTCAAAACCTTCTAATGAAAAACAAAAAAGAGCTTGAAAAAATAGTTATAGATGCAGGTCAGCCAATCGACATATTGCATAGGGAAAATTTACAAACCAAAGGTAATAAAACTACACAAATTATGCTAACAAACAAAAGTTTGAGCCCATATTATTTTTTTATAACCAAAAAAATCACAACATACAATTGTAAGTGGATGTGTGTAGTCTAAATAAAATCACTAATTATCTCAATCAAATTATAATTTGTGCCAAAACATCTCTATACTTATCATGAAAAAACTAAAAAAAATGACTCAAATTCCTTACTCTAGAACTCAAACGACAAATATCCTATGGAATCTCAGCATGAATCTCCCCCAAAATTCACCAAAATCCATCCAAATCCATTAAATTTATTCATATAAATACAAATACTAGAGAAAACATGAGTTGTATAAATCAAAGAGGATATGACACTTGGAGTTATGAACCTCATCCTAAATCTTACCTACAAGCAAAATTATCAACTTGATATACACAAGATTAGTCTAAAGGAGCCTTCTAGTCCCACCATGGTCACCAAATTGTAGTAAGATTTCAATATCTATGTATGAATTTAAAAAAACTAAATCCAAACTCTAAAGAAAAACTACATATTATGAATGATTTATAAAACAAATCAAAATGATAAAAAAATATTATTGAATCACTTGTTCTATGTTACCTCATTCAAGGATTTGTAAATGGATCAAGTGATTGCATGTAGACTCATATTTTTGACTTAGATGATTGATTAAAGGATTTATTGATGGTTTAAATAGATAATTGGACATGGATTTGTTATGGATTCCTAAGATGTTTTGAGGGTAGAGGGAGAGTCTTTTTAAATAAGCAAATGGAGGGAATTTTGGAGGAATTAAAATTTGTTAGAAGTCTCTAGTTTGGAGACTTATAGAGACTTGGAGGATATTCTCCAATTATATAGGCTTCTCCATAGGTTTAGGGGATAATGAAGGAGATTAAATAGGGATTAATGAGGATCAATATTCTTAGGGATGTAGGAACAGATAGGGTGGTAGGGTAGCTAGGGTTGTAGGTCAATAAATATGAATTTTAAATTGGCTAGTGGGTTTACGGGGTAGGTTAGTAGATAATAAATATTATTAGGGGTTTAATGAGAGAATTAATTGGTTTTTAAAATGATGTAAATGTTTATGGGATCTAGGAATGGAATGGGGAATATTAGGCTAATAGTTATTTTAGCTAGGAAATATGGGATTTAGACTAAATTAGCAAAAAATAATATAATTAGTGGGGCAAGAACATTTTAGTGCATACATGTACAAGAATGATTTGGATTATATGATAGTTATCTTTATCTATATATCACCCAATATCAATATTCTAACTTTGGATTATGATGAAGCTATTAACAATGATGGACACTTGAATACCCAATTACATGTCATGGCCCCACTCAATATTGGTCTTAATTTTATATCCCTCAACCCCATTATAAATACTAATTGAAATGTTGTGTCTAAAAATAAAAACTAGGTTTAAACCCAATTACCTTTATCCCATGCTCCACCTACCCATCACCTCATCTTCCTAAACCATCCTATGTCTACATCTAATAAACAAAATGAGAACCAACCTTTGATATCATTCAATATTGATACTACATAGGGTATTGTTGCTGATTCTATAAAGGTAGAATTGGATGTCATCTAATGAATGGTACATAATTTGAGTAACAAGTTCTTAAAAATGTAAAATTCAATGGAAAATAACATAGGATAAAATACAAGTAAAAATTTGTATATCAAAGATATAATAGAAATTTTAATAGATATAACAACAACCCAAAAATAACTATATAACAAGAAGCCTAAAATAAACAACTTAGAAGAAACACTCCCCAATGAATGATGAGTCTAAAACATAATGCAACATGGTGAGCTACATTACATATAATTATTCACCATCTTTGAGATGTTTCAAAAGGAAATGGAGAGATAATAAAGCTTTTAACATTATTTAGAGACAATCTTTAACTAATATAGGTCCTTCCAGCATAACAATGGCATTTAAAACATATGATCTTTTGTTCCTTGTGGAAGATGAGAATAAACCAAAAGATAATATAGATGAAATCCATACATTTTATAAGTTTGTTAGGAGAAATTGTAATTTGAGGAACAATAATCTTGCCACTACTTCAACACCTCTAAACAACAGTGATACTCCCCTTCCACATCTAACGGCACACAATAATCCACTCCCTCCAAAAAGGAATGATCAACTACAAAGTGCAAATCCACAAAGCAAAGGAGGTTATAATATTATCAATGATATGAAGAAGATCAAGGTGAACATCATATTCATGAGCTAGATTATATCACCAAATAGAGAGATTTTTTGTTCAAATCCTTGACTAGAAGATCATCCCATGATAAATCAAAATTTGCACATACAAACATGGTTGTTTATGAAGACAATCCTCATGTAAAAGTTTTTCTATTGACCATTCGAATGTTTGGAAAGAATGTGCATAAATTTTTGGTTGACTCAAGTGCCTCAACCAATGTAATTACCATAATTGTATGCAATAAACTATGTTTGACCCTAGATAAATCCAAAAATGTGGTCTTACAACTGGATAAGTATTTTGTCCCATGTGTTGGGGAGTTGAAAAATGTACATTTTAGCTTACATATGAGCCGCATGAAAAAATATATGGATATTATCATTTTTGACATTCCATACACCTATGGATTAATGATGAGTTGAGATTGGTGAAAGAGACTAAATGGATACATGGATACAAACTTCTCACACATGTGACTACCTTGGAAAGGAGTAGCTAAATAGATCTAAGTAGACCAAGAAACAAATATGGAGTACATGATCATAGTGTATAATTCTAAGAATAATAGGGTCAAATTTTCATCCTCACATGTAGGTGTATATATGTTCACTACCAAGCAATAGTCTCATGAAAAATAATTTTGAATATCTTTCCCAGTTATAACTCTCCATTTCAATGGATCCAAGTCAAAGCAAAGTTCAGATGTTGGTGTAGCTCTGATTTACCTAGATGGCAAATAGTATCTAGAAATGTATAGGTTGTAATTCTATTCCACCAATTCCAAATATGAATATCTAATACTTAGTCTACAATTCACACATAAACATAATGTCAAGTAGTTATGAATATTTGATGATTCAAGGCTATTCATCAACCAGATTAGAAAGAAATATCACTATAAACTTAGTTGAATAAGTACTAACACTAATCATGGGATTTGATTTCTTTATTCAAAGCATTCAACATTTAGGTTTTTTAAGAGAATAAATTAGAAGACCGATTCAATATCAACTTCAAATACCAACTTAGAACCACTCAAAGAATCCAAGATGCAAATATTATCTATGGATCTAGTTCCTTTCCCTCTATCCTATATAATGTGGATAATTTATAGGTATAATATGATTATCAACAAATCATATAGTTCTTGGGTAGTTTTGAATCCTTTTAATCCCATATAATAGATTAAAATGATGTTGAGACTATGAACATAAAATAGTTAGGAGAAGATGCCATCCTACAATTGAAAGATAATAAAAATCCTATTGGGATAGTCTCAATAGATCAATATTTTAACATGGATTCATAAGCACAAAAGTATAAACAACCTAAAACATCTAGATTTTATTTTTTAAAGGAGACTCTACGAAATAACCAACATCCCCATTATGTAAACATTGGTCTAGGTTTCACTAAAAGTGAGAAAAAAATTTGAAGGATATGTCAATAGAGTACAAAGATGTGATCACTTAGACGTATGAATATCTAAAGGTCTTTAACCCTAGGGTCATCATATATACTATTCCACTAAATCTAGAACTCAAACCCATTAGACTGTAATAAAGGATAGTAAATACAATCCTAGGTCCCTTTTTAAAAAAAGAATTTTAGAAGATCCTAGATGCTTAGATAGTATTTCCAATTAGACATTCCACTTAGGTTACTAATTTAGTGCATGTTTGGAATAGGAATGGATAAATCATACTATGTATCAACTTCAAAAACTTGAACCAAGCATCAAAAAATTATATGTATCCTTTTACCTCTCTAGATGAGGTGATCCAAATGGTTAGTGGATATGAGATGATGTCCTTATTGGATGGATTATTAAGTTATATTTAGATGTTGGTGGAAGGAGAGATATAATGAACACTACTTCACCACCAAATGAGGTATTTTTTCATATAAAAGGATGCCCTTTGGCCTAATAAATGAAAGGGAAACCTTTTAGTGAGTTATGGAATTTTCATTTCAAGGAATTATTATAAAATGCATCATCATTTATATGGATGACCTAAAAATGTTTTGAAAGCATAGAGCAGATCATGTAAATCATTTGCAAAATGTGTTTGACATATGCAATAGATAAAAGGTGCCACTCAATCTAAATAAGAACATTTTGGAATCATTGAAGGAAAAATATTAGGCCATATCATTACCAAAGATGGGCTTTCCACTTACCCAGAATGAATCTGGGCAATCTCAAACCTAACACTTAATAATAAGAAAGAATTGAAGTATTTATTTGGAAAGACAAACTTTATGAAAAAATTTAATTCCATATTTTTAGAGATTTTCATACCACTAAATGTCATGTTAAATCAAGACTCTAAAATAGAATGGACAAATGAAGCCAAGAATTCTTTCTAGGATATCAAATTTTCCGCTGCTTAATCTCTAGTTCTAATCATCCTAGACGTCACTAAAGACTTATTCCTTTATTCATTTTCTTCAGAACACACTATAGAATCAATACTCACACAAAAGGTAGATGTTAATGAACATCTAATGACCTTCATGAGTAATAAACTAAATAATTTAGATTTGAAGTATTCAATGATATATAAATAAATATATTCACTAATTAAAATAATGAAAAAAATTCAAGCATCACAATATAAAGAACAAAATGTATATCATTGTTCTAGTTCTAGCACTCGAGCTCAAACTTAGAAAAAATGAATTAAATTAAATAAGAGGTAAGTGGATGAAAAAAATAAATGAGTTTGATCTTAAAATTAGACCCCCCAATATGGTGTAAGCCTAGGGAATCATTATACTCATGACTAAGAATGATCCCCACATTTACATTACATAGATCAATGACACTTAGGTGGCTTGTGGTGAAAGGTATGCCCACATTATCCAATACTTACTCATGGTTATGTTTCCCATTGAGATAAATAGAGAGCATAGGATATCCCTTAGGCTGAAATCAACCCATTATATGATAAAAAAAGTATTTTTATATTATAAGAATTGTGATGGTATTTATTTGAGATGTGTTTCAAAAGAAGAAGCTGTAAAGATCCTAGATAATATACATTAGAATATATGTAGTGGGCACCCTCAACTAGTTAAATAGCTCATAAATTATCTAGATGGGATATTACTAGCATATGGTCTTCAAATATGCTCATAATCATGTCAATACCTACCATTGTTATCAAGTGTTTAGGAAAAGGGAAGTACATGTTTCTATTCCTTTACAAAGATTTATTGAGGGACACCCCTTTTATCAATGGGGTCTTGAATTCATGGGGGTGATCAACCCAAACTCCTTAGTAGGGCATAATTTTTTCCCAATGACCATTGATTATTACGCTAGATAGACAGAAGAGGTGGCCACTGAGAATTCTAGAGCAAAATATGTGATCAAATTCATGAAAGAGAATATATTGACCAGGTTTGGCATTTTGGAATGAAACTAATTCACCAAATAATCATAAATACAACAATATATCACAATGATATGGAAATATAGTATAAAATATGAATAATAGATAAGCCACTTCAATCGGTCAACCTCCAAATGCTTGTAATAAGAAATGAATACTCTAATATGATGATGAAAAACTAACAATACCTCATATATATAATCTACCAAGGCCATGGATAACCCCTAGGCCAAGGTAATAAGCAAATGAATGCATAGATAAATGTTAAATAATATGTAAAAGGGTTGTTCAAGCCATAAGGAGACTTCACATATCCTTAGATATACTAATATTTAAAGGCATAACATGCCCCTCCCCTAAAAAAAATGTTTTCCTCAATGTTAAAGCAACATCTAATGTTTTGGCATGAATAATTCATCATCACAAGTAGCATATTTAGAAGGCAGATTCTTCCATTTGATCAAATACACTATAATTAGTCAGGACCATAGCTACTTAGTGTGTGTTTAAAGGACCAGTTCAAGATCAATAATAACCCTCCCTTCATCATCTAATTTTGGTAACTTGTTTTGAGTGGTAACCCTATTTATAATGACATTATTAAGGTAATATACATGAAATACTAGATGAATGCAAGTGGATGGAGGAAATTCTAGCTTGTACTCCACACTACTAGTTTTTTGAAGATCTACTAAGGGTCATAATACTTAAGAGATAACTTGTTATCCTTTATATTTTACTTCAAGGAAATTTGATTATATGGCTATAATCAAACAAAAACCCAATCACCAATTTCAAAATGCATCTCACTCCTATGTTGATCTACCTATTGCTTCATGTGGTTTTGGGCCAAAGCTAAATTTTCATGAAAAATAGTAAGGACTTCCTATTAATGTTGAAGGTGTTCCTCCACTACACAAATATTTGGATAGGACTTCAAGGGTGAAGTGAGGGATGGAGGATGGTATCCATACAATGCCATAAAAGGAGACATTTTGGATGAACTATGCATTGAAGTATTATACCACCATTCAACGAAGGTTAACCACTAAATCCATTTATCTTGTTTATCTAACACAAAGTAATGAAGGTATCCTTCCAAACACTTGTTGAATACCTTAATTTTTCAATCTAATTGAGGATGATAAGATGATATTTTAGCTAACTGGGTTCCCAAACATGCAAAAAAATCTATCCAAAAATAACTAGTGACTATGGGATCTTGATCACTGATAATAATCTTGGGAGTACCATGCAATTTTTGAATAGTATTGAGGAAGGAAAAAAATAATATACTAGACACCATTGGTTGATATAAAGAATAAAAATGAGTTTACTTTGTGAGTCTATCCACAACAACCATGATAACATTTCTAGCTTCAGATCATGGCAACCTAGTAATGAAATCTATAGATACCTCTTCCCATAATTGACTAAGGATGGTGTAGACACCAAAATTGTGTCGACTCCCCTTGGTCCCTTACACATATTTATTAATTTAAAATAGACTACTTATTTTAAATTAATGACATCACCTAAACACCTCACCTTGGACACCTCACCTAGACACCTCGCCTAGACACCTCACCCTAAGACCATTTCCTACCCCATGAGTCACCTAAGACTAAGTCATCCCAATATTAACTACCTAAGACTTATTCTCACTACATTCTAACCACCTAACCAACACTCCTTCCTAATAAAACCATCTTTTGACTGTTCTCTAATGACAAAAGCACTTGGCAAATGGAGAAATGGGCCAAATAGCCCTTTTACCCATTCTCTAGCCACCGACATCAGTCAACTGTCAGCTGACGCTAGTGGGATTACCAACATCAATTTCATAAACCAAGTTCTAACGTTGAGTTAGCTCTCAGATCCCTCTCTCTCTCTCTCTCTCTAGCGACTCCCAGACTCTGAGACATTGACGCGCACACTCTGAGACCAAACATCAGACTTTGACTTTCACTCTCTTGGGTATAAAAACTTTGCATAAGTCACTCCAAATTGGATAGGAACATTGCACGAGGACCTCAACATCAGCCACAAGTAGAGCTAAGTATTATTCTATCTTATTTTAGTATTTAGAATACATTAGTTATTAGTTTCTATTTACTATTTCTAAATACTATCAACTAGACCTGACTTCTTCCTGGAGAGGATGAAAAGCCTTCCTCATATTCTTATCCTCTTTTCATACTTGTTCTCTACCTTTTCCCTTCTTTAGACCCTATTCACTTTCCTACAACCCTACATAAACCTTTAAATCTCTATAGACTCCTTTATCGACCACAGACATATTCCAAAACCCATTCAAGGCCCATTGCCCTGATCGACATCGACCACAACCCTGACCAACATCGACTAGAACCTAGACTGACATCGGCAATATGACCGATGTCAGCACCATCCAGAGGTCGACGTCGGTAGGACTATCGACATCGGTGACTGTGATATATAGACTGCAAAGAAATAGGTACGCACTATCTATTTTCCACTTTGTTAGTCATTTGTCATTTCCTTATTTAAGACACTTTTACTTATAAATAGTGGACTGTCATCCCTCAAGGAGCTTTACACTTCTGGGACCAAGCACGTTGTTTAATAGTCCATTATATCTTATTCTAACATTTTTTGTGTTTAAGTCTTATTCTTTCTACAGGTGTCTTCCTCCACAGTGAAAGAGGAGCTCTTACAACACTTGGATATGGTGTTCAACTTAATCCAGGTAACGTACAAACCCTTGACCCTTAACTTTATTTTCTTCTTCTTTTGAATGTAAATAGAAAAAAACATAGAGAAACATTCTGGCATGCCCGGTGGGACCCCTAGAGTTTTCCTTGGGTTCATTATTCTTCTAAAAGAGCACACGTTCATATAGATGCATTAGGAAAATATTTTCTTCTTGCATCCCTTCTTCTATCTCTTTATTTTGAAAAGAAACCATTAGCACATGTTAAAAATAATATCTTTCTTTTTCTTCTTGTCATTTCTTACCTGCATCTTAGAGTAGTGAAAATTCATACTCTTAACCTTTTCTCCACTTGTTTGCATCTGAACAAAACATTTCAATTTGGGTTAAAAAAACACTATTGCATTTTCATTCCTACTTGAATGCATACTTAGCCTACTCACTTAGTAATTAAAATGCATTATGAATAAATCGTAGTGCACAAATGTTACACAACCAGACCACATTCACATCAAATTAAACATTTAAACATACTTGAGACAAGGCCCGTCTAGGATTTCATCACCTAGTAGATACCTTACCCTTCCTGACGATCCTACTTGGACTTCACTACCAAGAGGGGGACCCACTTTGTTCTCTGGTAGAGTATAAACTATAGGCAAAGTATATATTGGCTAAGCGGCCTAGCTCGGCTCTAGGTTCATGAAGTGAAGGGAGAAATCCCCTAGCTCCAGGCCATGTATGGAACCTAACACAAATTTTTGAGCACCAAAACATAACCTGAAACCAACCATAGACTTCCTCTTTAGGACCCGTTCTAAAAGCCCAATTCCCAAACATATTCTTCTAAGGCATAAGCCACCACAACTCTAAAATTTATTCTTAGGAATTTAAAGTTTAGAGGTTGCTTTCCATCATCTATTTTTCTATTTTTATCTACTTTTTTGAGATGGTAAGGTTGCATTCTGAGGTCCAAAAACAACTCAATATTTATCTTTCTTTCAAAAGAAACATCAATTTTCTATGTTTTTGGAAATACACAAAAATTGACATTAGTTTTTCCACCGGTGTCGGAAACTCATATTCACCGACATCAGTTATCCCACCGACCTTGGCAACATTCCATAACTGACATCGGTTAGTAAACTGACATCGGTCACTGTTAAAAAAATTCCTTTTAAAACAACAAGCTTAAAACCTGACTTTTTTGCTATTAAACACACATTCTAGAATTTTGAAACTAAAATACATAGTTTTTAGAACCTGAATCCATTTTGTCTTGAATGGTTTTGACACATAGTCAAGCCAAAACTCTTGTTGACCATGCAAGGCAACAACCACTTCCACCTTCACCTTTCACACCAAGTCCTCTAATGGAGTATACTTCAGACACTAAACTTACTCCTCTCCAACCTACCCCAAATCAATCGCCTATTATTCCCACAAGGGATAAAGACTTTGAGAGATTCCTTGATCTTAATGTCAAGGCTCTCCAACACTATCTTGTAAGAAGCCAAATGTGAGATCCTTCAGGTAACCCTATTTATGGGATACCAACTTCCTTGACTGAAGCAGAAATAATATCAACAGCCTCCATTACCCAACCTATGGACACTCAGGCCATTGCCTCGACCAGTAACCAAACCATGGCCAATGTTCAAGATTTGGCCTCTCCTTCTATTTTTGGACCTACCTTCATCGGGGTTTCTTTACCCCCTCAACCACAAACAATTCAACCAAATTCTACACCATTCCAAAACTTGCTTGTCTCTATCCCACCCACTCTTGCACCCATAAATACAAGAGTGACTACCTATCCTTTCACTAGTGATGCCACCACTCAACTACCCTTGGTGGCATCTAGTCAAGTTTTGCCCTCTAACTTCATGGCACAAGCCTCCTTGACCTCAACATCAGTCCCTATGACAAACTAACAATATGTTGTGCCTACACAAATGCAACCAAGTACGTCATACGCCCCTCCCAACATCTTCCAGGTACCTTACAACCTAGGGGGTGCCCTCCTGCCAATCCATCAGCTGATCTAATTAAGATGCTGATGGATAAGATGTCCAACCTTGAGACATCCATTTCTGGTTCAAGCAATGTTCTTTCATATGAATAAATATGCAATGAACCCATCCACCCTTCAGTGCCTATTCAACCATATCCTAGCCAGTGGTAACTCCCAAAATTTACTCACTTTTAGAGTAAAGAGGACCCACAACAACATCTTAGAGCGTTTCGACACGCTTGCTACCTTATAGCACACGATGAAGTGTTATTACTTCACACATTTCCCATGTCACTTTTTGGTGCTGCCTTTGATTGGTATAGTTCTATTACCAGTCATTGTCTTTTTACTTTCACTCAACTAGCTCAATTATTCCTTGACCACTTTTCAATCAACATCACTAAAAAGGTCTCCATTACAGACCTATATTCTATTAAACAATTTGATAATGAGTCAATAGCTGACTTCATCGCTTGTTGGAGAGGTTTGATCAACCAACTCTCATTTTCATTACCTCAACCTGAGCTCATTGAGCTCTTTTCAAGAGCATGTGCCAAGCACATCTCATCCACTTTATAGGTTCAAACTTTTTGCACATTTGACGAAGCTTTCACCATGGCCTGAAAGATTGAACTCTGTGTTGTCGAAGAGGATAAGGTCAAACTGCGTATTAAAAATACCAATGCAAAATCCAATGACCCTTCATCTTCTAAATCTTCTTCTTCCCACTCCAAGTCCAAAGGATTGACAAATGCTGTGGTACTTAGATCATCTTCTTCTACCACAACTAACCAATTTGAACTTTCCACATCACAAAGCATTACAAGACAATTCCAACAAAGGTATATACAGCATCAATACACTCCAATAGGAGAATCATATGCTTCTGTGTTGGATAAACTAGTGAAACAGGGGGTCCTCAATCTCCTTCAAATCTAACCACCCCAATTTGACCCCTCAAAATCCATCCCTGCATGGTATAGGGAACATGACTTTTGTAACTATCATCGTGTCAAAGGTCATGACACATACAATTGCAAAACCTTCAAGAATGTTATCCAAGACATGTTAGACAAGGGGGATCTTGTTTTGGATAACCGAAATGTGCCAGCTAACCAAAACATGGATGTCTTTAGGAAACCATTCCCTAACCATCTCCTAAGTTATAATAATGTTTAGACCATGGCCAATGACCCTTAAGAGTGCAACATATGCATAATCAACACGGTCTCTCCTTTTATTCCTAACCAACCTCTCCCATAGTCTAAACAGGGTAGTCAACCCATTCCTCCACCATGGGTAGAAGAGCCTATTTTACCCATATCACCCCCACAACATCAAACACCTCCTCCAAACATACTTATACCTTGTAAGGAACCCATATTCCCTGTTCCTCTTGCCTTGACCTTCCCTCTTCTTCTACCATTAGAAGAAGTTACTATTCATACCTCAAGCCTTCATGTAGAAGAGGCCATTATCCCTCTACTTCACCCTTTAGAAGAACCTTCTTCTCTTATTTGTCCTCCACTGATGGAAGATAGTCCTCCATCCACCCCCCTTTTACATGTAGGAGAGTCTACTTTGACCTCTCCTATATTGGAGGATGCTTTGATGATACCAACACCAATAGCCTCACCCTCATCCTTCTTGTTACCAATGGAGGATCATACTTTCCACACTCCCATACCACAAGTGGAAGCCATGATCATCCTTGCGCTCTATCCTCTCGAAGAGCCACATTCTCCAATCCCTTCTCCGCTAAGAGAAGAACTCGCGGCCTCACCCACTTCGGTCGAGGAAGATTCGATGATAGTTTTCTCTCGCCTTTGGCCCAAGATTGTTGCGTCTAACACTTTTCCACTCTCATGATCACCTAAATCCTCCAAAAGACTAACTACAAGACCTCATGTGACATCGCCTAAACCCTTCTCTCGATTGGAAAAAAGCTTAGGATTTCTCCATTCAAGGAACTTAAAACATGAGACATTATGGGAGTGACTTAAGTCTCCTTATCTTACACATCCCACTTCATCTTACACTACCAAGCCTTTTGTGACTACTCACCCCAAAATCTCTAACAAGAATCAGGCTTCTACTTCCAAATCTTCAGAAGCTCAACCTTCCATATCCAAACCTAAACCCTCATAGCTATCCACCATGTCAAAATAGATTAAATCTCTTGGTGTTCATCCTGCATCAAACCTCACTCACCCACAAGTGAAGGTAGACTTGAATCTCACCCCACACAATAGTGGTCCTCGCACCAAACTAAAAAAGGCTGTTAAACCATGGTGGAGAACTCCTCCCCCACCATCACCATTGCCCTCTATTTTGGGCCCACGTCCATTTACTTTAATAGGAGTGCTCCCAACTCCAACACCTAACAAAGGCAAAATGCCTCCATTACTCCCTCTACCCATCAAAAACATACTTCCTCCAAAAATTTCTACACCTCTCACCAAAAAAGTGCCATCTACATGTGTGGTCACACCACCAAACAAAAAGATGGTATGAAAAAATCCTCCTACAACTCCTAAATAAAAGTTGTCAACCCTTACTGCAATAAATTGTGCAAACTCATTAACGGGTTCCTATGCTTTACTATTATGCTAATTATTGTAGTCTTCTAACATCATTTTCCCATCAATTAAGTCATACCAACCTCTCAAACCAAAACCATATTAGTTCTATGACACTCAAATCTATGTGTATCATCGCACACCTGGGCATGATACCAAAAAGTGTTGTGCTCTTAAGGTTGTCATTCATCAACACCTAAAAGAAGGCACCCTTCTCATTAAGCACCCCTTTGACAAACTACTGACATCATCTCATGCCTCCCAAACCTCCTCACCTTCACACTCATCAACTCTTGAATCAAAACCATCTTGGTTTGATGACACTAAATTTTGTGCATATTATTGCACACATAGGCATGACACTGAGCGTTGCTACGCTCTTAAGGTTGTCATTCATCAAAACTTGAAAAAGGACACCCCTTTCATTAAGGATCCTCTTGACCACCTTTTCAACAAGCCACTGACACCATCTCATGCCTCCCAAACCTCCTCACCTTCATCGAGAGCCCATCATCAGACTATGGTCTCTCTACCACCTTCTTCCCCTTTGTTCAAAATCAACACCATCAATGTGGCCACCAGGTCACAAACCATGAAAGATAAAGGAAAAGAGAAGGTTTCTATCCCTTGGACATATCCATTCATCAAGCTTTCTCAACCACCAAAACCCAAAATTTTTATCTTGGGCACATCTCAACCAACATCTTCAAAGCCACTTCGTGACTCCATGGTGAAACAACTTCACCAAACCCTTGTGAAGATGTCTTTGTATGACCTAATACAAAACTCTCCACAACATCACCAAACTTTAATCAAAGCTTTACAGGCAGTGGAGGTCCAACCCGAAGACCCCCAACCACTGGCTACTTTAGTCAAATCATTACCCACCATTGCCTCCGTCACCTTCAGTGATTCTGAGATTCTTGCCTCCAAACTGGAAGATCAGGATCCCACCCTCTCAAACTAAGCCTATCAGGCAAAAGCTTCACAAGATGCATCCTAGTGTTACACTCCTTATCAAAGAGGAGCTTCAACATCTTCTCTCTATCTCATTTATCCAACCCATTGATTATTTGCAATGGGTGTCAAACATTCTCCCTGTCACAAAAGCAACTGGGGGAATTCAACTTTATACTGACTATCATGACCTCAACCAAGCATCAACCAAGCATCAACCAACTTCACGTCCAAGACCACATCAACCATGCCTACAACCAAAATCTAAAAGAGTGATATTTCAAAATTGGAGATCTTGTCCTTAAAGAAAACCAACACGTGACCAATATGGAAAGAAGCAAACAAGGCAAGTTTGCTCCTAATTGGCTTGGACCTTACATAATAACACACAAGTATGGATCAGGGACTTATCATCTATCTTCTCTCAAAGGCTGACTAAAACCTGAGCCCCTTAATTTCTTGCATCTGTGACCATTCTACTCTTAATCAAGTAATCATTCACTTGATGTTTAACTTGAGCTCGTCCTTTAAGCAACCTCCCGTCATCCTCATCCCTATTCCTTTTAACCCTTTTTCCCTATAAACATTAGTTAACCCTTTTTCCATTATTTATTTGTCCTAATAAAATGGAAAGCCATAAACCTCTATAGTCTAGTCCATGACTAAAACTTTAGTTAACAAACAAACATAAAATTGGGATTCCTAACAAAAGGTTAGAAACTATATATGTAGACTGCTCCCTCGAAGGATAGTTGCATCATTGCTGTAATTAATAGACTGTTCCCTTGAAGGACAACTATTCAAAGACATCAAAACATAGACCACTCCCTTGAAGGATGGCTATGCCCAAATTTTGCTACATAACAACACCCTCTCAGAAAGCTTCCCATATTGATCAGCTTCACATGACAAAAACAAAACAACATCTCCAAGTAGACTTCCTGCATTGATCAGTTTACCATAAAAAAAAAAAGATGACTGACAAACTATTAAGTCATGGACTTGCCTATAGTCATTCTCAAGGTCACCCATAAAAGGGGCAAAGTTTTCCCTAATAAAAAAAAAGTTACCCTATCCTGACATATCACATAATCAAACCTATTACCCCAACATACTCAAGGGATTTTGAGCTCACTTAACGTCAAGTGATTTGAATACTTCTCTAACACAAACCAATGGTCAACGACGTAATGCACGAATGGGGATTTTGTTTCCAAAAACCCTATCTATGCTATCATTATAGTCCTTGTCAATGAAAGAGCAACATGCCTTTTACTTCTTACATACATTCATCACATACAACCAACCCAAACCAAACAAGCCTAAACCAAACCAAACCAAACATATAACCAAAACATATTTCCTAAACCACTAACATGACATCATGACATCATGAAATTATTATAGCCCATTCACACTAGTTTCTATGGAAAACAATACACATGGAAACTATCAACCAAACACAATTTATGTCAAGCATATACCATCACTAATATGGAAACTTACTGAAGCATAAATAAACTCATTTCATTTTTAGCATACACCATCACTAATATGGAAAATTGCTAGGGATGAAAAACCCTATAACCAATGTTACAGAATACACCATCACATAATATGGAAAAGGCTGTAACATCGTCATACTCATTTCATTTTTGGCATAAACCATCACCACTATGGAAATTGCTAAGGATGAAAAAACCACATAACCAATGTTACAGAATACACCATCACATAATATGGAAAAGGCTGTAACATCATCATACATTCATCATTTCAAGCATGTACCATCACACATATGGAAAATGCTAAAAACACCAACAAAGACCAATACAACCTATCAACCTCTTTGACTCTTCTTCCCTTTTGGGGAGAACTACATTGGCCTGAGGCCCTTAAAATAGGGGCTATGTAGGCAACACTCAATTGATATAGAGTCTTTTGGGGTTAGCTCAGCCGTTCGCCCATTCATCTATCTGATGGACCAACCATATAACCTTTAACCATGAACTAACAAAACCAATCCATAACCTACTATATTCTTCCCTTTTGGGGAGAACTACATTGGTCTGAGGCCCTCAAGATAGGGGCTATGTAGGCAGCACTCAGTTGACATGGGGTCTTCTGAGGTTAGCTCAGCCATTCATTGGTTCATCTATTTAATGGACCAACTATCTAAACCAGCCCAAAATCATGACCAAACCACCAACCCTGACACTGTAGAAGCCACCTTAGACTTCTCATGGGGCACATTGGAGATCACATACATCTCCTTGACCACAACAAACAACACTTGAGATCACTTATATCTCAAACTTGACTTGACCAATGACCTTGGAGATCGTGACTATCTCCTCAGACCACGACCACTTTTGAGACAACTCTGCCTTGGTTGTTTTGATTGCATATATGCTACCTTACGAATAGTTAACGGATTTTAGGCACCCCACATTATGACCCTCACACGTATTGTCAAATCATGACCAAGTTGATCCCCAATATTTGTGACATTTTCATGTTTTCCAAGAGCACTTCCTAGCCAAGATACTTAGAACATGACGACCATTAGAGATACTGCTTTGATCGATCTAACTCAATCAGCTATGACTAAAAAGCTGGGGCCCAATTAGTTTGATTTTGGTCTTCCTCGAACATTGGAGCTATAACTTTGATTGATTAACCCAATCAGCTGACTAAAAATTTGGGGATTAGTTACTTCAATTCTAGTGCTCCTCGACCTTGTCTGTGACAATTTGACCTACCTATCACGTGAAGTGGTATACGCGTAATCTCAACTATTGTAGCATTCCCACTCTAACTTCACCATACCCATCCACTAATTATCAAATTGGCACCTGATTTCAGGTTCCTTTCTCTTGATTCCCACTTTGAGGGGGAATACCTCATCCCATACTTGGGGAAACTTACTCCTACTTTTGTCTTGCAGTTCATCAAAACAACCAACAAGACAAAAAGGGGCAAATGTAGACACCAAAATTGTGTCGACTCCCCTTGGTCCCTTACACATCTTTATTAATTTAAAATAAACTACTTATTTTAAATTAATGACATCACCTAGACACCTCACCTTGGACACCTCACCTGGACACCTCGCCTAGACACCTCACCCTAAGACCATTTCCTACCCCATGAGTCACCTAAGACTAAGTCATCCCAATCTTAACTACCTAAGACTTATTCTCATTCCATTCTAACTGCCTAACCAACACTCATGCCTAATAAACCCATCTTTTGACCATTCTCCAATGACAAAAGCACTTGGTAGATGGAGAAATGGGCCAAACAGCCCTTTTACCCATTCTCTAGCTACCAACATCGATCAACTATCAGTTGATGCCGGTAGGATCACCGATGTCAGTTTCATAAACCGAGTTCTAACATTGAGTTAGCTCTTGGATCCCCCTCTCTCTCTCTCTCTCTAGCAACTCTTAGACTTTGAGACGTCGATGCGAACACTCTGAGACCAAACATCAGACTTCAACTTTCACTCTCTTAGGTACAAAAACTTTGCATAAGTCACTCTAGATTGGATAGGAACATTACATGAGGACCTCGACATCAGCCACAAGCAGAGCTAAGTATTCTTCTATCTTATTTCAATATTTAGAATACATTAGTAATTAGTTTCTATTTACTATTTCTAAATACTATCAACCAGACCTGACTTCTTCTTGGAGAGGCTAAAAAGCCTTCCTCATATTCTTATCCTCTTTTCATACCTGTCCTCTACCTTTGCCCTTCTTTAGACCCTATTCACTTTCTTGCAACCTTGCACAAACCTTTAAATTCCCACAGACTCCTTTGTCGACCACAGACATATTCCAAAACCCATCCAAGGCCCATTTCCCCAATCGACATCGACCACAACCCTGACTGACATTGAATAGAACCTAGACCGACATTGGCAATACGACCGATGTCAACACCATCCAGAGACTGACCTGAGTAGGACTACCGATGTCAGTGACTGTGACATATAGTCTACAAAGAAATAGGTATGCACTATCTATTTTCCTCTTTGTTATTCATTTGTCATTTCCTTATTTATGACACTTTTACTTATAAACAGTGGACTGTCATCCCTCAAGGAGCTTTACGCTTCTAGGACCAAGCGCGTTGCTTGGCAGTCCACTATATCTTATTCTAACATTTTTTATGTTAAGTCTTATTCTTTCTATAGGTGTCTTCCTCCATAATGTAAGAGGATCTCCTACAATGCTTGGATATAGTGCACAACTTAATCTGGGTAACATACAAACCCTTGACCCTTAACTTTAGTTTCTTCTTCTTCTGAATGTAAATAGCAAAAAATGTAGAGAAACAGATGGATAAGGACTATAAAAGACATGGGGTTTTAATGGTTTCAAATTTATTTTTTTGATAGACCATACATTTATCCACATATTTATATACATCCTCCTTGATTCCTTTCCAAAAAAAACATTCTTAACTCTATGATAGGTTTTTTAAAAACTTGAGTGATCGCAAGTGGAGATGCATGAAGTTATGGAAGGATTTTATATTTGAGAAGAGAATTATGACACAAATATAAATTATCTTTGTACCATAATGCATTCTTATTCCATTTAAAACTTTCAATCCCATCAAAACCCTAATAAAAATTCTGAATCAATGCACAAGTATTAATATCATTCTCCCATTCTTCCCTTGATTCCTTGAGCCAGTCTACCTGTAAAATGGTCATGGCATATAATAATGGCTCAACTAGTTCATCTCACCTAGATAGTGTATTAGACACCAAATTTTATTTTCCTTTATTTTATGCTATTTCAAAATTTAAACCTAACATTTTCATCACCCATTTTTTTTGTTCTTCAGAGGATAACCTCTATTCCAAAAAATATATAAGGTTATCCTGATCAATCTTTACCTAAAAGTGATGACCTAATAGATAATTTCTCCATTATTTGAATGCATGTAGAATAGCCATCATCTATTTATTATATATGGGTTTGAGCTTATTTTTACCCTTGAATTGATGAATTTCAAAGGCAATGGGCCTACCCTCTTACATGATTACTACACCCATACCATATCCAAATGCATCACATTTAACCACAAAAGTTTTAGAAAAATATGGAGTAGCTAGTACTGAGGTGGTTCATAGAGCCATTTTCAGTTGTTCAAATGCCTTGGTAGCTATATATGTCCACTAAAAGGAGTATTTATTTAATAAGGAAGTGAGTGGTGTTGCAATACTAACATAGTGTTTTACAAACCTGCGATAGTAACTAGTTAGCCTTAGAAATCCCCTTAGTTACTTAAGTGTCTTGCGAATTTCCACTCCATGATATCTTGGATTTTTTTAGGATCAAATTTTAATCCCTCATGTGATACAATATGACCCAAATATTCCACTTCCAAAACTCTAAAAGAACATTTGGATGGTTTATCATAGAACTGATGTTGCTCAAGAACTGAGAGTACCTATTTCATGCGTTTCAAATGGTCTTCCTATTTTTTTATATAAATAAGGATGTCATTAAAAAAAAGTATAAAATTTCTCAAAAATATCCTAAAAACTATATTCATCAAACTTTGAAAGGTAAATGGTGCATTGGTGAGACCAAAAGGCATGACCAAGAATTTATAATGGCCTTCATGATTATGGAAGGATATTTTAGGAATGTCCTCATGGATCCACATTTGATTATACCTAGATCAAAGATGTAATTTGGTAAAATAAATCATTAATTATAGGAATAGGAAACTTATCTTTGATATCAAACTTGTTTAGTTCTCTATAATTTGGGCACATCCTTCAAGTTTCATCCTTCTTTTGCACCATGACTACTAGAGTAGAATATTCAATTTTTCTATGGAAAATGGTTCCTACCTCCAACAACTCTTTTACCATTTTTTAAATTTGACTCTTCTAAACATAAGGATATCTATATGGTTTAATGTTGGGTGGCATACTTCTAATAATGAATCTAATCACATGATCATGGGTATGGATAGGAAGAAGACCTTTTTATATGGGGCCAAAAACAATCAAATGTTCATCCAATATTTATTGTAAATCAGAATAAAAATGCATGAATAGATCTTGGAAATTCTTCTCAATAATACCCAATGTGGTGAGCCATTGAACTCCAAAAATAATGTTAGTCCTACCCATAAGAATAGAAAACATAGGAGAATCTAGTAAATAGTCCCCCATTTCTAACTTAATACTATGGCATTTTACATAATAATTAATTGTACCACCATTTGTAATCATGACTTGAAATTTTGGGGCTAGGTAGATGAAATAATTTAAACAAGTAACCAAGTTATTGGTGATGAAATTATGTGTACTACCTGAGTCAATCAACACCATGACATTTTATTTTCTTAATAAAGCCCACCACCTTAAGAGTCTAAGGAGTAGAAATACTTATAAGGGTATGGCAGGGGATATTAGGTTGAGAATCTATAGATTCATCCTTGGGTCTTTCAAAACCCTCACCAGATGTCTCTTCATCTTCTTCATCCTCGTTGGCCCCTTCAACACAAAATAACTTATTTTTGGCACATCAATGACCTTTGCTCCATTTGTTGTCACAACCATAACACAACCCTTTGGCATGCTTCTCTTTAATTTTTTATGGTGTCAATCTTGTAGGTTGAGGTATTGATGGATTTGGGAAGGTGTGTTCCTAGCTAGTAGTGAAGGACAAAATTTGATCATCTATTTTTCTTCTACTAAGCATGATATTGATATAGATTCATATATAGTTGTGGGGTTAAACATATGAATCTCCAATTGAATACTATATTTTAGTCCACCTAGAAAAAGTTTAGTCATATTTGCCTCAATGATATCCTTCACACATAATTATAGATTTTGAAATTTATTAATATAATCCTTAATTTTACCTCTTTGTCATAGTTTAGTTAATTTGTTAAAGTAGTTTTTAAAAACATTATCCCAATAGTGAGACATCAGTTTATCAAAGAATACTGACCATGTAATAGGAGCACTAGTTTTCTTATTTTGAGCACAACACCATTGATACCAATGAATTGATTAGGTTATAGATACATAGATGCCATGACCACCTTTTTAGAGCTAGGATTTTTATGCAGATCAAATAGATTTTTAATTTGAGTGATCCAAATGAGTAGATACTTACCATCAAACTTTCAAAATTGAACTTTTGGAAGCATCAATTTTACCCCCATATTTATGGTGTTAGTATTGAGAAGAGGAGGATTAAAAGGAAAAAGTGGAGGGTTATTGAGTGGTAAATAAGATGAAATGGTATCCATTGTGTCATGATCTATTGTAACTAATTGTTCATGCCATTAAGGTCCCCTTGCATTATTGATATTTGAGTTTGGACTTACACAAACTTTTGCATTAATCCATGTAGATTTGAATAAATTTTAAAAATCATATCAGATGATTTAGACTCTATGTCATCCCCTAAAGGATTTTTAAGGGTGTCTTTCCCTTTCCCCCATCTATGAGTTTTAGGACCAGCCATATGAAGGCTTGATGGTGAACCTTATTTTATCCCATTGACCCAACTTTGACCATAATTGTTTTTAAATATATATGACTCAAATAACAAATATCAAATAATATACCCAAATAAAAAATTCAAATATTTCAAAAAATGTAAATAACTTTGAATTTTTTTATAAATTATGAGCTATGAAGTGAATTTATAAAAAACCCTAAAATTATGATAAATTTTGAAAAATATATCCAAATGAGATAAAATTTTAAATAAATATTACTTTAATTATTTCTCAACTCTACTAAAAAAATTGTGGATAAGTTTTCAACCGTGTGTGATATATATCCAAAATTCAAGATCTAGGGGTTTTGACCTGATTATGTTCCAAATCGATGCTATAATACCACTTGGAATGATATTAATTGAACAAAGAAGTAGAATTACAATAATATATCATAATTATATGGAAATATATTATAAAATATGAATAATAGATAATCCACTTGAAGGGGGAAACCTCTAAATGCTTGTAATAATAAATGAATATTATGAAATGATGATGAACAACTAACCCTACCTCATATATATATAGTCTACCAAGGCCATGGACAACCCATATGATAACCTACTAAGAAAATTAATGCATATATAAACATAAAATAATATGAAAAAGGGTTATGTAATCCATAAGTTGACTACACATATCCCTAGATAGACTAATGGTTAAGGGCATATCCCAATCTAATCTCTTTAGTCTATGATAGTGGTCCAGCTTTCCAAACCACTAAATTTAATAAGTGGGAATATAATATCCATATTACCATTAAATTTTCATCAAATTTTTATCACCAAGGAAATGGAGTGGTTGAGTCTACTAACAACAATTTGAGGGATGCCATCAAAAATTCAAAATAAGATAAACCAAGAGAATGGAGTCCATTATTTAAGCATGCATTATGGGAATATATAACAAGACACAAGAAATACCTCAAGGCTTCACCTTTACTATTAGTATATGGATAATAAGTCATCTTACCTATCACTCTCAAGTTTCCAACATACTAGTTTATGCAAGAGTATATGTGAGAAAATGAAAGAATTGAATCTAGACTACTTGACATAGTTTCAATAGAAGATGAATGAATTGAAGCATTGAATAGATTTAAAAAACACTAAAACATTTCCAAAATATCTTTTGACAAAAGGTCTAAAATCAAGTATTTTAGGATTTTAGACCTAGTGTTTTTATGATATAGATCACATGAAAATAAAGGACAACATGATAAGTTCACTCCTTTATGGATTGGACCATATTAATATATGAAATCCTAGATAATAATGCATTCTATTTGAAGGACCTCTAATGTAATAACCTTACTTTTATAGTTAATGGATAATTTTTAAAACATTATTTCATGGTGGATCCAAAAGGAAATGCTTCTAGATGACTATGAGTTTGAACCTTATAATTAGAGGTAGATTATATTTATTTATTTATTTATAGAATGGATTTCATGTTTTATATCATTATTTATTTTATCTTGGTTTTCCATATTTCCTAGATTAACTTCCTATCTTTATCATTTTATTTTGTAGTTAGTTGTTATGATTTCTAGATTAGTTTGGTTAAACTACTGAGTAGTCCAATTAATTTATTACATTGTAATGATGAAAATATATGCCAAAACCAAGGGGATGATATATGAGGAAACATAATTGGCATATACCAAAATTAATTTTGGTAGTGATTGAAGTCCAAGGATTGAGGTGTGTGTTATGACTTAATTAAGTATTACCTAGATTGAATGAGTTCATTAGGCGTTTGGGATTTAATATGAGATACTCATGAAAATTTTAAACAAAATTTTCATTTGCAAAAATAAACTTCACTATTACATTCTAAATCTTGGAGGATAGATAATAAATAATGAAATAGACACATGTTGTTAGGGACTTGTTAATTAAAATAAGTTTTCGTATACATACACCTAGCTAATGGTGATTCCCATCCCTTATTCCATTTGTTCTAAAAAATATCATACAAAATTATGGATAAAGGGTAATTCAAGCAATATATATTAGGTCTATGGACACCTGGTTGGTACTGGATCAAGGTTTTAGAGCAAAATTAGAGGTATCTTTGTCAGGGCTATGGACACCTGGCTAGCAATAGAGTAATGCCCAAGCTCCCATTATTATTTGATTATAAAATTAGAAATCCAAATGAAACCTATTGTGTTTATCTATGAATTTATCAAAACTATCATAAAAAATGAAATTGACATTCAAAAAAGCATGCACATAGATCCCAAGAATGAAAAGGGTTAGTATGTTTCATGAGGAAGGGGGATTCTTTTCAATGGACTAGTTTACTTATTCCTTCCTTGTTGGGTCTGAAGTAATATTTTGATATATTATTGATATTATAGGTTGTTAAATTTTGTGCCCTAATACATCCCATTTTCTAATGTAAACATGGACCCACTATTGTTGGAAATATTTATTCAAGGTCTTGTGAGTATTAGAGTGCATGATATTGATTTAACATACAAAAGTCTAATATTATTTTCAAAAATTTGAGTCCAAGTTGCATAATTCCAAAATAAAGAGAATATAAGCTTGGTTATTATTCATTATTTATTTATAACCTTCAATTTTTATATTTTCTCCAAAAATTAACTTATTTTTTTTACTAATAGATCTAACATCCTATTTTCTACTTTATCTTGGTTTTTGGTTGTGTATTTAAGGTTATTTTCAAGACTTATAAATTATCCACACCTAGATTTCTAAGATAACTATGTTCCCTAGCAGTAAAATATCATGATAGATTATATAATCACATTTACTTGTAATCCCTCATATTTCATTAATATTAAAAGTCCTAAAACCTCGAAGTTTTGAGATTAAGACAAGTGGTATCAACATATTTATTGAAACTCACCATAATTGAATAAAAGTTTTGTACATTTAAGATAATCAAGTAATCACAAGTTGTCCACATGGAAAGACCTTAAGAAATTAGTAAAAAAAAATTGGTCTCATAAAAATGCCAAGTTTTATGACTCTCTAAAACCTTGAGATTGCACCATGTGACATAATACCATAGACTTAGAACTTGGAAGGTCAAAGTAGGTTTTATATTTCAAGTTTATGGAATTCCAAGATTTTGATAGGTGGTGAAATGATATTCATTCATATCCTTATATTAAATATATAAATTTAATAGCCTATCAGTCCCATAGCCTTAAAACTTTAAAATCATGCCATATGTCAACATCTTAGCCATGTAGTGTCTACAAAAGGAAATACATAGTTGAAATCAAATAGATGTATATAAAAAAAATCACTCCACATGGCTCAATATCATTAACTCATATCCCATATAGCATGTAAAATAATATTATAAGGCTAAGGACAATGAGACAATGAGATGAATATAAGTGTCAAAATCAAGGAATTGGATGGAAAGAATGTAAATAAAGGATTTGACAAATAAGTAATGTTATAGGTACAATAACTAGGGGGGAATAAGTGAGCCCATATATTTAAATTTAAATTACATTTATTTCAAATTATTAAATAATTAACATATACCAACTTGATCAAGCAAATTAACAAGAGAGCTCATTCACTCAATGCATACATAGAATCAAACACATAACACATAGTAACTATGGGAAACCCTCATGGGGAATAAAACCCTCTCTCAAGTTTTGAACACATAGACTAATGTCCTATAAGAAATTAAAATCAAGGCACTAGTAAACTACTTTAGACTAGTAAATCTTGATCATGTCTTCTTGACCAAAGGTCTTTAGTGAAACACCTAGTTCACAAGGAGTGACTTCCCCTAAAGAAGATTAGATATTTTAGACCCTCATTAAACACTTAAACCTTAGTAATAATGTATTAAACACTTTATAATATATATCTATCTATTTTACCCCTTCACAAACTCTCTCTCTCTCTCTATCTCATATAAGCCTCACACATAGGCATGCCACAATCTCTCTCCTTCACTTAAAATATCCTCATATGCACACTCAAACCTCTTAAAATATCCTAAAATTTTAAGAGAACTATTTGGACATCATAAATATGACCTATAGGTCATACACATAGTCCTCAATCTGAACCACTCATTAATTCATCAACTAGGCACTCTACATCTCCTTCACTCCACAAAAATCACATACACCTTGCACTCTCTCACAAAATTTTCTCACCAAATCAAGAAATCATCATCTTTGATTTCAATATATATAGAGATATCATGAATTAAAAATATATTGGTCAATCATAAAACATGTCTTCACCCTTAAGACATCTCACATGAGTCACACTTAAGCACAATCCACTTTCAAATAGGCCTAAGTCACTTTAGGTCCTATAGAGACCCATTCAACTCTTTGACACTTATTTGAGTAAAATAAAACATAAGAAAACTTTACAAAAGCATATAACCATTAAATATGATCTAAGGTCCTCTTTAAGTTCCAAAATCCATCACAATACCCTCTTTCCTAAACACAATTTGCTCAAATGGCTCTTCGTGCATATAGTCATTATGAACAAACACAATCACATTCTAAGCCTTTATTCATACTACACGTTATTGTTAAATCATTCACAATGCACATAGATCATCCTCATTGAGTCTAAAATACTCTTCAATAACTAATTCATCAAGATATATAAAAATAAAATTAAAACAAGCTCAATTAGCCTTCTCGGGTTACTTGTAGAACTTATATGAACACACTCTCAACTTTGGATCTCAATATATTTCTCTATACACACTTATAGATCTTTAAATCCATATTTTTAGATTAAACCTATATTTTTATACCAATTTTGTTTTTACACCATGAGAAAATTCATCCTGGATCAAAAGATATGGTCCAAAAAGCACATACTAGTTTTTCCCTTTGTTAAATTTGAATATTTAAATGAAAACAATAATAGTTAAACTTTGAACACTTTACTTGCATCTTGAGTCCTCACTAATTAGATTAAACACACACTATTTATATTATTTTATGAATATTGAGCTTTAACACATAGTCTTCCGATGCCAAATGTTAAACCTTGAACACATTGATCTCATCTCATGAAATCTTTCAATGTTGACTCATCACGCATCATCGATCTCTATGGATCAGTTAGGTCCTTATCATGTAGCACTCACCATTTAATATTGATCAAAACCCCATTGATCATGATACTTTGGCACAATATTTCTACTTCTTGACTTATTGGAGTAACACACTTCGTTGATGTTGCTCAAACTTTAACTTATGCAAAAATGACTAAGTATGGGAACCTTGCTTATCTACCTAGAAGGTTAACATTGCACACTCATATCTTTTACCTTGGTCACTCACATGTCTTGAAATTTGGACCATATTATCTCATCACACATATGAGAATATAACCATGTGACAAAATTATCCTATAACCCTCATGCATGTGAGATATAATGACATTAAAATTCTCACACAAATTTTCTACCACAAAGCAAACTATGTCAAAAATTTGTCTAGATGGACAACTTTGAACATACATAAATTTTGACATGATTCAATGCTTGACCTAAAAGTTAGAAAAAATAAAATAGGTACAAAACTAAACAATCCCATATTATCACCTTATCTTGAAACATCCACATTTGTGATATATGATTTTATCAAAATGCTTACTTGACTCTTCTTACCACATTGCAAATTTAGCTAAGTATGGGAAAACACTGTCAAAATGTTTGGGATCCCAACTTTACACTTGCATATATTTTGACATGTTTATGTACATGAACTAATATTTATTTCATAATAACTAGGAACAATACTAAACAAACCCATGTGACCATTTCCTCCTAAAACATCCACACATGGTAATGGTAATGTCATCAAACTACCTAAGCAGATTTTCTACCACTAAACCCAAATTATCTAGATGAAAACTATGGACTACCAGATGAATGACACTTATTCACACAATATTTATAAAAATATTTGAATATTGATATGACCCTTTTCATATTATAAAATCTCCATACTTATCCCTGAACATCTCTAATCATGCCAAAACTGAAGATTAACCAAGCCAACTTCAAGCATACTAGGGCAAGCATATTGCACACTTTGTCATTGTCACTTAGAATATTAAATCACTTAATCCACTAACTAGGGCACCTTCATGACATCACCATTATATCATTGATAACTCTCCAATAATCTCTCCCTTTGTCTTTGATGTCAACAAACATCATTCAACTCACCTTCTCTCTCTTTAAACACTCTTACACTAGAACACTTTCTCCCCCTTTGACAAAATGACAAAGTGGGTAAAAAATAATACTAAGGTCGTAAAAATACCAAAAATAGGAGATGAAAATATTATAAATATGATACAAGCTCCCCCTTACCTGATCTTACCTCTTCTTGCCTTGACAACATCCTTCTTGCTCCATGCCAACACTCACTTCAACCAAGCACTCTAACCAATGTATACAAACCACAAAAAATACTAAAATATAATGTAACTTACCAAAAAAAATTTGAGAGGGACTCCTCCCAATATTTATGAGATATTTAATCACTTGATAATATTTAGATATCCATACACCATGAGGAACCATCATACAAGCTTACTAGCCTTTTCTCTCAAACCATCTTAAGGACCATAAAAAAAATTCATGTCACATACCAAATAGGAAACATTATATAAAATAAACTAATAACATACCTTGAAATACTTATGCCTTTCTCTTTTGGAAAAACTGAACAAAAAGCACATTTTCAAGACTAGGCTTATTTAGACTCCTTGTAGCCCTACCTAGAACTTACAGATCCCACAAGTTTATGTAGACACAACTTCAAGACACAAAACTTTATATTTAGAGAAATATCATATGCCCCCTTAATCACACCAATTTTCAACAACTAGCTCATCCTCTGAAATATACTTCATTCACAAACCAGCTACCTAATTATGCCTCCATCTTGACAAAAACTTGAATAATTTGAGAACCACAAACCTTAAAATCTCTGTGTATCTTGATTTAAAAACCCATTTTGACAATTAAAAATATTATTAATCCTCATACCTCAAATCATAAGGTAAACCACTTTTCTAGTAGATCCCAAAACCCTATAATCTCAAAATAAACAAGGTCAACATAACACCTTCTAGTCAACGTCCACCTCTAAAACTTCTTGTACACTTGAAGACACCCATCACACACTCTTGGACAAAAATTTGAGCCTTTATACCTTTGGGAACCTAGACTTCCTATAACCCATTTTAGGACCTATATGCTCTTAAACACAAACTAGAAAACGCAAGAGCAAACAAAAATCTCCAATTTGACTTTAACATACCTCTAGACCACAAAAACACATGGATCACATAAAAAATAACTTCATAGACATTTTTGAGTACCAAAATATTTTTGACTTTCCAAAAATCTCATTAAGCCACCTGGAACCACCCATTATGACTCTGTACTATAGTTCCTTCACAAACCTCTAGAGAAAACTCATGAACTTATTGATCCCCCTTAACCAATGACCTTTTAAGATCAACACAAATCTATGTATAGATTGGTATTATTAAATTAAGCACACAAACTTGATTCTCCATAAGAAATATATCTCTTAAGAAGTATAGATAGAGACATCTTATTTCATAATTTTCTAGAACAATGTAAAACTAAGAGTGGCCCACATATCTTGAATAACCTATATGATCCTCTTATAGCTATAAAAATTATTTATCTTGTTCTTCTTATCTTTATTCTAAATTATGACAAATGGTTCCTTTTCTATATCACTCTATTTCTCTTCTAAGATAGAATTGACAACACATAGAACAACTATTGAATCTTGACATACCGTTTCTTTTGAATAAAAAACCTTTTTGCTTATAACCTCATCACTAGGCACTATCAATTGATGTTATTTACATGAAGCTTACTCAATAATATCAGGATGTTCACTTAGATCCATACACATCTTAGGACTAGCCTCAACTAGTACCTTGGTATTCTCCTCAAGCTTGGTCTCTTTATTCATAACTTGAGTAGTTAATGAGAGCTATTGGTACTCTTCACCTTCTAAAGCATTCTCTACCATAGAAAATAGATTACTTAGATCTCTAATCTCATCATGACTCACACTTACTACCTTTTATCTCCATGAGTTCACTTTCCCTCTCCCTTGCACTCTAGGAGCCTAATTTAATCTATTCTAACTTAATGGTCTTTGCTTTCAGAATCTAACAATGTAACCTCTATTTTCATGGTTGTAACAAACCATACTCATTGATGGAAACTCAACTTGTCTTACCTTGTTTAGACAAAAACTATCAATGTGTCCAATGTCATGATAATTGAAACAAACTACTCTTTTTGAAGAAGAATTACCTTGCCTTTCCTTATTTGGATAATGCTTATCAAAGTCTCCTTCATAAAGACAGTTGAAGAACTTAACATTACTCACTCCTTTTTATTGATGACCCCCATCATATTCCCATGCAAACACATTTTTAATAGGTCTTCTACATTCTCTAGCTCTATGCCCAAATTGATTACAAGTATAATAATAACCATTGAAATTTTCATATCTCATGGAATTTGGTTGTTTGATCTAATTTGTCTTAATTATTTTAGCACCTTCATTCCTCGTATGATGATTTTTCTTCAAAGGCTGATCCAACTTGCTCTTTTTTATATTCATGTCAACTTAAGAAGTAATTTTAGGCTCTTCATTAAACCTAATCCAGATCTATTACTATCTAACTTTTGACTATTTATGAGATTATCCAACTCATTAGAACTATTATCAAACTTGAAAAATGATTTTACCTTGCTTATACACTTCTCTAACTAATATTTCAAAAATCTAATCTTAGAATTAATCCTTGAGAAATCATCTTATTTATCTTTCAAAATTGTAGATAGGATTTCCAATTGACAACTAAGATGCTTGATCATATCTTCATGATCCTTGGTGTCTTCATTGATGCTTGCCTCAAATATACTATATTGATCCTTATATTCTTTGAGTTGAGACTTCATCTTCTTGTTAATATTCTTTTCAATCTTCATTTATTCAAGAACATTTATCAAAGTATTCTCATAGTCCATCTCATTTTCATCTGAATCAATACAAGTAGACTCTTTTTGATATGAGCAACTCCCTACCTCAGCCATGAATAGGGCTTCATCTTTAATTAGACCATCATTTTCATGATCATATTTTGATTCACTAACTTCAATCTCATTTGATGAGATGCAATCTTCTTTGGTGTAGAGACTCTTCATGTCCTTTAAGTACTTCTTCTTGTTGTCAAACCTTATGAATACCTTTTTGATTTTATTAGACTTGAATGATCTCTTTCCATCATCATGACCTTAATCATTCTCTTCATCATCATCCTTCTTATACTTATGAGGGTAATTATTATCAAAATGTCCTAAATAACCATAATTGAAGCATTTGAGGGGTAGTTTACCTTTATACTTGCCTAAACTTGTTCTCAATTTCCTTGAAATCAAAGTAATTAGTTCATCTTCATCTATATCAGAAACATCATCCTCTTTGGATTTATTACCTTGGAACTTATTTGTATCTTCATTTCAATCTTGAATTTTTCTTCCTTCTTTGGTGGTATATCATTATTCTTCCTCATCTAATAGGCAGTAAGGGTGCCATGCAATTAATCCATCTTAAACTAAGTAAGATCATGAATTTATTTTATAATAGATAATTTTTTATCAAACTTAGGGAATAAATACCTTAATACCTTTTTAAGAATAGTAGCCTCTTCAAGGTTCTCTCCAAGACTTCTGATGATGTTCACAATCTTGTCAGCTCTCTATAGAAAGAATGCCATCAAATCTTCTTCATTCATCTTGAGACTTTTAAATTTACTTCTATGAGCTATAACTTAGCAATATTAACCTTTGAATATGCTTCATAAATGATATGAATTTTATCCCATATTTATTTATTATATTTATATGGATTACCTTGGTGTATTCAATCTCTAAAAGACCATAAGTGATAGAATTCATTGCCTTGGGATTATTCTCAAAAAATGTCTTGTCTGTAGCACTAGATGGAGGATTAGGAGAAACATAACCATCTACAAAATATTTTCATACATAAAACCCCAGGGAAATAATTTATGCCCTCATCTTGACAATATAAAATCCATAATTAGATCCATTAAACATCAGTGCTTACTTA
Organism: Torreya grandis; assembly: GCA_037957365.1. Classification (NCBI taxonomy): domain Eukaryota; kingdom Viridiplantae; phylum Streptophyta; class Pinopsida; order Cupressales; family Taxaceae; genus Torreya; species Torreya grandis. Next base: position 3,905,743 of record JARHVA010000940.1, read on the forward strand.
GTAGAGAAACATCCTTGATGACTACCCATATTGTACCTTGGATCACCTTCAAGTTGTTAAGCCTTTACCAAAGGACCACTATGATACCAATTGTTTATAATTACAATAAATAAGAGGGAGGTGAATCAGTGAGCCTATATATTTCAATTTTAACTATATTTATTTCAAACTATTAAATAATTAGCATATACTAACTTGATCAAGAAACATTAATAAGAGAGGTCATTCATTCAATGTATACACAAGATCAAACACATAACACATGGTTCATGTGGGTAAACTTGATGGGGAATAAAACCCACTCTTAGGTATAAAAAACATGGACTAATTTCCTATAAGAAATTACAAATAAGATATTGGTCAATTCTTTTAGACTATCAGAGCTTGAACATGTCCTCCCGACCAAAGGTCTTTCATGAAACACCTATTTCATAAGAAATAATTGCCCCTAAGGAAGATTAGGTCCTTTAAACCCTCATTTAACAATTCAACCTTAGTATTTATGTCTTCAACACTTGATGATGGATCTTTGTTTATCTAACCCCTACAGAAAATCTCTCTTTATCTCATATAAGCCTCTCACATAGGCATGCCACAATCTCTCTCCTTCACTCAAAATATCCTTATACACACAATCTGACCTCTTCACATATCATCAAACTACAAGAGCACTATTTGAAATAATAAATATGACCTATAGGTCATACACACAATCCTCAATATTCTCCACTCATTAACTCATCAAATGGGCACTCTACCTCTTCTTTGCTCCATAAAACTCACATACACCTTTCACTCTCTCACATAATCATCTCACCAAATCAAGAAATTATCATCTTTGATTTCAATATATATATCATGAATTATCATGAAATTAAATTACTTCAAAAATAAAGTAAAATAGTAGAAATAGATTCAAATATGACTGAAATATATCAAAATATATGATAATAGACAAGCCACTTCGAGGGGGCAACCTCCACAAGTTTCAATAAGAGTATAATTCATAATATGATGATAAAAAATTACCCACTACCTCATATATATAGTTTATCTAGGCCATGGTTACTCCATAGGCTGACCTACTAACCAAATGAATACATAGAGAAATGTGATATAACATCAAGGAAGGATAAGTAAGCCACAAGTTAGCTATTCCTATCCTAATACATGTGATAGGTTAGGGGAAGAGCATGCCCTTCCCCTTCAAACTAACATTGTCCTCAATGTTGAACAACTCTGGATGTTGTTTCAAAAAATATTCACCTTCCCAAGTTGCATCTTCACTACTTAGTTTCTTCCACTTAATCAGATATTACCTAATCTCTCTAGTTCTCAACCTCTTAGTACATGTTTAGAGGATCTTCTTTGGTTCCAAAATGACTCATCATTATTTATCTAGTTTTTGGAGCTCTATTTGGGCTGAAAATTTCTATCCAATGACCTTCAAATAAGAAACATGAAATACTGGGTGTATGTGAGATGAATGAGGTAACTCGAGCTTGTAAGCCATACTTCCAATTTTATGCAGAACCTAATAAGGGCCATAATACTTAGGAGCAAGTTTGTTGTCCTTTGTCTATTACTTCAAGGAAATTTACTTGTAAGGTTGTAAACATACAAATACCCAATCACCCACCTCAAAATTTCACTCCCTACGGTGTTGATCTGCTTATTGTTTCATCTTATTTTGTGCCAAGGCCAAATTCTCTCTCAAACTAGCCAAAACCTCTTGTTGATGTTGAATGTGCTCCTCCACATCTTGACCCTTGGTTTGCACCTTTAATGAAGAAGTGATGGAAGGTGGATGGTAACCATATAGTGCTAGAAATGGAGACAATTTTAGAAGAGGTATGGAAAGATATGTTATACCACCATTCTACAAGTGGTAGCCATTTAACCCAACATTCCTATTTTTCTGATATAAAACAATGGAGATACCCCTCTAAATATTTGTTTACCACTTTTGTTTGTCTATCAAACTGGGGGTGGTAAGATGAGCTATGAGCTAGCTAAGTACCCAAATAGGAAAATAGTTTAGTGTAAAAATTAATAGTGAAAATAGGATCATGATCACTTACAATTATTTTTAGGGTTCCATGTAATTTTAGAACTACGTCCAAAAACGTGACTGCTACTATACTTGCTAAAAATGGGTGTGAGAGAGCACAAAAATGGGCATGTTTTGTAAGCCTATCCACAATGACCAAGATAATATTCTTACCTTTAGAACAAGGTAACCCTATGATGAAATCCATGGAAACCTCCTCCCACCTTTGACTAGGAATTGCTAATGGTTGTAATAGACCCGAGGTCTTAACTATCTCACCTTTATTCTATTGGCATATCAAGCATTCTGCCAAAAAAAATTTACATATCCCTTGAGTCCCTCCCAAAATAATTCTTTCTTAATTCTATGATAAGTTTTCAAGAACCCTGAGTGTCCCCTAATTGGAGATGCACACAAGTCCAAAAGAATCTTATGCTTAAGCTCTGAATCTTTGCACAAGTATAACCTACCCTTATACCATAGGAAATTACCTTTCCATTCAAATTTTTCAAAGGCTAAAGTACCTTGATGGAGATTCTGAATTAGAAGCTATGTATCCTTGTCTTTCTCCCATTCTAACCTGGCTTCATCCACCCAATCTACTTGCCACATGGACATTGCACAAAGTAATGCTTCTGTGGATGTATCCCATCTGGATAGTGCATCTTCTAATACATTATCTTTACCCTTCTTGTATATTATTTCAAAATCATAACCCAACATTTTGGTTACCCACTTTTGTTGTTTCTCATATGATAATCTTTGCTCTAAAAAGTATTTGAGACTATCATGATCCATTTTCACATTAAAGTGTCTACCCATCAGATAGGGCTTCCATTGTTTAACTGCACGAAGAATAGCCATCATTTATTTATCATAGATAGTTTTTGTATATTATTAAATTTGAATTGATGACTCTCAAATGAAATGGGTCTTCCTTCTTATGTTAGTACTACTCCCAACCCAGATCTAGAATCATCACATTCAACAGTGAATGTCTTTGAGAAGTCTAGAGTAGCCAAAATTAGAGTGGTGTAGATAGCTACTTTTAGTTTCTCAAATTCTTTGGTGGTGGCATCACTCAAATGGAAGGCATCATTCTTTAGCAATGTAGTGAGTGGAACTCTTATGCTACCATAACCTTTCACAAATCTTTGGTAGTAACCTATTAGTCCTAGGAAGCCTTGAATGTTTTTGAGAGTTTTTAGCATGGGCCATTCCATCATAGCTTTGATCTTCTAGGGATAAACTTTGAAACCTTCATTAAAAACAATGTGACCTAGGTGCTCTACCTCCTATACTCTAAAAGCACATTTGGATGGCTTCACATAAAGCTGATGTTTCTCCAAAACTATCAATACCTATTTCACATGTTGCATATGTGCTTCCCATGTCTGACTATAAATCAATATGTCGTTAAATAAAACCAACACAAACTTCCTTAAAAAGGCCTAAAACTAGTGTTCATCAAGCTCTAAAAAGTAGATGGTGCATTTGTAAGACCAAAGGGCATTACCAAAAACTCATAATGGCCCTCATGCATTCTAAAAGTAGTTTTATGAACATCTTCATCCTTGATTCTAATTTGATGGTACCACAAGCGAAGATCCAATTTTTTGAAGTAATTATCACCATGAAACTCATAAAGTAAATCATCAATTAATAGAATAGGAAACTTATCTTTGATGGTGTACTTGTTGAGTTCCCTATAATTTGGGCACATCCTCCATATGTCATCCTTCTTCTGCACCATGACCACTGGTGATGAATATGCACTGTGGCTATGTTTAATGATCCCTACCTCTAGCATCTCATGTACCATCTTTTCAATTTTAATCTTCTATGCATATGGATAACTATATGGTCTGATATTTGGTAGTTGACTCCCTAGAAGTAGTTGAATGACATGATCATGTTCTCTTTTTTGTGGTAGTCCTTTTGGCATGGCCCCAAAAATAGATGGGTGGTCATTAATAATCATCTGTAGATTAGGATGTGTAGATTCCTATGTGGGTTGAACTTCTATGGAACATAATCATGAAATAATTCTCTCTACCCCATTTTTTATCATCTTGGTCATCTGATGTGAACTAATCAATTATGGATATTTTTCCTTTAATCCACATAGTTCAATTTTCCTACCTTTAGAATGAAATTGCATGAATAGTTCATAGAAGTTCATCTCAATGGTACCCAAGGTTGTGAGCCATTGGACTCCCAAAACAATGTCTATGCTACCCATAGGAATAACAAACATAGGATAATCAAGATTGTACTCACCCATAACAATATTAATACTATGGCATTTGCCTAAATAATTAATTGTGCCACCATTTATAATCATGACCTAAAATTTTAGTGTTGGGTAGATGAAATAGTTCAATCAAATGGCCAACTTATGGTTGATGAAGTTATGTGTGATCCTTGAATCAATCAACACTTTCACCTTCTATTTCTTGAGGAAACCCAACACCTTAAGAGTTTTTGGAGTGATAATACCTGCAAGTTCATGACAAGAGATTGTAGGTTGGGAATCTTTAGGTACCTCCTCTATCTCTTCCTCACCATCATTAGAGGCATCATCTTCTTCTTCATCTTCATTAGATCCCTCAATGTAGAATAACTTCTTCTTAGCACATCTATGTCCTTTGCTCCACTTGCTATCACAACTGAAACACAATCCTTTTGTATGCTTCTATTAAATTTATTGAGGGGTCAATTTGGTAGGTGGAGGAAATATTGGTGCTGATATGCTACGATATTTGAAGTAAGTGAACGGCTGCTTCTTATTGGCTATGACTTTTTCCTCATATCTATGTGCCATGATAATATAATCATAAATCTTAAGTGGATTAAACATGCATGCCTCATGTTGAATGTGGTCCTTGAGTCCACCCAAAAATAGGTCATTCAAGTTCTCCTCAGAAATTATCTCCACACGTAAGGAAAGGTTTTGAAAATTATGAATAAAATCCTTGATGGAACTAGTCTATCACAATTTTTCCAGTTGGTTGAAATAATTCTCTGTCACACTATTGCCATAGTGTAATTGTAGTTACTCTATAAAAATTGACAAGGTGACACTGAGAGTCATCTTTTTTTTTGACTACACAACCATCAATACCAAATGAATTGATCAAGTTCAAGATACAAGGATACCATGGTAACCTTCTATCCACTTAGCATCTGATGTAGATAAAAAATATTCTCCATTTGGTTGAGTGGATATTTTCCATCAAATTTGTTCATATCCACCTTTGGTAATAGGTTCCTATGTGGCAATGTAGTTGGATTTGAAGTAGACTAGTTGGGAGAACCACCCTGATGGGGTTGTGAAATAGTGATAGCTAGATGATTTGACTGATTATTTTTCAAATCCATCATGATATCTACCAAACTATCTTGTATGGATTTCTTATTAGATTGTATGCCGTGCACCTCACTTTGAATTCCTTGCACATTATAGTCAAGCTGGCTCACTTTGTGATCTATGTCAAAGAACCCTAGTATAAAGGATCTACTACATCCCCCTTCCGAATCCATCTCTTCCTTTTTAGGATTTTTACCTAGAGTTTCAGCACCCTTTTCTCAACCTTGAGTTTGTGGACCTGTCATAAAAGGGCTTTACGATGTCGACCCTGATTAACACTTTTGACCCAACTTTGACCAAGTCATTTTGGACTTGTGTAGGCCTCAAATAAAAACATATAAAGAACATACCCTAACCAAATGTTTATAATCTTTCCAAAAATGTAAATAACTTAAAAACATTCTTTGAATTGTGCACTATAGAGTAATTTTATGAAAAACCCTAAAATGGAGATATCTTTTGTAAACAAGATCCAAATGAGATGAAATATTAATGTAAGATTAATTTAATGATTTATCACCTTCAATAAAATAATTTAAGGGAAATTCAAAACCTTTTTTAAGATATATCCAAATTTAAAAAATTAGGGTTTCACCCACAAGATTTCCCAAATCACAGCTCTGATACCACTTGGAATGAAATTACTTCAACAATAAAGTATAATAGAAGAAATAGATTCAAATATGACTAAAATATATCAGAATATATGATAATAGACAATCCACTTCAAAGGGGAAACCTTCAAAAGTTTCAATAAAAGCATAATTCACAATATGATGATAAATAATTACCCACTACCTCCTATATATAGTCTATGTAGGCCATGGTTACTCCATAGGCTGACCTAATAACCAAATTAATTCATAGAGAAATGTGATATAGCATCAAAGAGGGATAAGTAAGCCACAAGTAAGCTATTCCTATCCTAATACATGTGATAGGTTAGGGGCGTAGCATATCAACAATTTTTTTTGACACAAAACATGATTTCACCCTTAAGAAATCTCACATGGGTCACACTTAATCATAATCCACTTTCAAATAGACTTAAGTCACTTTAGGTCCTATGGAGACCCATTAAGCTTTTTCACACTCTCCAAGAAAATTAAAACACATAAATACTTGAAAAAATAACAGACCCATTCAACATGATATATAATTCATCCTTAAGTGCCAACAACCATCACAGTACCCTCTTGCTCAAGCATAATTTTCTTAAACAATTATCTATACACACATTCATTATGAGCCAACACAAAATCACCTTCTAAGCCTTTGTTCATACTACATATGATTGGTCAAACTTTCATAATGAACATAGATAATACTAATGGAGCATACAATAATTCATAATAACTAATTCAGCAATAGATATTGAAACAACAACAAAACAAGTTCAATTACCATTCGTAGGTTACTTGCAAAACATGCACTAACATAGTCAACTTTGGAACTCAATATCTTTGTCTGTACACACTTATAAATATTCAAATCCATATTTATAGATGTGCATTGTAGTCTTACACCACTTTTTTTTTACATCATGAGAAAATTCATCCTTCATTAAAATATATGGTCCAAAAACCACATACTATTTTTTCCCTTTGTTAAATTTGAATATTTAAATGCAAATAGTTATAGTTAAAATTTAAACACTTTGCTCACATCTCAAGTCCTTGATTCTCAAATTAAATAAAAAAAATATATATTATTTTAATAATCTTGAACTTTAACACATAGTCTAATAATGTTAAACATTAAACCTCAAACATGTTGACCTCATCTCATGCAATCTTTTAATGTTGACTCATCATGCACCGTCGATCTCTATGGATCAATCAGATCCATATCATGTAGTGTTTACCATTTGATACTAATTATAACCCCCATGATCATGACACTTGGTACCATCTTAATTATTCTTAAATTCTTGGAGTAACACATTCCATTGATGTTTTTCAAACTTTAACTTGTGCAAAAATGACTATGGGAACCTTGTTTATCTACCTAGAAGGCCAACTTTGTATAGTCATAAATTTTACCTCGCTCACTTGTATGTATTAAAATTTGGACCATATGATATACTCACATATAAAAATACAACCATATAACAAAATACTCCTATAACCCTCACACATGTGAGATATAAGGACATTAAAATGCTCACTCATTTTTTTGTGCCATAGAACCATGTCAAAAACTTATTTGGAAGGCCAAATTTGAACATGCATAACTTTTGACGTGCTTAGATGATTAAACTAAAAGTTAGTAAAAATTAACTAGGTATAAAAATAAATAAACCCATATGATAAAATTCTCTTGAAACATCACACGTATGATATATGACTACATTAAAATGCTTACTCGGCTCTTCTTGCCACATTGCGAATTCGGCTAAGTATGGGCAAACACTATCAAAATCCTTAGGAGCCCAAAATTTCATTTTCATATATTTTTATGTTTTTAAGTGCATGAACTAATATTTAGTGGATAATAACTAATAAAAATACTAAACAAACCTATGTGACTATTTCCTTCTGAAACATCCACATGTGGTAATGGTGAGATCATCAAACTTCCTGCTCAAATTTTATCCCACTAGATTTAAACTATCTAGATGAAAATTATGGACTACTAGATGAATTTCACTTATGCACACAAGATTTATAAAAATCCTTGACCATTCACATGAACCCTTTCATATGCTTAAATCACCATACTTATCACTGAGCATCTTTAATCATGTAAAAACTGAAGATCAACCAAGCCAACTTCAAACACACTAAGACAAGCATATTGCACACTTTGTAATTATCACTTAGACTATCAAATCACTTTATCCACTCACCATGACATCATTGAAAAATCTCAAATAAGTTAAAGGTTAATAATTGATAAATCAACACCTATCTTTAAGTGATGATTCAACACTTAAAGTTAAACGAGAAGTTTTCATGTGACAAAAAATAGCTTGCTAAATATTTATATAAAATTTAAATTTAAATAAGAATAAAATAAAATATATTTTATTCACATTAATGTCACATGAAATGTTCATTCAAGATCCATACTTTAGTGATATATGCAAAATCTGAGTAACATCAAGTCACTTTGCCATTAACTTACAAGCTAAATATTATGATTCTAAACTATCAAGTAACTAAAATCCCTAGTTTTATCAACAAATTTAAAATTGATTTTAGTCACTATGAAAAATATATTACATAGTATTAGATTACCAAAATTCCTTCTCTAAATCAACACACAACTATGGCTCCTCTTCATATTTTATTTTTGATAGCATTAAATATATAAACACTGCATTTGATAAGACTACCATCGATATCAAGTTCCCTATTATTAGGATATATGGAATGTGGTGGATGCCATAACACTCTATTCATCATAGGATGGTTTATCTCAAGGGGAACACCAATATATTGATGACTTGATACCAATAAATAATATGGGATTACTTAATGCAATTGCCAAATCTAAGGTAATGTCATTTATAGACTTCATAATTTATTTTTTAATGTCACTTGCACTAGATATTTATTACATCTCAAAACATGTAAAAATGTAGTTTATTATGTTTTTGAAAAAGTTTTTAAGTGGTATCTTAGGCTTGTAGTGCCTAAATTCAATTGTAACCAAAGTTTAACTAATGTGGGGATGGAACAAAATATTGTGGAGCAAAAATTGAAATAATGGTTAGTAAAAGGGGAGAAATTGAATCCCTAGGGAGGTATTTCCTACAATGGCATAATTAAGTTTAGGCTAGGCATTAGGGTAAGAATAAACTTTTGAATAGATTATATGGCTCACCTAGTATAACCTATGTACAGGTCTAATGGATGCCATTATTGGATATTCTTTTAACATCTAAAAACATTATAGCACTTGGGGAAGTTCTTAGTGTTAATTAAAGTGGAAAATGTTCAATGGGAAAGTTATTAGTGTTAAATTAAATGGGAAATGTTCAAAATAGAACAAGGACTTGATGATGGTAATTTTTTTATGATTTCTTATTTGTTGGATGTATCCATTGGGATAGTACACTAAACTCATGGGGAACCATCAACTAAATATCTGAATAACATTATTTTTTATTATTATTCTTTCTTGTATGTTTAGAGATTCATGAATGAAATCATAATTTTTTTTGAGTATGTTTATCCTTTGGTCTATCAAGACATTGATGGAACCCATAGGTCTCTATTATTTAAAAACTTGAAAAGGAGCATATCTAAAATGGGAGATTATTGGTACTATCTATTGTTAGGGATTAGCTTTTACATTGTGTAAGTTTAAGTATTTAGTAAGAGGTAAATAGTAATTGGTTAGTTAGTATTTAGTAATATTTATTTATCAAAATATTGTTATATAATAATATTATGATAATAGATAGGAATAAATACTTGTTGAGATATATTTTTATGATTTATAAAAATGTATCGTATTTAGTGTTTGTATAATCTATGAGATTTTAGGTGAGAATTTAATGGAAAGATAATATCCATAAATATAGGAATGGTTTTCTTAATGTTGTAATATTAAGAGAGTGATTGAAATAATATTATCAGTGGTTTTTAAAATATTTATTTGTATTCAACTTTGTTAATCTTACTCAAATATAAGCCAGATATATCATCTAGTATCAAAGTAGGAACAACTTACTTCTATGATGGAGTAAATATTTGGATGAAATGGAAATATGCATTCATTATTGTACTTTGTATGAAATGAAGATGCATGTTAAATCCATATAATTTAGTTCATGGTTGCTACAAAACTTTAATATGGTTTTGAATATATTCTAGATAAAAAAATTTATAGATCAATCTATGGCAGTCTAATTAATTAGATTTATTTGAAAGCTTGAGTGTAGAATTATTTCCAACAACAAAGCATTGAACAACATACACAACGACCATTAGGATATTTGACTTACATGCAATTTCATTTACTCATAACATCTAAAAATCCTCAACCAAATTATAATGTGTTTATTGAATTATAGTGGAGCACCATTTAAGTATTCATCATGATCCACAATAACGTGCAACCTGGAGCTTCATATTACATTCAATGTCATCCACTTATGCACAAACCTGCTCAATCTCATCACTTAGTTTATCTTATAATAATAATGTGATAAATAACACGTAAAATTATTGATCAAGCCTGATCTTTATCTAATTTGTGTATCCAAAAACATGTATATGCATAGATCTGACATGTGAATTCTATCCAAATGCACAGATCTCTTATTATTAATAAGTTCATGGAAGGATTTCATGGTTAATGAACATCTCAAAGATCAATGAAATGTATGGCTTAAGGAGATCAATATAAGGTGTTATCATATACATAGGTTTGCCAACACATTTAAGCATGTATTATTTGCCACATCATCATTACTCATCAATAAGTAATTTATTTCAAAGTCTGAAGAAGTTTAGTTTGCTATTATGTAACATTTTAATGTCTTAAGTTGTAGTTTGAGTTCTTAGATATTTAAGTTTTAATGAAAATTACATGTCAACTTTTTTTTTCAATATTAATTTTAATTGATTATTACTTTAAATTTTAATTGGTTTTTATTATTAGGTTTAAAAATTATGTATTATCAAAAGTAAAAGTAAAAGAGTCTTTTTCAGTTGTTTATTAAAATCAGTTTTGTGTCTTTTCTTAGTCTTAATTAAGTCTTTTAAATATTATTTTTGACATATTTGATTCCATGTCAAGTAGATTAAGATTCAAATATATATAAATAAAAAAAATTAAAAAAGAGTCAATATAGAGTCTTTATTATCTGTAAAAATGATTAGTCTTTAAAATGTCAAATCTTTTTAGAAACTTGTTATTGTCAAATAGTCATGGAGGACGCATTATCACTTGCATGCGATGTCCTAAATCAAATGTTGAATATGTCAATCTTGTAGGGGGACCCTATTACATTTAGAATAACATGAATATATGCTTCATGACATCATCAGTTGAGTAAGAATCAACCCATTAGAGGAAGGAGGAAACAGAGGCTAGAGGTTCTAGATCTTCCCATGAATCACCAACAATGGGGCCTAGAATGTTTTGGTGACAATTTTTGTGATGTGTTTTTTCAATTTATACTATGTATTTTCAAAATAAGAATAGAACAATATGCCTTTTCAAGATTTGTAATTTGTGTGATATTCTAAATATAATTATTTGATGTGAGAACAAAGTAAAAGGATAGAAAGCACTAATGTAAGTCAGTTCATGGATCTTGAAAGGGTTTATGGTAGATATCCAAACAACCATATGAGATGAATAGTGTTTTGGAAATAGTTAGGAGAGTAGCCGCTACAAATATCTCATGACTGACTTACTTATTTATAGAGATGACCTCCAATGACAAATTTTTTGCGATCACATAAAGTAAATGTGGAATGAATTCTTTCATATAGTAGTGGTCATGTGCAACAATATTTAATTTGTAGAATGAATACCTAAGAGTATGTGATGGCATATAATTCTATTCATCCTGTTCATGTCAAGGTTTGTGGAAACTTGTAAAACCATGGTAAGAGTGAGGTTCTCTTTATATCAAGGTCATGAGTAAAATATGGCATGCTACAATGGGTGAGCATACTACAGGTGAGAGTGTGAATATTTTTTCATCATGTAAAAACTATGGGGGAGAATTTTAGGGATTAGGTTCTACATTGTGTAAGTTTGAGTATTTACCAAGAGATTAAATAGTAACTAGTTAGTATTTATTAATAGTTAGTTATCTAAATATTATTATATAACAATATTATGATAATAGATAAGAATATATATTTGTTGATATATATTTTTATGCTTTATAACAATATATCGTATTTAGTGTTTGTATAATATGTGAGATTTTCGGTAAGAATTTAATGGAAAGATCATTTCCATAAATATAGGAATGGTTTTGCCATATATATGTAACACCTGAATGCTGTAATATTAAGAGAGTGAATGAAATAATATTATCAATGGTTTTAAAAATATTTTTGTGTATTTAGCTCTGTTAATCTTGCTTACATACAAACCATATCTATCATCTAGACTATACATTATTAGAATTGAAGGGACTATAGCACCCCCTTGTATTTTCCATTCCACATCCCAAATGAGGTGGTAAAAAAAAATTACACATCAGTTATATAATATTATAGATGAGGAGTTTGGTCTCAAGCACTAATATTATTATCACAAGACTCCCTTAAGCATTGGACAATTTTAGTTTGAAATAAGGGCACACCTCAATCAAGTAGGAAAGGTTAGTGTTTATTATAAGATAATGGTGGCCTAATATAGAAAATGGGACTCTAGTGAATGAGTTATAAATTATCCTAAGTACCTCAAGGAGAAAAAAGCGTTTACAATTAGGTATGGTAATAAGGAATGTGAGCATGGTGCCATCTTTTTGAATTATTTAGATGATTTTAAAGTTTTTATCTACATAAACAATCATAATATGTAAATGATCATTGCTCAAGAAATCCAATATGACCCTAAAATCATTGAGTGAGAAAATGAAATTATGAAGAAACATGAAAAACATGGGGTCATTAATGACCTCAAACATAATCTCAAGGCTCATTCAAACATTATCAACTTCCCTCTCCCACATACGAGGATACTTATTTATCATAAAGAGAGCCTAGAGAATTTTCAAATTAGAAATGATATATTAAAATGTCTCCCTAGTCCCCATTTGGTCTCCAATCATTACATTTTTATCATTTTTTACACAATAACCATATTTATGAGGACTTTACTTCCACTAGATGCACAAACAAGGACATTTTATTGGGTACTTATCACTCCACTAAATACAGTCACACAGGTAAATCTCCCTAAGTTTATGTAGAATTATTTTTTTAATCTCTTTCATCCACTCCTCATTCCCCTCAATTATCTCAAATATATTCATCTTCACCAACTACCACAAGTTAAGGGACATCTCCCCAAATATTCCCTACTATACTAGTTTCCTCTCCACCCATTCTTGCCTTCACCACTGTTACTTCACTTTCCATCCCTTTATCACTTGCGATAGTAATTTATAATATTTTAGCTCCTTTATTAGTTTAATATTCAATTTCATCTCTTATTCCCCCATGATTACTCACAAAGGGAAATCAATAATTATTTCATCTCTTTCACAACAAAACAAGTGGAATAAATACCATCATCAAATATATTTGCCTCAAAATAACCTCTTGTTGGGGAACCAGAGGAAGAACATGAATATGTAATTTCACTAGTGGATTACCCCACATATTAGGAAAAATAAAATGCAAAATATATGAAGGGACCAAAGTATGAATTGAGTAAAACAAGAGCAAAGAATGAAAAATAGCAAGAGATAAACTAATAAAAGTACAAATAAATAATATTAGGAATCCTAGATGAAGAAGAAACTCCAAATAGAACACAAAGATAGAAGATTCTTACTAAATAATAAAGGCATACCATTAATAAGGTAGTTTCCTCTCTTCCTTATTCATTTACAATTGTAAATACTTAGGTTTTTAATTTACCACCTACTCATCTAGCTACTATCCCTTTCTCTATATCATTCATTCAAATAATACTTTTCAAAAACTAATTCATTATATGCTCATATTAGTTCTGAAGAGTAAAGAAATAAATCTGTAGTTCTATTGATTCTTCCATTTTTTCAATTGTAACACAAATAATAACTCCCAAAAGGAGGGTTTATTTTGAGGACTTAGCATTATTTTCCATTTTTAACCCTTGGGGACACCTATTCCTCCAAAATCCCAAGCTCAATTAGAGTTACCTTTTCCTCAATCTACACCTACACAATTTTCTACAATGGCAATTTATAAAACCCTAGGCTAGACAAAGTATGTGGCTAAAAATACACTTCAGAGAGAAGTATCAGTATGGAAAAGATTCATTAGCTTCCCCTTAAAATTTCAATCTAAATAAGCACCTCAATAGCTTCTTTAATGATTACTCCACCTTCTATCTTTCCAAATCCGATTAGACTAAATAACTAGGGGAACTCATAGTGCTTCAATGTGTTAAAGAGTTATAGGGCTAGAGGGAAAATAGGAAAACCTTGGTTCTCATAGAGTTACCCATAGTCTCTACCCATTTTTACAAGCAAATAAACACAATTTAGAGGGTGAAAAAGAGGAAAGGGGTGAAAACTAGAACATGAGAGGAAATAGTGTTATAACAAAGAGAAAACGTATTCTCCTTGGCCAAGAAGCCCAAAATGAGTCCTAATGACCCTAATGAATGTACAAAGTATTTTTGATTTTTTGTATATCACTAGGGAATACATGAAATAAATGTATAAAAATCAAGAACAAGCACAATAAAGTCATTTAAAAAGACAAATCATTCAAGTTCCTCAAGAAATTATGGAGAACATCCAAAGTGAAACTACTAGGTTGTATAATATTTTGAATACAATCCAAGTTTATATAGGTGAGTACTAGTATAAAAGAGTAAAATTACAAAAAAATTGGCAAAAACTAAAATATTTTGAAAAGAGACCCAACTTCTTGGTTCAATGTGTGAAGAATAGTGCATATAATCATTTAAAATTGTTGTCTTCCAAGGACATAATACGGGCTTTGAATTATGTTATTTTAAAGAGAGATGGTGCCTTCAATTGGCATACAAAGATGAAATCCTTAATAGAGTAGTTTTCAAGCCCAAACAATGAGGCCATGAAAATATTAAAATATATTAGGGTTGTATATATGATAACCTCCATTGATTAGTTAGTGAATATATCTAATTTTTAAACACTTTTTAAGGTAGTTTTAGATAGAATTGTTATAGCTCAAATTTGGACCCTTGATAGGGTGATTAAATCCCTATAAATTTAGATATATAATGGGACTGATTCTAGGTTATGGGTAACCTTTGGATGGACTAAAACTCTAGGTTAAGGGGATAGCTCCCCTTGATGTATTAGTTACGTTCACTACTACTACTACTACTTACGTGAAAAAGGAAAAGTGATAGAAATCCATGAAATAAATATATCTAAGGAGGTGATATTAAAAAAAAAAACACCTCCACTTGACTATCATACACTTAAGGACAAAGATTAGGCTTGAATCTAATCACACTTCTCAAAACAATGATCTTCAAACATGAATGATTCAACATATATGTATTTTAGAATGCATTGAATGAGAGGGTTAGTCAAGAGGTCTGAGCAAAGAACTAATGAATAAAACCCTAATTTCAAACTAAACCATATCAAACTCACCATGTGACCTAAAAGAAGATAATCCATTTAAAAATAGTAAAAAAGGATAAATTAGAGAGAGTACCATGACTAATACTAACATTCATCAACCATCACACTAGTACACTAGTTGAAAGAATGTGAAGAGGTAAGAATCAGACTAATTCATTATTCCAAGGCATAGTACAAGTGTTCATTTGAGAATGGATTTGTCATACTCAATAAAAGGATAACTGTAAATCCCATCAAGGTCATATTTATATAGAAAGAAGTTAGAAGATAGAGAGGGGCATAAAAGTGAGAGATTGACAAGTGACTCTCAAGAGTTACAATCAATAAGGGAGTTACAATAAATAATGGAGTTACAATCAAAGGACAAATCTTTCTATTCTGAATATGATTTACTCTTCCAAGTGGTGTGGGATTTTTAAACTTTACTTGACACCTTGATCTTTCTCTTCAAAATTGCTTTCTTCTTGGATTATGAGTTGACAAGTGGCATATTTGATCATCAATTAATTTTGAGTTACATTCTTTCTCTACTCTTGACACCTTTCACCATTATAGGAAACTCCTAAAATTAACATTGCAATTATGATTACACCTCTTAGGTGTCTTGAATCCCATGTTGTCTTACTACACCCCTCTTGCCTAAATAGCTCAAATCTTGGTTTCATCATTAAAAATGAAATATGTATCCATGGATAACATACATATATCATAGTATACCTGATTCAACCTATTCGGAAGCCTCAAACTATCTCCAGTATTTCATCTTGTACCTAAAGCTCTCACTAGCACTCAATTCCTTGTAGCCCTAAAAACATACAAACCTCGTTATGTATAATAATTTATAAAACATCCTATGGAAATAAATATATTATTTCATACTTAGTATCCCCTTATATCTCCATGCCTAATTTAATGACCTAAAAGTGAGTGGAAGTGTACTTTTTCTCTCTCTCTCTCTCTCTCTCTCTCTCTCTCTCTCTCTCTCTCTCTCTCTCTCTCTCTCTCTCTCTCTCTCTCTCTCTCTCTCTCTCTCTCTCTCTCTCTCTCTCTCTCTCTCTCTCTCTCTCTCTCTCTCTCTCTCTCTAATTGAGCCTCTAGACCTAAAAACTGAGTTTTGGCTCAAAATGAATCAAACACATGTAAAAATAAGGAAATTTTTTTCATTCACCTTAGCAATACTATAAACATGATCCATGTCAATTTTTAGCTTATGAGACCCTTTATAGATGGGTGAACCATTAAATGGCCATCACCATAACCTAGGTGATTGAACAGGCTTGAGAGGCAGTTGGAGTGATTTTCCAAGAAGTTTTTAGTTTATAGTGCTTGTAAATATTTTTTAATATCTTAAAAATATTAGAACAACTCGATCTACTATAAAAGATCTCTCATCTTGTACTTAATAGCTTTGTAAATAAGCCTTTTAACTAACAAATGGTGAATTTCTCACCTTTTAACCCATCCTAGTGACTTGAATGAATTGTAAATAACATTAAGAGACCTATAATGATATTTATATGACCATGATACCTATTCCCATGATCTATAGGCTTTGATACCCAGTTTAGAAACCAATTCATACCCTGCACCCTCACACACAAGCCTGTAACCAAACTTCTTAGGCCAATTATGTACACATGTGCCAAAAATTTCTTGGGAAGATTTTCATGAGACCTAAGAGGTCACCAAAGTCATTATCAGTTCAAACCAATCCATGTGAAGTAATTTTAAGATATTTATTTTCCATCGGGACACTATGAGGGGTTTAGGAGGGTTTAAGGTGTGTTAAGTTCTTAAAGATTGTTCATAGAGGATAGAGCCTCTTTCCCTAAACCAATTCCATAGTATGGAAGTGGAAATACCCATAAAACACCTCCAAAATTATTTTTTCTCCAATCATCTTGTCAAGGAATATCTAAGTAAAATTTGGTGCCTCTGGGGTTGGAAGACTATGCATTTGTGAGGTTGAGAGAGATATAAGCCTAAAAGTGGTGTATTAACATATGGTTTAAGATTAAAATGGTTTATATAAATATAAAAACCTGATTTTAGATTTTTTAATCACACCTAGTGGTTATTCCCCTTCCATAATCTCTGCAACTTCATACTTCATGTCTTTAGGGTTTGTAGCCAAACAATGTTAAAATGACCATAACTACTATGTTTGACTATTTATTCACTATTGAAAGGGCGAAAAAATTATATAATTTTACATAATAGTTTTAATCATATTATTATGTAATTTATGTTCTCATTTTTCCTTAAAACCTTTAAGGAATTGTAGGTCAGCATGCACTTCTTACACAGGTTTGTGTGTGTGCAATGTTGGTCTCTTGATTATTAGATAGTGAGATTAAGAATTCATTATTATATTTTACCTATTTAAAACCTATGGTTTGATTATTATATGGTTAAACTAATTATATTAATTTCATCTCTTATCTGAGCCTTCAACAATCCACCTTCTTTCTTGACAAGTTCACACACAGAAGCATGTGTGTGCAAGCTTAGACCTATTTGGTATAATCAGACCTCTTAAGCCTCTAATTTACAATAATTGATTTTATTATACTTGTAAAGTGTAATTAATTCTCATCCTAACCTTCATATATACCTATTAATCCTCAACATCACTTCATACATATACCTTTTAGATCATATATTAACATAGGCCTGACTATGGTGAGTTGAGTCTCCTAACCTCACCTTGAGATTAAATTATTAGTACAAATTCTTAGAATTTATAAGTACAAATATATAATAAAAGTTTATTTCATGTTTATTCTCATATAACTAAAAGACCCATGGACACTACTATCATTCACAAGTCCCTTTTTCTATTTTGTACTCATGCTTTACTAGGTAAAGATCTAACTTGTTAGACTTTTGAGTCTATTCTCTTTATAAAACTCTCCACATGTTATTTGAGACCATTTTAGACTTAATGGTTTCCAACCATATTGTTTATCTATCCAAAAACCAAACTCCAATGCATGGCATTGCATTCAAACTCCTCTCATGCTTGAAAACCAATTTGAAACCTCAAGCAGGCTTGCACATTATCATTTGGGTTTCTTGGGCTTAAACATAGTATTTTTATCAATTCACTATCTACATGCTTCTCCATAATTCTTAAATCATTTTCCACATGTGCCAAGTAACTTTAAATTCATTTATTCAACCAAGACATCTTATTTCAAGTAAAAAAGTGACCTACAGGTTTGTAGACCCATAAGTCTACATTTTTGATGTTATGGGCCTTCACATGATGTAAACATGATCTATTGAGATTTATACTATCTTTAAACTTACTCTTTACCTCTCTCCTAAGGTCAATAATCTCATATAATCTTTATAACACATAAAAAGACCTTTACAAATCACTTTTATGCAATCAAACTTCTCATAGTCTAAAATCAAGACTGTTGTATCTTACCTAGAAAAGGTGGTGTTGGAGTAGATAATAGATACATTAATGAACCTATAATTTAATTTAAAAGAGTGTTTAAATTTTGAGAGACCCTCATTCCATTCCTTCAAATGTTGAAAACCCTAGAAAAAACAAAAGAACATGATAGTCAACTTTATAAACAATGTACAATGGAGATTTCTTGTCAATCTAAGATCACATGTGCCATGTATGGGTTTTAAAATCATGTGAAATGCCTACACAGGTGCCATATGTCTTAATAAATTTCTCTCATGCATTCAAACAATCTAAAATTGTCATTTTAAGGAGATAAATTGAGCATGTGTGGTTTTTACAAGGTTTAAGACCAACATGCCTTCTTAACTATTATTCATAAATGATTGGAAACCAATATGAAAAATATGTCCATATATTTAAATTAAATTAATACCCCATCCTTTTTTAAAAATATCATGTCCCAAATCTATTTGTGTTGTACATACTGAGCATGTGAATCTAACCCTTACTAGTTTGCCAAGATAGTGATGGAAGTTCTGAAGTAATTTTTGGACTCTCTAGACATATACCTACAAACCAATAATAGATATGGCCTATATACTTTCAAGAGACACTCTTAAAATTTTTTCACCTGAAAATATATCTTTTTGGTCTATACAAGAGAATAGTTAAATTGAAATATATCTTTTTGGTCTACTTAAATTTAGATGCATTAAATTTTTTCACCTGAAAATATATCTTTTTGGTCTATATATTTTTGGTCAATGCCTCTTGGATGCATTGAAACTTACTTTTAACTACTTTTCATTATTTTAAGATGGCTTGTCATGATTTCCTACCAACCTTCACATTATTAAATTATTCATAAATAATTCTAATACATATTTTAACATATTTTTTCACCTTTTTGGGGCTCTTAAGGTGATCTTTTGATAATTTGTACATGCAAGTGACATGAATAAGAATTTGAAACATGGCTTAATGACCTTGACTATAACATAATTCCTTTTTTAGTAGTTAATGGACTATAGATAGTTTTATATGATCATGCCACATAAAATATGTCTTAAAAAGGCACCTTAAAACCCTAACACCACTTGAACCATATGTAGCATGACATAAAGTGACTTATAAAAGCATAAGATCAAAATAGATATTACCTTAAACTTACCAAAATTACCTTAAAATATGATAATAAGAATTTTAAAGAAAATAATTTTGTGACCATATCCTATGGTAGCCAAAAAAATTCTAACATATTTGGTGGCCTCTTATGGATGCTTGCATGCTAAAATTATTAGATTGGTTACTTAGTCCATCTAGTGGGCAATGGAGTCACCTCTCACTCAAACTTGGACATGGAATAACCTTGACCAAGACAAGACAACTAGCTTAACCTCAAAACCCAAACAAAACACAAGTAACACATAAACCAAATAAACTAGACAACACACACTTATGTTAAGGCTCTTAAGGAAAATAAAGCAAAGACTACTATATACAACTAACTTGCATACCTTTATCCTCTAGGTTCAAATGGAAATATTCTTAGCTTAGTTGCCTCACGAGATGAGACATGTTTTGGAACAAACTTCCCTTTGTTTGTAGCATTTTATGAGTCATGCTTCTTACTTGCCAACATTATTAGCATGCTTTGAAGATCTTTATGATCAGCAATTAGTCTTTTTAGCTTCATTCCCAAGTTCATGAGTTGAATTTGTGATTCAAGGACAAAGACAAACTCATTTTGAGCTAGGCTTCTTGGATTAAACAATGCCACTCTTGTTTCATCAATAGTATGCTCCTTCTTGATCTCTTAAAAAACTTGACTTGGGGAGTTATCATTTTGAAGGAGAATGTTAGCCATGTCATCAAGTAAATCTTCAATATCACTTTCTTGTTGACTATCTAACATATTATTCTCTTGTTCATCTTCAATAAAATCATACTAATCATATATTTCCCCATCATCCACTTTAACCTCTTATGTTTCTTGAGGTGATAACTTACCATTCTCTTCAAATTGCTTGACCATGTTCATGTATGATTTACACGTCCTCAAGACCTTCTTGAACTTGTTCATTAGACTCAATAAGGTCATCAAGCATGGCAATTTTTTCAAATATTTTCTCATGCATCTTTTGATCATGTTTCTTAGCCATGACAACATCTTTATCCTTCTCTTCATGAGCTATATGTCTCTTATACAAGCTTGAGAAGAATCTTTCCAATCCTTCACAAAAGGCATATTATTATTTATAAATTAAAAATATATCAAACTCAATATTGACCCAACCTTTATTTGGAAGAATAATACGCTGATCAAATGTTTCACATGCTAGATTAGGCTCATGATAAAGCTGAAATCTTTCTTCTTCAAGACTATACTGATCTTCATCCCTCTCCATGAAGAATGGAAGTTCATCTATCCAATTGAGATCTATAACTTCATGCTTTTCTTTCTCTATCAAGGCCTAATTTTTCTTCTTTTTCCTCAATTACACAACCATACCAATCAAGTTGATCTACTTGATCATTTGTGACCTCTAGACGGCTATCCAATTATTGGCTAAAAGTTAGACATTCATGCTCATCCTTGAAAGCTAATTTGTACTCTTCTCTATCAATAAGAGTACCAATTGTTATATATTCTTCATGATCACTAGGATCACTCTCTAAAAAACACTCTTTGAGTTTCCCTATAACTATAACATCTTTCCTATTCAAGATAGCCACTTCATCCTATTTCATTGGCAAGTTATTCTTCTCAATTGAATTTCCATATTCTTCCCTCAATGTACTTGATTATATTTCATGAAAGGAGAGAGTGGGAGGGAAAGAAACTTGGTTAGCTCACTTGAAGCCTACTAGAGTGTCTTTCCAACTTGGTATTTTAGAATACTTAGGCTAGTTAGATGCTTCTTAGACAACTGTAACATGAATGGCAGATGAATATCTTGTAGGTTTTATTGACTTGAGCTCTAACAAACATCCTTTATCTTGCTCTTGAGCTTTTATATGAATAACTTCCTTCCAACTTATAAGACATTTTGGTGTAGCTTTTAGAATTTATTCTCTCTCTTGATTTTGAATGGGTATGGGAGAATATTCACTCTCTCGAATAGGCATGACATAATTAGAATTTATGGTCCAAGGTCTCTAAGGTGGATTAGTTTTGGGATATTTAGGAAGGGTGGGTAGATTTTTAATGGAAATAGTTATCTCTTCAAGAATACAAGCCTTCAAACTTGGAATTCCAAAGTTATTAGGATCATTAAGAGACTTATTAAGATTATTTTAATCTTGTATTGTATCTTGGAGGATATTTGTAGCAAAAGTAGATTGACTTGGGAAATGAAGAGGTATAGAGGACTAATTAGATTGGGATTTATCATGATCCCATCTCATTATATTTCTTTCCAATAATTTTATCATCATATTTACCTCTAATTTCTCATTGATTTCATAACCCTCATTCTCAACACCTACCCAAACTATCCAAAATACTTAAAAGAGATCCTTAACTTATTGAATGGGATAAGTAGGATAAGCTACACAATGTTTTACTTCTTTATAATTCCTTATCATCCACTTTATAAGGTCTATTACATCTTGTTTAAAGGTGAGTAAACATGAAAAAGGAACAACATAGGTTTGAGAAGGTTGATTAGGGAGATTTGTGGGTTGTTGTTAAACTTGATGAGAAACTATTTGAGGGATACTTGAGGAAACACCATGAACAACATCAACTTGATAAGACTGATATGAAGGTACACAAAAAACATATTACATACCAATTTTTTGATTTTGAAGCATTTTGATTTCCCATACTAGTTAAGATTCATTTATATTTATCATTGGTGCTTGAATTTTTACCTTTAAAAGCTAATGTGTTGAAGGATAACACCAACAATTACTTTAATTGATGTTAATCTAGTCCCAGTGGTTGCATTATAACTATTATAGATCAAATTTTCACCCTTTAGATGGTGATTCAATCCCTATAAATTTGGATATACAATGGGATTGATCATAGGTTGTAAATAACCTTTGGATGGACCAAACTTGTAGGTTAAAGGGTTATCTCCTCTTGATGTATCAGTTAGGTTCACTACTACTACTTGCTTAACAAAGGAAACATGATAGAAATGCATAAAATAATTAATCTAAGGAGGTGATACACCAAAACAACACCCTCCACTTGAATATCATGCACTTAAAGACAAATATTAGGCCTGAATCTAATAACACTTCTCAAAACAATGACCTTCAAACATGAATGCTTCAACATATAAGTCTTTGAGAAGTATTGAATGAGAGGGTTATTCGATAAGTCTAAGAAAGGAACTAATGAATTAAAATCAAATTTAAAGCTATGAAAAACCATATCAAACTCACCATGTGACCTACATTAAGATAATCCATTTTCAAGTAGGTAGGAAAGGATAAATGAGAGAAATTAACATGACTACTACTAACATTCATCAGCCATCACACTAGTAAACTAGTCACAATCATGTGATAAGGTAAGAATAAACTTTATTCATTATTCCAAGGCATAGTAAAAGTGTTCATTTGAGCATGGATTTTCCATACTTAGTAAAAGGATCCCTATAAAGCCCATCAAGACTGTATTTATAGAGAGAGAGGCTAGAAGAGATAGAGGGACATAGAAGTGAGACATTGATAAGTGTCTCTCAAGAGTTAAAATAAATAATGGAGTTAGATGAAAGATTCATCAGGTCTCAAAGGAAAAATGATTCTCCCCTGAATATGATTTCCTCTTTCAAGTGGTGTGGGAGTTTAAAAAATTGCTTGACACCTTGATCTTACTCTCCAAAACTCCTTTCTTCTTGGATTATGAGCTGATAAGTGGCATATTTGATCATTGAATCATGTTGAGTTACATTATTACTCTACTCTTGACACATTTCAACTATTTAGGAAAATCTTAAAACTAACATTTCAATGATGATTGCACCCTTTAGGTGTCTTGAAGCCCACTTTGTCTTACTACACCTTTCTTACCCAAATAGTTCAAATATTGGTTTTGTAATTACCAATGAAATGTATATCCATGGATGGAATATATATATATATATATATATACACATATCATATAATACCAAAAAAATATCATTTGGAGGCCTCAAACTCTCTCCAATAATTCATCTTGTACCTAAAGCTCTCACTAGCACTCAATTCCTTATAACCCTAAAAACATGAAAACCTCCTTTTGTATAATAATGTATGGATGATCCTAAGGAAAGAAAGATATTTGAGTATCCATTATCCCCTTAAAAATCTATACCAAATTTCATGACCTAAAATTGAGTGAAAGTGTACTTTTTTATTGTTCTCTCTCTAATTAGGTCTCAATTCGACCTCTAGGCCTAAAAATTGAGTTTTGGCTCAAAATGACTCCCACACATGTAAAAATTATGAAAAGTGTTTTATTAACTTTACCAATACTATATAAATCCTCCATGTTAATTTTGATCTTTTAAGATCCTATATAGATGGGTTAACATTAAATTGGCCAGAACATAAGCCTAGGTGCTTGAACAAGGTTGAGAGGCAATTAGAGTGATTTTTCAAGAATTTTTAAGGTTATAGTGATAAAAATTAATTTTCAAGGTCTGAAAAATATTATGCCAACTCCATCTACTAGAAAATAGATTTCATCTTGTACTTCATAGGCCTGTAAATAGGTCTTTGAACAAGTAAATAGTACATTTCTCACCTTTTAACCCAGCCTAGTGACCTGAATGACTTGTAACTAACCTTTAGAGACCTATAAAATTATTTAAATTACCATTATTCCTCTTACCATGCCTTATAAGACTTTATACCTAGTTTAGAGACTAATTCATACCTTACACCCTCAAATATAAGCATACAACCACACTTCTTAGGCTAATTCCATACACCTGTACCTTCACATGTGCCAAAAATATATTTATAATATTATCATGAGACTTTAGAAGGTAAAAAAAATTAATTACAAGGTAAAAAAAATACATATGAATGAATTTGAAGATATTTCTCTTTTATTGGGTCACTATGAGGGGTTTAAGAGGGTTTAAGGTCTGTCAAGTTCTTAAAGATTTTTCATAGAGGACAAAGCCTCTTTCCATGAACCAATGTCATAGGATGTAATTTTAGAGACCCATATAACACCTTAAAACTTATTTTTCCTCCATGTATCTTTTAAAGTAAGATCTAATAAAAAATTAGTGGCTTTCGGGTTGGCAAACTATGCATTTATGAGATTGAGAGAGATATAAGCCTGAAGGTGGTGTCTTGACACTTGGTTTAAGATTAAAATGTTTGATTTAGATATGAAAAAACTCATGTGAGGTTTTTAAATCACCCCCAATTGTTATTCCCCTTCCATAATCTCTGTAACTTCATACTTCATGTCTTGAGGATTTGTAGCCAAGCATGTCAAAGTGATCTTAGCTATTATGTTTGACTATTTATTCATTGTTGAAAGGTTTAAAAACATTGTATAATGTTCCATCATAGTCTTATATGTATTATAATCTAATTTATTTTCTCTTATATCTCTCAAACCTTCAATAACCTGTAGGTCATCATACACTTCTCACACAAGCCTATGTGTGCGCAATGTTGGTCTTTTGACTGTTAGACATTGAGATTAGAACTTCATTATTAGATTTAACCTATTTAAAACCTATGGTTTTAATATTACATGGTAACACTTTTTATATTAATTTTATATATTATCTAAAACTTCAACATACCACCTTCTCTCTTGACAAGTTCACACATATAGGCTTGTGTGTGTAGGATTAGGCCTATTTGGTATAATCAGACCTTTTGAGCCTCTCATTTCCAACAATAAATTTTATGATACTTGGAGAGTGTTAATTAATTAATTCATGTTCCTCATAAACTTAATATATACCTATTAATATTTATCCCCACTTCATACATATGCCTTTTAGATCATAGATTAACATAAGCCTGATTGTGGTCAGTTGAGTCTTCTGACCTCACCCTGGGAGTGAATTATCAATATCAAGTATTATAATTTAGTGTTCCAAAAAAATATAATATGTTTTTTCATGTTTCTTATTATCTCAATATAAAACCCATAGACACTACTATCATTTGTAAGTCCCTTTTTTTATTTTGTACTTAGGCTTGACTATAGGTGAAGATCTAGCTTACTAAGATTTTATGTCTATTCTATTTATAGTACTCTCTATATTTTATTCAAGATCATTTTAGAAATTATGGTTCCCAACTATCTTGTTTATATATTCAAACCCCAAAATCTAATGCATGACATTACATTCAAACTCCTCTCATGCTTGAAAACTAATTTGAAACCTCAAGTAGGCCTCTACATTATCATTTGAGTTCCTTGGGCTTAAACATAGCCTTTTGATCACTTCATTTCCTTAAAATTTCTCCACAATATCTATACTTAGTTTCCACATGTACCAAGTCACTTGAATTAATCTTTTCAACCAAAACTCATCTTATTTCAAGTAAACCTTTAGGTCTCCATTTTTGATGTTTTAGGCTTTCACATGATGTAGACATGATCTCTTGATTTTGAGACTATACATCCTTTACATCCATACCTCTCTCATGAGTTTAATACTATCATATAATCTTGACAATTTAGAACAAGACCTTTACAAATCACTTTTATGCAAGTAACCTTCTCACAATCTTAAACTAAGACCATTGTATGTTACATAGAAAAGGTGGTTTTATAATAGACAATGGATACATTAATGCACCTATATATTCACTAAAAATAGTGTAATTTTTTTAAAATAACCTCATTACATTCTTTAAAATGTTAAAACCCTAGAACAATCAAAATACCATGACAATCAACTTTACAAACTATGTACAATGGAAATTTACTATCAATCTAAGGTCACACATGCCAAGTATGGGTTTTAAAATCATTTTAAATTTCTAAAAAGGTCCCCTATATCCTCTTAAATTTATCTCATGTATTTAACCAATCTAAAACTATCATTTCAAGGAGAGAAATTGAGCCTATGGGGTTTATGTAGGGTTTAAGACCACTCTACTTTCTTAATGATTTTTCATAAAGGAGGGGCCATAAATATAAAAAAAATATGGAAATATATTTTAATCCCATTATTACCCCATCCTCTTGTAAAAATATTAGTTTCCAACTCTCTTTATGGTGTACAGAGTGAGCATGTGTAACTGACCCTTACTAGCTTGCCAAGAGAGTGATGGAAGTTCTAAATAAGTTTTTGGACTCTCTAGACCTATAAATATAAAAAAATCATATATATTGATTTTATAATTTTAATATATACTCTTGAATCATTTTCAATTGAAAATATATCTCCTTGGTCTTTACAACTGGATATTAAGCCTCTCTTAAGTGTTGAAACTTACTTATATCTACTTTTCAATGTTTGAAACCAACTTGTCATGATTTAATTCAAACCTTCACGTTATGTAATTGTTCATAAATCATTTTAAGACACATTTATACAAAATTTTCATCCTTTTGGGCTCCTAAGGTGATCTTTTTATAATTTGCATATGCAAGTGGCATGAAGAAGAATGTGAAACATCACTTAATGACCTTGATTATAACATAAATCATTTTTGATAAATTAATGGATTATATAGAGTATTATATGACCATTAAAAATAAAATATGTCTTGGCAAGCCACCTTAAACCCCTAACACCACTTGAACCATATGAATCATGCCACAAAATGACTTAGACAAGCATAAGATCAAAATATATATTACCTTAAACTTACCAAAATTACCTTAAAATATACTAATAATAATTGAAAATGGAAGAATTTTTTGACTCCATCCTATGGTATCCAAAATTTGGCTAACAAGATTCAAGAAAGAACTCAAAGGAACTGTTTATAAAAGTAATGAAGAAATTATGCAATTGATCAATTTGGTGAAAGATAAGGTAACTAAGGTTGAAGCCCTTATAGTAGGGTTCAAGGCCTTGGAAGCTGAGTATATAAAGTTGATGTGTGAATCTATCAAAATAATTAATCCTTATATGCTTAATTTTGATAATATCAATAAATAATTTGATGTTTCATATGCATTATTTGAGAACCTCAAGGCTTAAAATAAAGCTTCTAGGTCAGCATAAAGATTGTAGTTAGCAAAATCCATTAATACATTAATGTAAGTTATAATTCACACTACAGTGTCTATATCAACATGAGGTACTCAGTTCTCCAGATATGCAATAATGCACACTTCTACATGACCTATTTTGATTCTTGAGGGAACCATAATGGCTACTATAGTTATTTATTTTCAAAATATGTCATTCAACCATTTTTTTGCCACAATGATGCCACATTAGTATTACATTAGAGATATATGTATTTGCAAGTTTTAATATACATTGAGACTAGGGGTCCAAAATTTATTAGCATATATGTATTATATTCAACTAATTTTTGTAGAGGAGTTTTACTTATATGCATACCTTTCATACATGCATGCTATGCATTAATTTTGATACATAATTATATATTTATAAATGTAAATCTAGGCTTTTCTTGGAGGATGAGGCATCCCCTCCCCAAGCCTATATATACTTGTACCTCTTGATTCCAAAGGGAGGAAATTTTTGGCTACTAATATTAATAAATAAATTGTAATGTTTTTTCTCCAATTGGTCTTGATATGCAAGTTCTTCTCTAAATTTGTGAGTCTTTCAAATAATTTAAAACAATCTAGTATCTTATTATTTTGGTTGTGCATGGATATTCTTTGTTATAGTTAGTCATATTATGTAGTAGTTGATCTATATTATTTTATGTGATAATCATAATATCCATTTGTAGATGTGCAATTATAATATCATAAATAAAATAACCTTTGATTATGATCACCAAGTTTCATTGTATTGTCATTTCCTTGGACTCTTTAGTGTGTTTGACTATTTGTGTACTAACAGTTACTTGTATGAAGCATTGGTTCTTGAATGTTTATCCAACCCATAATTAAAGATCCAACTTAAAATGGTTTCATCTTTTTTGATTCACAAAGCCTTATTCTCTATCCTACCCTTATCTACTTTTAAAGTTTCTTTGGATGTTACCCCCCTCAAAACACCATTTCATGAAAGTTAGACATATATATATAAGAATCTAGACTTATAGTATTGCCATTGGTTTTATAATTATTGAAATTGGATTTCCATATTATAATTATTATTTTTTAACTAGTAGGATATTAGATTCCAATATTGTTATTATTGGTTATAATTAGTGTGATATTGGATTCCAATATTGATATTATTGGATTCCAAATTCTACCATGGAATAAAATTTTAATTATATCAAATGATTTTTCAACTTTAAATTCATATTTAGGGGAATGGACAAATGGTTGAGCATATTCCAATATTTGAAATGGCCCTAATAATTTAAATAATGTGACCCCATAGTTTTCATACTATTGCCTAATTATAGTTATTATAGTAATGTCTAATATTTATCCAAAAATTACCATATATTAATGAATCACATCATGACATGGAAGGATTAAAACTAATACTTAAACATTATAAAATACACTTAATGTCACCATAAACAAATATTGGAAAATACTTTTCATTACCCATGTGCAAAATGTAAAACATACTTATCATTATTATTAATAATCTTGTGTCGAATGGGAAAATGCTAGTTCTACACTAGATAATAACACATGACTTTATTTCTCATATTATCAATTTAGATGTCATTATTATTATCTCAATTTGTAAAATGGGCATGCACCCATTTTATCCAATATAATAATATAGACCTCTATTACTCATATTATTCCTATAGACTTGTGTAGAATGGGCATGTTAATGTAAAAATAAATATAGTTACCACATACATTAATCAAAATTTCACATTTTATGCACAATATATTCCAAAAAATAATTAATCACTTCATAGCCACATTAATTTTCCTTAAATGGTTTAGCTATTGTATATTTATTTATTAATAATGTGTAGGGAAGCTATCGATGTGAAGGAGAGATAACTAAATTTTGTAACTTGTTTGATTCATGTTTTAATAGCTATCAAATGGTCCATATATAATGCTTCACCTTTTTTATCTTCAAAAAGGTTTTAAATATTAAAACCTTACCCTTTTTTCCACATACACATCCATCAATTAATTAAATTCTTATACAAATAAAAATTTGTTTTGTTTATGATTATGAAATAATGGTTTAATCTTCCCAAGGTTCTGAGATTAGGAATGCTACCACTTAGTAACTTCTCATGTTGTCAAAACATTAGAGGAATTAGGGGATTAGGCCTTAATATATTAATTATTTTGAGGTCATAAGGGCCTCATGGGATGGAAAGTGAAATCATCATAGAGCTTAGAATCATGGGGGATAGGTGTTTAGAATTAGACCTAGGGTCCCATAAAATTGACAAGTTACATGTCCATGACACTAGTATAATAAGCTTGAGTAGACCCAAAGTAGCCATGTGGCACCTAACTTGTCAATAGGAACTCTTTAGCGTCTTGTTTTTGGCATGTGATTAGTAATTGAATCATGGTAGATGGTAGGAATAGTAATCACTCATATATATTTTAAATCAAGGTTCATAAATTTAAATTTCATGCCACATAGTACATGATATCTTCATGAATAATAGACCTCGTCATAGTTTAATGTGAATTTCATAAGCTCAAATGTCCATGGAGGCCCTTTTATTTTATAGTTAATAGCTGATCTCTAATCTGTTAACAGATAATTATGATAATACAAAGGTGTAAATACGGAGAGATAAAGTGGACTAAAAGTTTCAAAAAAAAAATAAAAATTATTGATTCCATGTTGAATGGCCCAATCCTAAACTTGATGTTTCACTATTTTTTTCATGTTTATTTTCCTTTTCTTGAGAACAAGAAGAAACTCGATGATAAGGGTGTGGTTATAAGAACATAGATTTCATTATGTGCTCATGATCTAATTGATTATAGATACTCCTCTTTGGCTTGGGAGGATGACCTAAAAATGAGAGAAAAACTAGAAAAGGGTGGATTAGTCAGATAGATGGGTGGATTACCTAGCAAAAACTAGATCCAATAAGCACTAGACTTCCTTATAGGCTATCAATCCACTCTTTTAGATAAATTAAGTTATATAAAATAGAAATATATGATTTCATGAAGTAATGTAAAGTCTAAAATCAATGAAATAAATGATTTTGAAGGGAAACAAGTGATTTTAATCAAAATAGAAACAACTTATTGAAAACTAGTTCTAAAATGTAAAAACCTGATTCAGAAAATAGTTTAAACCTCTATGGTGTGATAGAAACTTAAAAACTATAATTTGGGTGAAGATTGATAGGTGAAAGTTGCTTTCTTTTTTTTATAAAATAAAACACACAATTATTTATGCTGATCACTATGTAACCATTACTGATTAAGGCAACTGATGTTGGTTAGGGGACAATCAATGTTGGTTAGTGGTGATCGGTGTTGATCCTTTTAGGTTTTAGTTTAGGGTAAAATGGATGTTAGGTGAGTTTAAATAAGGTTTTATTGGATATTTATAGGTTTAATGTTGGTTATGAGGTTGGAATAAGTTCCCATAAGTATCAAATTTAAGATTTAGATAGTTAGGTGACTGAGAATGGTTTGTGGGTGCTTTGTGGGAGATGGAGTGCTTAGAGTTATAAAACTCCAACATAAGGAGGAATATGAGAGAGATGGGGAAATGGGTAAAAATAGTAAAAACTAATGAAATTAAGAATTAAACTTGATATAAGTATAAATACATATATTTTATATTTAACTAACATAAAGAAGTGTTGATGTTGGTTGTAAGCCACTTGGGATCTTGAAGCAATGTGGGTAGAGTAATGATGCTTGAGCTTTTCATGGTGAGTTTCTAGAACACTGTGATGTATTTGGTATGGTTTTATGGTTCACATTAAATCTTAGATTCACTTGAGAGATAATATTTTCATGAAAAATATGTTTCAACCTCTTGAGGTAGGGTCTTTGGGATTCATTAAGTAACTGACACTAGTCTTAGTCAACCAACATCGGTAGAGGGGTGATCGACATTGGTTAGGAAAAATTAGTCAAAATTTGCTAATTTTATCTATTTTCACTTAAGGGTAGTTTTAAATATAAGTATAAATGGTCCAAGGTTAATAAAGGCATCACTGGGATGTATGAAGAATAAGTCTAGGTGGTTAGGGCATTAAATGCTTATGCATAGAAGAGTCCTAAGTCTAGGTGTCGATCAATTAGCCATGGATTTGAGTGGGGAGCTGTAAATAGGCCTGATTAACTTAATTAATTAATTAAATTATCCAAATGGGGTAAGTGGGTGTGTATAAGTGTTTTTAATAATTAACCCTAACCTAAAGGGGCTAAGGGGTGTTTTAAGATGACTAGAACCATGTAATTTTCTAGTGTCTACATTTTATCCCTTTTTGTTATGTAGGTTGTATCCTCAAGATACAAAACAAAAAAAACTGTAGTGGAAAGTTAGATGCCCTA
Source organism: Torreya grandis (assembly GCA_037957365.1). Classification (NCBI taxonomy): domain Eukaryota; kingdom Viridiplantae; phylum Streptophyta; class Pinopsida; order Cupressales; family Taxaceae; genus Torreya; species Torreya grandis. The sequence continues at coordinate 3,938,418 of JARHVA010000940.1, forward strand.
TGTATGGGAGGATGTGTCCCCCCTCAAATTGGGATGTGATGTGGTGAAAATAAAGTTGGGTACTAGTTTTATAAGTGAAATATGTGCAAAATGGGTAGGATGGTATGAAGTTACAAATGAGATGGCATTGAGGATGACAAGTGACATGTGAACTAGGCCACCACATTAGATATAGCAAATATGGGTGCACTTATAAATAAAAGTATCCAAGCTAAGGTATATATGTTCATAGGGGGACAAAAGTACGGTGATCTTAAAAAGGTGAAATTAGTCACAGGTGTTAGAACTATAAGTCAACATGTTCTTAGGCATCTAAAAGATCTATGCATAAAATTTGTGTTTGAGTGGAATATTATGGAGCGAGGTGGGTGAAATTAGTAATGTAATGAAATAAAGGTAAGATGTTACAAAAATTATGTGATAAGTGGTAGGAAAGACTAAAATAGAAGCCCCACTAGGTAGGATACTTGGTTTTAAAGGGCACTTTTAGGTAAAAAGGGAGGGTGGGAGTGTAAAAAACCTAAATGGTTGATTGATGCTGGTTGGTATCGACTAATGTCATTCCTCCTAACCCTATCAGTGATCAACATTAGTCATTAACCAAACCCTAAAAAGGTCTATCAATGACCTAAAAGATCAAAAACATTCAATTTTTAGCATTTATTTTTAGCTACCAATTGTCTTTTGTCTAGAGTGAAAACAATTGAGGTAAAGTAAACTCATGATCATAAGTAGCTAAGTTCTATTGACCAAGTGGATTGGAGGGTGACTGGGATTTTGAGTGTAGTTTGAGTCATTAGAGAGAGTGTTAAGTGGGCCAAGTAGTGACAGAGTAGAGGTAGAGATGTAGTGCATGAGAGGATGAACTAGGGGTAGAGGGTGAATAGTGTCCATATAGTAGGCCCCACCATAGAGGCATATGAGAAATGAGGTAGGTGTTCCTTCTACATTATTACCATTGAATTATTTTTGGTTTGTTGAATTTGGTAGGGGGTTTGGAAATGTTTATGAGTAGGGGATATATGGGATTGGTGAGGTTGGGGGTAATATAATGGTTTAGGTCAGTTTTAAGTTGTAAAAATGGTAGAGGGGAGGGTAGATTAGGTTAATGTAAGTTTTTTTTGTATAGTTTTTTGATAAAATCATGGTTTGGGGATATTAGCCATTACCTATAGTGACTGACACTAGTCACTATTGACCATCATCAATCAATAAGGTATGAGTGTTATTTAAGCTAGGACTAACATCGATTTAGAACATTGAATAGGTGTTGATCGAGGGCTAATTAAATTTGGTCCCATAAAGAACCAGTGTCAGTCAAGGATTGACCAATGTTGGTCCTTAAGAAAAGGGCTAAGGTTTTAAAAGTTTGAAAAGGTTTGAATAATAGTACAAAAGTCTAACTTAGAGTCTGTGGGGTAGAATAAAGGGTTAAAGGTTTGGGTAGCTAAAAGAGTGTAGTAATAGGCAAATAGGTTTGGTTAGTGCCTAGGTATAGGTAAGTTGGGTGAAATGTTTATGAGTTTTAAAACATGTAGTAGAAACTAAGGCATTTATCTAATATTTGCAGGAGAGTGTGATGCTAATGATAAAAGATCAAGTGACATTAATCTTAAAATATATATGAATAAATATAACCCAACAAGATTAGGAGCACATGATGGTAGTATGTTTAGGTGGCTTGTGATATTATTAGCACATTCTACAAGATATAATGATGATGGTATCCTTCATTGAGATATGGGACCTAGCTACCAACACTTTCATGTTGTTGATAGGAGAGATAATGATATTGTTAGAGGACATACATAGGATTATGAGGCTACTCATACAAGTTCAAGTGATAGAGCTTATCCATAATGATGAGTAGGATTCCTACATGGACCTTTTATTTAGAGAGGATCATGTAGTGTCTCGATGGTATGATAGTGATTTTTATTTTGAGGATCTCTACCACATGGACACTAAGGGGAGGCAACTCATGATGATGATGATATCCATCACTTGTTATGCACTTCTAGACTCAAGTGGGGGAATATTTCCCTAGGATATATTATGTGTGCTAATGGACATGATAGAGGATTAGATAGTCTTTTCCTAGGCCCTCAAGGTATTGGTTTAGGTATATCATGAGCTCTAGGGTTATCATGTTTATAGATGTTATATCATGATATTAAGCTTCTTAATACACTGCTAGGCATATAAGCATATCACCATTTTGTGACCAATTGGTTTGCCTTGGCATACATAAGATCAAGCTAGATTTAGAGTCAACTTCATGAGATGGAGATCAGACATGGAACTACTATGATCAAGGGTAGATATGTGGTATTTAGATTGGTTCAGATAGTAATTGGATGCATTAGTGGATGGGGAGGTTATTTAGAGACCCTATATAGTGTTTCCACAATGGAGGGGGCTCCACACACACATATTTTCATCGAAAAACTTTAGATGGATATATGGGAGGTGATAGTAGAAGGTAGAGCTAATATAAGAGGTAGTATGGCTTGATGTAAGGTGTCCTAAGAGTATTACTAAGATATAAATGTGAGGATGTAGATCACCCATTTCCTCCACCATAACTTATAGAGGATGAGACACTATATGAGGATTTACCATTTATTATAGGTGATTTATGATGCTAAGATGACTCAAGAGTACATCATGTTGTGGTAAGGATAGTATGCCACAACATTTAAGGAAATAGGGGATAGGGCCTAGTTGGAAGTGTAGGTGGACAGTAATAGGTTTTGGATGTGGAGATGTATGAGAAGGGTAATCAGATGGAGATGGATGCCATAGATAGATAGACTATGATTATAGAGTGAGATTAGGTGAGAGTAGCATTGGTAAAAGCATATATATATATGGTATTTATGATATTATAAAGGAACATAACACATGGTTAGTTTGTAATGAGGATGCAAGAGAGATATACTCTAGAAGTATTGGTTTCCATCATCATTTAGGAGAGGAATCATACACATGGATAAGTATCCACCCTTATATAGGAGAGGGATTAAACATGAGCACAAATAGATACCCTTACCTAAGAGAGGGATGCAACACAAGGTTAGTTTGGTAACATCATGTAGGAGAAGGATGGACTAAAGGCATAGGTGATAATGATATCAACAAATAGAGATTCTCTAATATAGGCATGAGTATGAGCCTCTATAAGACTAGTTTGGATGATCCCATTGTCTAGATACATGGCCACAATGGAAGAGATGAGATATTATGAAGCATTTATCTTCACCTAGATTCTAGATGCATCCCACTATGCTGAGTATGTAGTAGAGTAGGTTATTAGAAGGAGACTTATAAATATGACACTTAGTGATTGGGTAGTAGCTGTAAGTCCTCAGACTGGTCTAAGAGATGGATAGCCTCTAGTGGGTAATAGTACCCTCACACCTGTTGACGCAGGAAAGTGCACCCTACGACAGGAAAATAGATTCCTGCCCTCTCCCCGCAACATGGAAACCCCTCTCTCACCTGTGGGATGGTGAAGCAGGAGAGGAGAGTCTCTAGGTATGGGCTAGTTTCCTCTTATGTATCTTGCTTGTTCCTGATGGCGCAAAAATATAGGTATGTAGGTATACTGGGGGGATGAAAAGAGAGAGAGAAAAAGCATGAAAACAAATAGCCTACTCTAAAAGAGGTGATACACCAAAAATAGGTTGACCTTCCACATCCACTCTCATAATCAAAGAAATGCAACATACATACACTGAAACTTGGCAGAAAAGACCAGGTTGTTGGGATGACAGGGAGGTTCCAGTGAAAGATATAGGAAATAGGGACTCACTAAGATGCTATGGAATGCATACTTTAAGTGACCTCCTTTGTTTCTGCACCCTAGATAGAACTTTTCACCTGTAAGCTGCAAACTGGCATTCTGTAAATAGATGATACATTAGTATTTAAAACCTGTGAGAGCATTTAAAAGGAAATGACTGAGCACAAATTAAACATACTAAACATACATAGAGCATCCATCCAAGAAAGAGGTAAAAATTGTATTATTGATTCAGGTGGGGAAAAATACAGCGCTGTGCCCTTTACAAAATTGGGGAAGATCCTTTAAAATGACCAAGTCTGCGTATTTATATCAAAAGAGACAAGAGAAGTTTCATTGGGAAGAGGGAAAACACTGTTGATGATGTCATAAGTCTGCCAAGACCATTCTTGTTGCCTCATTTTGCGTGTTAGTTACTCTCCTCATTTTGCGTGCCGGTCTACTTTAGCATCTGGGTGGGTCTTTTCCTGTGTTTTATGGCCCTTTTTTGCCGCTACCTATTGTGGGTGGCAAACTTGCCGCCTGCTGCATGTGGGCAGCCCTTTCTCTTTCCCCACCGTGGGTGGGGGTTTTCATTTTGCCGCCTGAGGGTGGTGCTTTTTTGTCTTCCCAACATGGGCAGGGGTTTCATTTTCACCGCCTTCAGGCGGGATTTTCATTTCTGTCGCCTTTAGGTGGGCTTTTCCTTTTCCCCCGCCGTGGGTGGGGGTTTCATTTTCACCACCTTCGGGTGGTGTTTTTTACTTTCCCCCCTTTGGGTGGGATTTTCTGCTTTGCCGCATGTGGTGGGTGCTAGGCGTTCACCGCACTCGGGTGGCGTTTAGCTGTTCGCCACCCTCGGGCGGCATTCGGCTGTTCGCTGCCCTCAGGTGGCATTCGGCCATCTGCCTGTGGCTTCGGCTGGTCAACAAATTGGTGACTCATAGGGGAAGTGTGCCTGCTATGCTTAGAACCCAGTTGCCTCTGAATATCCATTGGGTGCGGAGTCAGATGGTGACTTTGAAGAGATTTCACAACAACCTTCGAGATCCCAGAATCAAATACATAGAATTTACCCCCAAACAAAGGGAAACACACAAAGCTAAAAAAACAACTAACTGTGCAAACTGTACTTTAGGGAAAATAGGGAAAATTATGTATAGCCAAACCAAAATTTAGTGGCAATGCTTTAGATGTATTCCATTGACTGGGATACGCAATTCTTCATCGTCTAACCTAGAGAGCTGAAACACATTATGCTGCTTGCACTGAGTAATCATGTAAGGATCGCTCCAGAGGGCATCAAATTTTGCATGTTTTCTGAGCTTAGCTCTATCTTCATCCCATTTTAGGACAATTTCTCCTTTGACAAAACTTTTTGATGAAGATCTCTTGTCGAAATGTCTTTTCACCTGCTGTTGGCGACTGATCATAGAGACCATGGCCCAATTCCTTACCTCTTGGAGCTCCATTAGTTCACACAATCTGACATCCATGTTGCTTCCTTCTTTTAGTTGCAGTTGATGAGCGAGGTCCAGTGATGGTAATTTGAGTGAGATAGGAAGCCTTGCTTCCCTTCCATACACAAGCGTATATGGAGAATTTCTGATTGATCTTTTTGGAGTGATTCAATTGGCCCATAGAGCTGTTTTCAACTTGGCATGCCAAGTTTTCTGATTTTCTTCCATGGTCCTTTTTATAATCCTGATCAGATTTTTGTTAGTGGACTCAGCCAGCCCATTCCCCTGTGGGTAGTAATTTGATGAAGTGTTGAGGTATATACCATACCTTAGCACCCATTCACTAGTTTTGGTTCCCAGAAAAGCCAAGGTGTTATCTGAGATTATGGTGGCTGGGACCCCAAACCTTGTCACTAAATCCTCATAGAAATCCAAAACTGCACTCTCATTTGCTTCTTTCAAATCAATGTCTTCCACCCACCAGGTGAAATAATCTGTAGCAGTCAAGACCCATTTGTGTCTGGCACTGGAGGGAGGATTGATCATCCCTATGAAATCCAGGCCCCACTGCATAAATGGTTGTTCAACTTGAATGGGCTGTAGGGGCATGGCAGCTAATCACTGATTTCCATCAAAGAGTGTACACTTTTGGCACTTCCTTACCCAGGCATGGGTATCCTTGAAGAGAGTGGGCCAAAAATAGCCAGCTCTCATTATTTTTGCTGCTGTGGTCCTAGGGGCGAAATGGCTGCCTGCTGGCCCATCGTGAAACTCAGCCAATACCTTGTCAGCCTGACTGGAGTCAATACATCTCAAGAGAACCCCAGAGAGATCCTTCCTAAATAATACTCCATCAATTAAAACATAGGGAAGGGACTAAAGTTTAAAATACCTTCTTCTGGCCTTACCGAGACCCTGTGGACATTCGCCTGTAAGAAGGAAATGCCTCATGTCCAACGTCCAATCTCTTACGATAGCTGGTTCTTCTGCAGTGGCTGTACCATGGATTAGTAAGCTGTCTTCACCCCTTTGCCTCAAATCTACTGCTAGTTGTTCACACAGGCCCCTTCCTCTCACCAACTTGGCGATTTTGATGTCTATATCATACTCCATCACTTTGGTGATCCATCCCACTCTTTTCTCATTTAAGTCTCGATTGGTCAAGAAATCCTTGACACTAGGATGTGGAACCATGAGATGGATCCTACTATTTGATAACATATATCTAAATTTCTTCAAGCTGCGCACCACTGCCAGGACTTGCTTCTCCATGTAGGTGTACTTGATTTTGAAGTCCTCTAACCCTTGGCTGAAGAAGGCGAGTGGTTACTCGAGTTCATTACTATTTGCTTGGGTAAGCATAACAGATATTACTTCTCCATTGCTGAAGGTATAGAGATTGAGGTCCTTATTGAAGTTAGGGCTGATTAGAGTGGGAGCCTGGGTCAAAGCCTGTTTGATAGCTTCAAAGCTATCTTTTCTTGGCGTTGTCCATTTGAATTCTTCACCCTTCCTTAGCAAGGAGGTTAGGGGTTTAACTATTTCAGCAAAATTTGAAATGAACCTCCGAATGAAATTTATCCGGCCAAAGAAACTCTGCAAGCCTTTCTTGTGCTTTGGTAGGGACATCTCTAGGATGGAGCGGACTCTTTCAAGGTTAATAAACAAACCTTCCTTGGACACAATGTGGCCAAGAAGTTTCCCCTCATGAACCGCAAATACACATTTCTTTGGATTTAGGGAGATGCCAAATTCCCTGCACCTCTCAAAAAATCTACCTGAGGTGCTTCATATGCTGTCCCGCCTCCTTAGAGAAAACTGTTATATCATCAAGGTACACCAGCACATTCTTATTTATCAAACCACTAAAAGCCATGTCCATGGCTCACTGGAAAGTAGCACCAGCATTGGATGGCCCGAAAGACATTTTTTGGTAGGCGAACGTTCCCCATTTAGTGGTGAAGGTTGTTTTGTATTGGTCGCAGCTCCGTACCAGAATCTGATTATATCCCGAATAACCATCCAGGAGGGAGAAACATTTAGAACCAGTTACCTTTTGGAGGATCTGCTCCATGTTCGGAAGGGGATAATGATCTTTTAAAGAGACTTTAATAAGGTCTCTAAAGTCGATGCACAGCCTGATCTCCCCATTTTTCTTTCTAACTGGAACCAAATTGGCCAACCATGAGGAATGTTTGATCAGAAATATAATGCCAAACTCAATCAACTTAACCAATTCTTTCTGCATAAGGAGCTCGATCATCGGATTAACAGGTCTCTATTTTTATGTGACTGGTTTTGCACCTTCCTCTAATTCAATGGTGTGCTGGGTGAGTCTTGGATCAAAACCTTTCAAGTTGTTATAGTTCCAGGTTAAGACGTCAGCGAACTCTTGACACAGCAGAATGAAAGCTTGCCTTTCTTGAAACGTGCAGACCTTATCGAGCGCCAGCAACTTGTCCTTAAAGATTTCAACTTTTTCATAATTCTCCTCTTTGGTAGTGATGCATGCTTTGTCATCTCTTAGTTGGTCCTCTCCATTGAAAATACTTTCAAGTGTGAGCAGGCCCTTAGAGAGTTTATTGTTCTTCAATTGAACAATCTGATTTCCATATTGCTGCTGCAATTTTGCTTGATTGTGGACCGCAAACTCAGCTTCCTCTTGCAAGAAAAGAGCTATCTGCTGGTCATTTTTGAAGACCTACCAATTTGTAACATTGTCTAGAATTAAAGGCCGAACCACCACTTTTAAATGGCGTGAACCACAACCCCTGCTTATTTCTTTTGAAACATCAAATTGGGCACCAACAGCTGCCAACTTGTCAGCCTGCTTATTCTGTTCTCTGGGGATTGAGGTAATGTTAAGAGCAAGGAAATCTTCTATCAAATCCCAGACTCTATGCTTGTAAGACTTCAGTAAGGAGTTCTTGGTCAAGTTTAGGCCTCTTATTTGGTTCACAATTAATTCACTGTCCCCTAGGATTTGCAACTTCCCGATCCCCTTCTTTCTTGCCCACTCAAGTCCATGAATCAAAGACTCATATTCTTTAATATTACATGTGCAAGAGAACTGGAAATGGAAAGCTAAAAAGTACCTTTCTTTAGAAGGGGAGATTAACATTACCCCACCACCAACGCCTAGTTTGCTTCTGGAACAGTCGAAGTATAGCTGCCACAGGCCAAGGTCTTCTTGGTTCTCCTTCATTATATTGGGCATGACGGCACTTTCTTCATGCAAGCAATAGACGCCAAGGTCTACCTCCTCAATAAACTTATAAGGATTGTGCTTGAAGTTATCACTTCCCCACTCATCCAAGAGTAGATCTGTGACTCCTTCAAGAGCAGAAGATGAGGACTTGTCCGTTTGAGAGTCTTTTGGATCAATGATAGTGTAACTGACATTCATTGCCTTGGGTGAATAGGGCTCTAGGTGGTCCTTGTAGAGTGGCTTAGATTTGATTTTCACTTTGGTCCCGTATTTGGTTCTGAAAACTAGATATGACCAATTCGCTGCTAGATAACCACCTATTTTGGACGTAAAGTCCCTAGATAAATAGATTGCAAAATATGGAGGAACGTTCGCTACCACTATATCTTGGGGGATTGAGAATGTCGGGCAGGCATGCAATGTTAAACTCAATCCCTTTAAGATCTTGACTGTCTTTTCAGGTATCCCATCTAGTTTCAAGACTCCCTTGTTCATGGCTTCGTACTTTAACCCCATCTTATCAACAATGCACTTGGGCATTACTGAAGTGCTGGCCCCGCTATCAATTATGAAATTATGTACTAAGAAATCCCCTATGATCAAAGATACATAAAAAGGGGGAGTCTTTTCTTCTTTATTTACTTGACTTGAAGTAGAAGGCTGCCCATTCGTCATTAGGACGTTATTAGTGTCTGTTGGGATGGCCTGGCGATCTATCTCATGCAATTCTTTCTTCAATACCTCTTTTTGTCCCAGAAGAGACAATGAATCCCATAGAGAAATGCTCACATGCAATTTCTTCATTTGAACAATTATATTAACTTGGGGGCTGATCCCCTTCATACTTTCCTTTGGGCTGATCCCAGCTGGAGCTGTAGACTAGGGAGCTAGAGGTGCAAATGGTTGTCTGGGAATTGGGGCCTTTTGAAAAGGGTGTGATGGAGGATTCATTGCTGCCTGAGGGGAAGCTTGCACTTCTCCAACTGCTCTTCTTTTAAATCTCGTATTGGCCGCAACGTAATCAACCTGATTGTCTGCAGTGCTCCCATGATTAATTACATAGAGTTCCCCTTCTTCATGATTTATCAGGGTAGAATCTGACTGAGTTTGATTGTTACTTGTGTTGGGTTGGGCTGGAAACTCAAAAAACTTGGAAAAATTAGTAGCCTAATTTTCTGAATTCTAAAATAAATTCATCATGTCATTCATATGGGTAGCTTGCTCTTGACCTTGTCCCATGGTTGAACAACTTGGCTGCTCCTGCACTAGATTGTTCTGAGTAGGCACCATGGCTTTAGATGACGAAAAGGGGCCTAAGTTATAATTTTGATAAGACCTGGTTGTAGTAAGCTGCCCTTGGCCTTGGTTATAGTTTTGAAAGGGGGGTCTAGGGGCATGGCCATAATTCTGATAACCCTGGTTTGGCTTGTTGCTTTGAGCTTGCTACCTTTTAAGGGCAACAAGTTTGTTTGACATGCTCTGCAACAGGCCCTTAACTTCATTTAATTCATTGGATGGAAAAGCAGTTAGCTTCTCAATGATAGGTAGGGGAGCAATTATGGGAGCAACAGCCTGAATTGGGAGCAGCGGTTCTAGGAAAAGTGGCATATGAGGCCTAGGGGCAATTTTTCTGGCTTGAATCAAGCAATTTTCGGCCGCAATGGCAATGTCATATGCAGCTGGCAGTATATGTCCTCCCATAGATTGGATCATCATAACAATGTCACTATTTAATGCTTATAAATAGTACAAGAAATCATAGCTAGGGGTCGGCCTTACCAAGATGGGAATTCTATCCCAAGTCTTTTGAAAATGTGTATTAAAGTCTTGCATGTACTCGTGCAGAGCTCTTTTTATATTTGTCAGCTACTCAGCAAGAGAGAGACTGTCACTTTTCTCCCCAAAATGACTAGTTAAATGGGTGCCTAATTCATTCCAAGAATGTATGGAATTCACAGTCAAGGTGCCGTACCATTCAAGAGCTTTCCCTTTCAGAGACAAGGCTAACAGTCTGATGGCAATATTTTCTTTTGTTATATTGTGAATATTGCAAAGGTTGGCAATATTCTTCATATGCTCAACGACTGTAATAGGTCCCACTCCATCAAAAGAGGGCACATTTTTTAAAGTTGTTCCTGGAATTGGGTCATAGCGTGGGAGGTTTAAGGGGCTCTCACCATGAAAAGCTGCAAAAGGCAATGCCATGGCTGGAACAGGCTGCAACTGTGGCTGAGCTGGATTGATGTTCCTAGCAACAAGTCTAGGAGGATTTACTAGTGGATAAGGGTGAGTTCTTCCAAATTTGAGCCTTTTATCAGAGTTTAAAGGCAGCTCAATGAAAATAAAAGGGACCCCTCTTGAAGCTGACCTTGTGGTAACCTTTGGCATAGAAGTTTAAGTGATTGGTCTTAAAAATAAAGAACTGAGCTCTTACCAGTGGAGTTGCCAGATGCTGGGAAATCTTTGAAATGACTGTAGTAGGACCAACATCAATCCTGAAATACTATTGCGTTGAAAAATACAGTCCCACTGGGCGTGCCAAAACTGTTGACGAAGGAAAGTGCACCCTATGGCAGGAAAACAGATTCCTGCCCTCTCCCCGCAACATGGAAACCCCTCTCTCACCTGTGGGATGGCGAAGCAGGAGAGGAGAGTCTCTAGGTATGGGCTAGTTCCCTCTGATGTATCTTGCTTGTTCTCGATGGCACAAAAATATAGGTATATAGGTATACTGGGGGGGATGAAAAGAGAGAGAAAAAGCATGAAAACAAACAACCTACTCTAAAAGAGGTGATACACCAAAAATAGGTTGACCTTCCACATCCACTCTCAAAATCAAAGAAATGCAACATACATACACTAAAACTTGGCAGAAAAGACCAGGTTGCTGGGATGACAGGGAGGTTCCAGTGAAAGATACAAGAAACAGGGACTCACCAAGATGCTATGGAATGCATACTGTAAGTGACCTCCTTTGTTTCTGCACCCTAGATAGAACTTTTCACCTGTAAGCTGCAAACTGACATTCTGTAGATAGCTGATACATTAGTATTTAAAACCTGTGAGAGCATTTAAAAGGAAATGACTGAGCACAAATTAAACATACAGAACATACACAAAGTATCCATCCAAAAAAGAGGTAAAAACTGTATTATTGATTCAGGTGGGGAAAAATGCAGCGCTGTGCCCTTTATAAAATTGGGGAAGATCCTTTAAAATGACCAAGTCTACATATTTATATCAGAAGAGACAAGAGAAGTTTCATTGGGAAGAGGGAAAACACTGTTGATGATGTCATAAGTCTGTCAAGACCATGCTTGTTGCCTCATTTTGCATGCCAGTTGCTCTCCTCATTTTGTGTGCCAGTCTACTTTAGCGGATGGGCGGGTCTTTTCCTATGTTTTACGGCCCTTTTTTGCTGCTGCCTGTTGTGGGCGGCAAATTTGCCGCCTACTGCATGTGGGCGGCCCTTTCTCCTTCCCTGCCATGGGTAGGGGTTTTCATTTTGCCGCCTGAGGGCGGTGCTTTTTTGTCTTCCCGTCGTGGGCGGGGGTTTCATTTTCGTTGCCTTCAGGTGGGATTTTCATTTCTGCCACCTTCGGTTGGGCTTTTCCTTTTCCCCCGCCGCGGGCGGGCGTTGCTCATTCACCGCCTTCGAGCGGGGGTTTCATTTTTTCTGCCTTCGGGCGGTGTTTTTTACTTTCCTGCCTTTGGGCGGGCTTTTCTACTTTGCCACCTATGGCAGGTGCTGGGCATTCGCCATCCTTGGGCGGCATTCAGCCGTTCGCCGCCCTCGGGCGGCATTCGGCCGTTCACCGCCCTCAGGTGGCGTTCGGCCGTCTGCATGTGGCTTCGACCGATCAACAACACCATAGACCTATTGGAATTTTTTATATTCATATGATTTTGGTTCTAGCATGTAAGCTGATGCAATGAGATGTATATACCATTTTGATAGATATGGACATTTTAAATATATATATATATATATATATATATATATATATATGTATGTATATATATATATCATTATTTTGATTTGAGTTATGATGTTGTTATTAGTGATGCATGTTGTGTATAATTATGTTTAATTTATGCTCATGTGATGATTTATTTTGTGATATTTATGATGTTTATATGTGATGATTGATTTATCATTATTCATATTAGTAGGTGTATGTTTAATTATATGTTATTACATTTAAATTAATTAATCTAAGTGATCCCATGTTTAGATATATATGTGATTGGATAACATAATTGTTTCATTCCTTTAATTATGATTAAATGTGGTGATCAACTTTATGATAAATGCTTAAAATGGATGAATGTGATAGGATTAATTTGATTGATGTGATGATAAACAAGATTGATTAGATAAATGAGATATATATGATAATAATTTATGACAAATAGAATGTTTTCATGATTAAAAACACCTAAATAAATGATGTGAATGATTAGTGACAATCATGTAATAAAACACAGTGTTATTTAAATTCTTATAAAGTTTATGATTTAATTTATTTGATTAAATATGAGAGGTGATTTAAAATGTTTAAACTACTCTAACATATGGATTAAGGTTGGACAAAAATATTCTATGTAATAAAAGAGAGGAAATGAGAGAAGAAATTTAAACAATCAAAAGACAAGTGTCTTAATGAATATATCAACAATATGGTATGAAAAAGGGAAGGAGACATGATGTTCTTTCATTGGTGAGGACCAAAAATATGAAGTTAGATTGGCTTATGAATATAATCCCTTTGCATGCTTTGCATTAGAATTTGTTGGGTTGTTAAGAAGTTTATTTATCACATAGTGTTAAGTAAGCTCAAAATCCATTATTTTATGGAGGGTAAAAAGGGAGATGGATGAAAATGGAACCTTATTTTGGGGTTGTATTTCCCCTTTTATAGGTTATTGAAGAGCTAGTATAAAAAATTCTATGGCTTATTTGGTGTAGACTGATCGATATGGGAAGTCTACTTTTTGATTTTTGTGAAATTTGATTGCATCTTCCATTTTTTTTAATTTTTAAAATTTTTTATAGTGGGTATTTTAATGTTTTGAGAGGTTGGGGAAGCTGATCAATGTGACAAGATTCCATGATATTGCTTGATTTAACAAATATTTTGACTTAGCCATCCTTCAAGGCAATGGTCTAAGCTTTTGACTTGTTTTAGGCTTGGATAGTTGTCCTTAAAGGGAGAAATCTTCCTTATTTTAAACACTTGTTTGAATGGTTTTGGTAGTTATCCTTCAAGGGAGCAATCTGTAATGTTATACATGACCCATAAAATGGAGAGTATTTTTTTTTTTTTTTGCTTTTGTAGACATAGACTTGCTTAGAGAGGCATAAGGCTTACCATTATGAATGAAAAGTTATAACACAAGAAGGTTGAAATCTAGGTGAGAAAATGCTTTTGTAGACAATGACCATAGGATTCCATCCTATTAGGGACAAAAAATATCCATGAGAATCATGCCATGGGTAGAGCCATGGTACCCATATGTAGGATTAAGGATAATATTGTTATGGATAATCACATGATTCTATGATATAATCAATTGTCCTTAATGTGAGGGGATGGAGGTGATAATCTCATAAAATAAGGTATGAGCTTAAGTTAGACATAATGTGAGTTGAACTTATTTTAAAAAAAGAATGTATATAGATGTGAATCATTGGGGGGCTCAAGTTCTAGTTTCCCTTTAAGAGATGCTAACTGGTAAGCTCCCAACCCATACTTATGCATTATAATATACAGTCTAAGCCAATTAAAAGTAAACTTACCACACTTTCTTCTTTCCATATTGGTTACATGATAATTTTCCTTTAAGATGAGTAATTTGATATTGAATTCTCATTGTTTTAGGTGATTTTTATAAGCATGCTTGATTCATTCTTTATAGACACAAAGGTGGTTAAGCATGGCCAAATGATGCTTGTCAAGTAGCTCAAGTTAGGATAAACATTCTTGATGATAATCACCCTCAAAAATGATATCTTGTATGGATATATGAAGAGAGGTAATTTAGACTTTGATAAGTAAGACAACATCTACTCCAAAGATAAGAGAGAAAGGGGTAGCACATGTACGGATTCAAATGCTAATTTGATAAGCCCATAAGGTGAAGAGAATGTGTAAGTGCTAATTCTGACCAGATACATTGACCATTTTAGTTAGCATTTTGTTGGAAAATTTAGTCTATCCATAATATTATGTATGATATGGAAATGAGAAGCTTAAATTAATGCCAAATATATCGCAAAGGTTACTTTTTATTTTTAAATGATTTGCCATTTTTGGTGATAATTTTTTGAGGAACACTAAAGCAAAAAATAATATTATGGTTAATGAAGTTGACAATCTAATAAACTTTGGTTGAGATGGGGGGAATAGCCTCCACCCACTTGGTGAAATATTATATCATGGTGATGATATAATGATGTCACTGCAAAGAATGAGGGTTGATTTCACCAATGATATTTAATCTCCACTACAATAAGGGCAAGAAATTTTTAGAGACTTGAAGACCATGACTAGGTGAATGATGTAAATTAGCGTTCTAATAACATTTAACACACTTATTTACATAATCAAAATAGTCTTGGTTAAGGGTAGGCCAATAATAGCCAAGGTGAAGGATGTGTTTGATGATAGCTAAACCACTAAAGCATCCACAAATCTCATCATGCATTTCCTAGATAGCATGAGAGATTTCATGACTATGTAGGCATCTAAAGAAGAGACCATTTAAAACTTTCTTATAAATAATTCCCCATAGTATGGTATAGTGATAGGTACTCTATATAAATTTTTTTCAATTATTTCTAGAAAGATTAGAAGTGATGATGAAGAGGTGTAGGTAGTCAAAGATTTATTTATACCAAATATTAGATTGGGCCTCTTCCATATGAAAAATGGAAGGGGGGGGTCTAATTTGGTGTAAGAGGGATTAAGGTGATGGATAGTGATAAAGACCTTGGAATCAAAAAACATGAACATGATTTGGGAAGAAAGAGAAGCCATGGTATCAGTAAACTTGTTAGTAGATCATGTAGTGGCTTGAATAAGGTAATGATCAAATGATGTCAAGAGTACATATACCAACTATTTTAACTATTGAAAAATGACATTTTTACATTATTAAGAACCATTTATTTGGTTGACCACAAGCTGGGAGTCACTAAAAATGTTGATCATTTTAACTCCCAAAGATAAAGTTGTTTGGAGACTTATAACTAGGGCCTCATACTCATCCATGTTGTTGGTGAAATCAAAATAAAGCTTAAAGGATAAGGGTAAAGTATCACCATCAAGGGGAATAATTATGATACTAGCACCCACACCATGTTGACACTTTGATCCATTAAATAATATGGTCATTTGATAAGCAAAATCCTCTTGAGAGAGATTTATGATGGACTCATCAGGAAACTCAAGAGGAGGAGGTTGGTTGTCTGATAAAGGTGTTTCAACCAATTTGTTAGCAATACTTTTCCCTTTTATTGAATTTTGATGGAGAAACTCAAGATCAAATTCAGATAGAAACATGAGCCATTTATCCATATGTTGATTTTGATATGGCTTAGAATTCATGTACTTGAGTGGGTCAGTGTTGGTTATGATGAATATTTTATGGTTAATAAGGTAATGATAGAGTTTATAAGCCATAAAGACCAATGCAAGGCACATTTTATCGGTATGGGTATATAAAGTTTCATAATCTATAAGTGTTTGAATTATATAGTAGATTGCTTGTTTTTTATGTTTATCATTATGATGTGCAAGCATGGCCCCTAAAGAATGGTCTATTGTGGAAATGTAGAGGTAGAAAAGCTAGTCCTCTTTTGGAGGGATAATAATAGGTGGAGAAGTAAGGTATGATTTAAATGAGTCAAAGGATTTTTGATAGTCTTTGTTTTATTTAAAGGATATATATTTATTAATAAGGTGATGGAAATGCTAACATCTATCAAATGGTTAATAGATTAAGTGGCAAATGGATTAGATCTTCCCTTATAGACTATGGAGTTGCTTAAGGTTAGTTGGAGGGGCATGTCAGGAATTGCCTTAAATTTAACAAGATTTACTTATATTCTATGAAAGGAGACAGCAAAGCCAATAAGATTACTTGAAAAGACACCAAAGATGTACTTCTTAGGGTTAAGGTGGACATGAAAGTGGATAATATATTCGAATATAACTTTAAGGATTGCTAATGATCTTTACAACATTTAGAATTTCTAAGGAGGTCATCTACATAGTATTTTATGGATTTATGAATAAGGTCATGAAAGATATAGGTCATGGCACATTGGTAGGTTATACCAACATTATTTAGACTAAAAGGCATGACCCTAATAGAAGGTTCCACATGGGGTGATAAAGGTAGTTTTATGTTTATCTTCTAAATCAGTCAATATATTATCATATATCGATAATCCATCCATAAGAGATAGCATCTCTTGGTCGGAAGTAATATCAACAAGTTATTCAATTCTTGGTTAATGGATGTCATCCTTTGGATAAAAAAGGTTAAGATTATGAAAGTTAATGAAAATATGAAGTCCCCCTATTGCTTTGATGATAGGAATGACATTCGAGACCCATTAGGGGTAGTCAATGAGATGGATGAAATTGATAGATAAAAGGCACTAAATCTTTTATTTGATAAGAAGGTCTATATGAGGGTGTATCCTTTAAAGATTTTATCAAATAGGTTTGGCATTAAGGGTGGTAATAATGTTATGTATGACTATGGTAGGTTATATTCCTATCAAATCACTATAAGACAAAGAAAATGCTATGATACAATCTTGTAAAAAAGAAGAGAAATCTTTATATTCTGAAGAGTTTAAGGATTGGGTAATTTTGAATGAGAAGTGGTTGGTGAGGATGGGATTTCTTCCTTAATGATGGTGATGGGAGGTGGGTTGGTTGGATCCTTTGGTAGAATGAATCTAAGACCAAATAATTCATGAGGTTTATTTGTTTTTCATGGTATCAACTCATGTAGTCCATGTTCATATCGACTTTAAATAAATCCCTTCCAAGCACACTAATGGAGGTATGCCTTGGCAAAATCTAGTTTATATAAGTAAGAGAAATTAGAGGCGAATGATTTAGTAGAAGAGGAAGTAGTGGATGCATAAAGTGATTGGTCAAGTCCCCCATAGACAAAGTTGGTTTGAAAATTAGGAGACCTAAAAGGAATGATGGTTCTAATGTTAGAATCATAACTAGTCTAGTGATCAAGATTCCCATGCTCTTTGGGAGTAGGGAAGGCATCTAAGGTTATTAGGTGACACTACCCAAGCAAGAGATGTTGGAATGTTGATTCCAAGGGGTCTTTTGTGGGGATTTAGGAGGAAGGTATAGATGAGTTGGTAGAAGCTTGATTGATGGAAGAAGGGGATGCATCTTGGATTGGGATGAGAACATCATTGTGTTAGTAAGTCATATTTCATGACTTGAAAGGACTAGGGTTAGTTGGTATGACATGAAATTTACCCTCATACTCAAACTTGATCCACCAATGTAAGGTAGATGGCACACAACCTATGGAATAGATTCAAGGGCATCCAAATAAAATCCTATATTAGAACTTACCTTCTACCACATATAAGAGATTAAGAAGAGTACGAGGTCCCAAATGAATATGAAAAATGACTATCCCTAAGGTTGTTTCCATGGTATAATTGAAAAATTGAAGAACCATTGTAGTTTCTAACGTAATGTTCTCTAGTAGTTTTAATTGGTCAATTGCATGGGAGGAAATGATATTTATGTTGGATGCCCCATCAATCATAAAACTCTTGATATTGGTTTGTTTGATGTTGGTGGTAATGAAAAGGGGAGGATCTAGATCATTTGGATGAATAAGAGGTATCTTTGAATCCTAAAAAATGATGAGGGTAGATAGCTGAAGGGTTATAATGAAAAATGCTAGAGGTCACATATCTTCAGGTTAAACCCCTATAGACTACAAGGCCTCCATCATGGATTAATGGTGTTAGGGTGAGGTATTTATTAAATCATACAAATTCATCATCATTAGTGTTTGGTGAAGTTATTTTATAACTATCCTTTGTATTGATTCTAAGGGGTTGGATTGGGGTGCACCCAAGATAGAAATCTTGGGTTTAGGTGAAGGTGTTTATGTTTGGTTGGGTGTTTTATTGGTGGAATAAAGGTATGTCCATGGGATGGAAACCTTTGCTTTCCATTTATCATTTTGGGCTTTTGATTAGGTGACCACATGAATGGTATAGATTTGGAAAGGATTTGGGATAGTGGGATGCTTCAATTCCTTCACACTATTAGATGAGAGATTAGGGGTAGGTAGATGTGGGGTGGTTACCTTTGGATTTTGGATTAATGATGGGCTCATGGGAGGTTCCTCTATTAATAAATCATCCTCATCACATAGTTTGTGGATTATGACTTGGAGATATTTGTAATTACTCATATCATGTCCAAGCATCCTATGGTATGATCAAATAAAATTTCCATTAAACCAAAATGGATTAGGAATAAGAGTATCAAATGGATTGATAAGAGGTAAAACCAAGTATGAATATTATTATAACATTTACAATATGGATGAATATGAATCTAATAAGAGTGGAAAGGGAGTTATGGTTTTGGTTTTGATAGGTGTGGTGGAAGCCTTTTTAGGGGTAGGCTTGATAATTAGAGGTTTGGGTGGTGAAACACTTTTGGTGGGTATTTTTGGATTAGATGGTTTGGAGGTTTATGGATTTGAGTTTGAGGGTTTGGAATTAGATGGTTTATAATTAGAAGGATTGATAAAAATAGGTGGAGGTGTAGCTAGAAGCAGAGGTTTGGTTTGTGGTTTCTTTAGGAAGATTGGTATCTTAATCAAGGTGGAGAGGTGAGGTACCAATATGGAAGAGGGATACGGTCCTATAATGGAGGTAAAATTTGAAATTAGAAGCAAGGGTTTGGATTTTGTAATCCTAGATAGTTTAACTTTATTTTTTGGCTTGAATTGTAGATTCTTAGGTGGGTTTGTTGGTGTCAAGTCTAAATTCAATTGAGGATTGGTAAAATTCTAAGTTCAAAGGACACCTAGGTTATTAATGGGATATAATGGGATAGTGTAAGGTATTTTGGTTACTTTTGTGGGACTTGGGTTGGATGGTTTATCTAAGGTTTGGGAGGTGGAGGCTTTTGTTGGTTCAATTGGGGTAATGGTGGTTTTGTTTGTGGAAGTTGAAGGTTAGTTGGAAAAGGATGAGGTTGATGAATCATTCTTGGTTGGATATGGGAGCCCAAGATGATGTCAAAACATGGAACTATCAAGGTTTGGTTGAGAAAAAAACTCTAAGTTTTGGACCAATCTTGAAAAGGGCTTATAGATGGGCTTAGTTCATTTGATGTTGGACTCAAAGGATAAACCAAGTGGCTGAGAAAGTTGGGTGGCCATGTTTTCCTTTTCCTCTATCAAATGTTCTAAGGCCTCAGTGGATGATAATTCCATAGGATGGGTAGGTGAGGCAATCCTTTCCTTAGTTATGCTTTCTAAAGGAAAGGTAGATATCTCTAACATAGAAGAAAAGGGCACGGGGTTAATGTTTTCCTCCTTTATTATGATTTCCAAAGGAGAGGTTGGTTATTACACTAACTCTATAAGTGGAGAAGGGATGATAGTTTCTTCTTTTGTTTCATTTTTCAAAGGAAGGGTAGGTAACTCAACTACCTCAATAAGTGGATAAGAAGTGATAGTTTGGGACATGGATTTATTAACTATTAGTTACTTAAGAATAACATTAACTATATGAACCTCATATTTGTGGGAAGACTTTACATTAGTATGATCATTATTTTCATAAGGTGAATGGTTTGGGAATGGTTATCTAAAAATATCAAGTGATTGATTAGGGGGTAAATTCGGGTTAGCCATCACAATTTCACCCTTGTCAATCAAATATTGGACAAAAGTTTTACACATCTTACATCTATTAACATCATGTCCAATGACATAGTGGAAGCTACATGTTTTATTCTCCTTATACCAACTTGGTATAAGGAAGGAGGAATCAAATTTTTGAGTTGGTTTTAAAGGAGGAAGTTGGATGATAGTTGCCTTAAAAAACTTTTCCAAAACTGAAGTGTAGGACTCCCCTAGTGGTGTATGCTTCTTTTGGACATACTAGTTTTGGGTTTTGGCATTATTTTTAGAAGAGGTGGAATAACTGGGTTGGTTGATAACTGAAGGAGGAACTATTCTAAGAAAAATTGAATTTTTGGTTCCTTTAGATTTGGTGTTGGTGTTGGTGTGGTTTTCTTTGGAGGAATAACCTTCATTTGATTTGAAACTAGAATTTTTATTCCCCAATGTAAGCTTACCCTCATCAATAGCTTTAATCTCCAAATTTTAAGCTATGGTGAATAACTCATGAAAGTTTTAGAAGGTTTGAACCTGTAAAGTTGATGATATACTCCTAGCACAATCTTAAGAGAAAATCTCAATCAACTTGGGTTGGGGCAAAGAGAAGGAGAGTTGGTTGATCAACCCTCTCCAATGGGCCACAAAGTCAATAGTTGAATCATCCTCAAACTACCTAATGGAATATAGGTCGATGATAGAAACTTTCTTGGAAATATTAATTTATAAATGGTCCAAGGAATTTTAGTCTATTTAGGGAAAATTAAGAGGGACTGCCCAGTGATGGCACTATATTGATCTAATGTGGGTCTAGCTAGGGACATGAGGAAAGTCTAGAGAAGAAGAGCATCATTATAAACAATAAAATAACATGAATACCTGAATGATCTAAGATGATGTTGGGGATCTTCTTTGCTTTGTAATTTAGGAAATTTTAGAAGTTCCCATTATGTTAGGTATGGTTGGATTGGGATGGAAGGGTGGATTGGCTCATTAAAAATTTGGACATATGACAAGAAATTATGAGTGTTATAAATGAATTAATTTAGATTGGTCATATTGTCTATCAAAATATTGATAATATTATTTTGTGGTGGTAAACCCCTATAATTCTAAAGTAGATTGTGTTGGGGTTGTGAAGGTGCAACATATGGGTAACTAGTCGAGGGTTGGGAAGATGCCATGTATTGGTAAGTTGGAATGGAAGGTTTGGAATATGCCACATATTGATAAGTGGGAATGGAAGGTTAGGAAGACATCACATATTTTTAAGTGGGTATGGAAGGTTAGGAATAAGGTGGAGGTATATACCCTTATGGGTTTGGGATAGACCCCAAGTTTGGTGGAATAAAAATTAATTAGATAAGAGGCATGGTTGGGTTGGTGGGTTGAATGTGGATATTTACCTCAGTGCTAATGGGTGTAAGAATAGAGGGTATGAAACTACCAAATTTTGGAAAGGAGTGGAATATATTGGATTTTGAATGGCAAGTGGTAGGGAAACAACACTATTTAAACCAATCCCCATGGTAAGTGGTGTATGGGTTGATAAAGGTTGGTTGTTCTTCCATTATAAGGGTTGTTGGTTGGAGTAGAAGGTATTTGGGTATTAGTTTATGGAAGCGATTAGTTATGGGTGGTGGTGTTTGAAGAGTTGTTAGAGGAGGAAGAGGCTTAGGTCACCATAGGTTGGGTGGAGATAGTGGAAACTGAGGTCTCACCCATAAGGTAAGTTGGCATGCCATGGGAAGGTTCAATAGAGGGAATCAAAGAAAAGGTATGGTTGGAAATGGTGGAAAGGTAGTGTTGGAGAGCTATAGGATTGTTATCAAGAAGCATGGTCAATTTTATATCTCCTTGGTCAATAGATCAAGGCATTTTAGGAATTCCAAAGTGGTTGGTGGAACTCTCTGCATCTAGAGTGTGCTCTATGGATGAGGAAGAAGAAGATGGGTGGTTGGAAGGTGTTTCTTAGTTTTCTTGGTTTCTAATTTATTGTCTTGTCAAAACCATGCAAATAAAGATGAAATAAGGGTGGAAGTGATCTCACACACTCAAAAGAGAAGAAAACAAAAATAAGATATTAAAGAAAATCAAACGTACACTAAGAGTACATTTAAGTCCTATAATTATTTTTATCTCTCTTTAGGCTTATGCCTTGATTTAATATGTTATGAGGCTCAACATGGGATTGTATAACAGGAACTATAAAAGGAAGTCTAAATATTGTTTTAAGTTATTCAAGTCTCTCAAAAATATGTATTATAATTTGGCACATGGATTGATATTTCCCTATACCCCCTCATTTCACACACCACATTGATAAGGGTGTTGGGTTCTTTGCCAAAATATACCAAATTTCTAGGGTTTATATTAAACCACCAAATTGAGTTTTGGTTATTCCCCTTAGTAGTGAAGTCCAAGTGGGATATCGAAGGGAAAGGTTTACCACTAGATGATGAAATCCTAGTCGGTCCTTATGTCAGTGTTTCATGTTTTACTGGAATGAGTGATTTGGTATTGTGTGTGTGTGATAATAAGTGATTTACTACAATTAATTTTACCATTAAGAAAGCAAATAATGGATGCAATTTATTTTTAAACCCAAAGGAAAATTTTGATTTATTTTCAATGAGTAGAAGAAAAACTATGATGCACCTAAATGTGATATGAATATGCAAGTCCTAATCCTAGGATGAGTGCTTTTTTTATTTTTAGAAATGAAGGAAAAATGAAAATTTTTACTTTTTTATAATAGTGCAAAGAAGACTAAAACTTGCTTTGGAAAGAAGATTTTGAAAACTATGATTTCCAATGAAGAAAATAAAAAAAGAACATTTTATTTTCAAAAATAAAATAATTGACATGGATGAATCTTTTACTAATGCAAATAAAATTCTTAAACAACTATGAAACCAAGAAAAGCTCTAGGGTCCCACTGGGTGTGCCATAATGTTTCACTATATTTTTTGTGTTTATTTTTCTTTTCTATAAAATAAAAGGAAACTCAATGAGAAGGGTGTGGTTAGAAGAACCTAGATTTCATTGTGAGTTCATGATCTAATATATGGTAAACACTCCATTTTGTCTCGGGAGGATGACCTAAAAATGAGAGAAATACTTGAAAAGGGTGGATTAGTCAAATAGATGAGTGGATTGCCTTACGAAAGCTAGATCCAAGAAGCACTAGACTTCCTTGGAGGTTGTGAATCTACTCTTTTAGACAAATTAAGTTCTATAAAATCAAAATAGATGCTTGCATAAAATAATAAAAAGTAATAAAATTAATGTAAGAAATGAATTTGAATGGAAACAATTGATTTTAACCAAAATAACAATAACTTATTGAAAACTAGTGCTAAAATGTAAAAACCTAATTCAAAAAATAGTTTAAACCTTTGTGGTGTGATAGAAACTTGAAAAATAGAATTTGGGTGAAGGTTGATAGGTGGAAACTTCTTGTTTTTTTGAAAATAAAACAAATAATGATTGATGATGGTCATTATGCAACCATTACTAGTTAAGGTAACTGATGTTGGTTAGGGGATGAGTGGTGCTAGTCAGAGATGACCAATGTCAATCCATGTAGGTTTTGGTTTGGGGTAAAATGGATGTTGGGTGAGTTATAAGAAGGTTTTATTTTGGGTTGGATGTTGGTCATGAGGTTGAAATAATTTCCTAAAAGTATCAAACTCAGGATTTGGATAGTCAAGTGATTGGAAATGGTATGTGGGTTCTTGGTGGGAGATGGAGTGTTTAAATTTGTAGAACTCAAACATAAGGAAGAATATGAGAGGGATGGGGAAATGGGTAAAAATATTAAAAAACACTAAAACTAAAAACTGAACTTGATATAAGTGAAAATACTTAGCTTTTGGACTTAGTTGACCTGGAGAAGTGTTGAGGTTGGTTGCAATCTTCTTGGGATCTTGGAGAAATAAAGATAGAGTAACAGAGCTTGAGATATTTATGGTGAGTTGATAGGGAACTTCAATGTCTTTGGTTTAGTTTTTTGGTTCACTTAAAATATTATATTCACTTGAAATCTAAGATTCTCTTGAAAAAACATGTTTATGCCTCTTGAAGTAGGGTCTTTATGCTTCATTAACTAACTGATGTTGGTCCTAGTCAATTGACATTGATCAAGGGGGGAGAAATAGTCAAAACTTGATAATTTTATCTATTTTAACTTAAGGTTTGTTGTTAACAATAGTTAAAATGGTTTGAGATTAATAAAGGTATCAGTAGGATGCATGAGGAATAAGTTTAGGGGGTTAAGGCATGAAATGCCTAGGTGGGAAATAGTCCTAAGGTTAGGTGTTGATAAATTAGCCATGGGTTTGGGTGGGGAGGTGTAAATAGTCTTATTTAACTTAATTAATTAAATTATCCAAATGGGGTAAGTGGTGTATATAATGGGTTTTAATAATTAACCCTAACCCAAGGGGGTGAAGGGGTCCAAGGGATGGTTTATGATGACTAGAATTGTGTTGTTTTTTAGTGTCTACACTTGAAATAATTTCCTTACAGTTTAACATTTCATAAGCCTCTCCTACTCACATTACCAAATTGTATTGTATTTTAAAAACACATATCATCAAATTAGTATGGCATGACCCCAAAAATTATTGTTTTGCATCACTACTAGCACATCTCCCATGAAGCTAAGCAAATTAATGCTAGTAAATGAAAACTATTTTGATTAAATACTTTAACATTAATCAAAATATATTATTATCTATTCGTAATTATGATAATTAATATTTTTAAAAATTATTAATATTACATTCATATTCAATAAAAAATATGATTACCTTGTTGATGGGTCAATAGTAAAAATCTTGAATAGAAGTGAGGCTAAAAACATTGCATAGAAGTTGGTAAAATAGAAGTAATCAATGCCAATCTTCAATTCATATTAAATAATTATGGTATAAATGCAAGGCTAAGTTATTTGATCTTTCTTTGAAATTTAAATTTATAAATACCTTCATCCCATGTTAATATGATATCACATATTAATTTATGATCTTAAATAGTTTCACCTTAGTATTCATTACCCTATTCAAGTAGTGAAAGGTATGATTCAATGGCCTCATATCTTTTTTACAAAATATTAATTCATCCACCTTTAATTTTTTTTTTTGGTGTCCATGCCAAGATGATGCTATCCAAATTGATATCTTCTTTGATTCCATCTAATTTGATCCACGTTTTACTATGTGTCAAACAATCTCGATATAATGCTTCACCAATTTTTCTCCCTTAGGGTTTCCAATATTGAATCCTCATATTTTTATCCACATTCTTACCTTCCAATTTAAGTTAAATATCCCAATATAACCTTCCTATCCATATATTTTCATTTTCATTTAATTTTAATACTAGAATAATCTATCCCACATACACATCCATCAGTGGATTGAATTCTTGTTTAGATATTCCAAAAATTGGCCCAACATAAATAGAATTATTACTTGGGATATGTTCATTAATGTAGTATTGTATGTGACTCTTGTTATTTGTTCATATATTAAATTATATTTTATTATTCATGGCTAAAAATAAATTTTATACATCTTGCTATAATTTAAAAATAGTCTATCGAAAACACACAAAACATTTTCCTAGTATGTTATGTTTGGAAGCCAGTATTCTCTACCTCCACCTGTTGTAATTTTTCACCAAAGTTCAATATATGATTTTATTCCATTTTATATATATTCCATTTATTTTATATATTTTAAATTTGTTAGAGGATTATTCCCTTCCGACAAGTTTGGTTTATAATTATCCTTTATAATCCACATTGGAATTGGATGAGACCATTAGAGATCTTTTATTTTTACTTTATATTCCATTATTAGTATGCCTTACACAACATAGAACCTAAACATCTTAGATTATATAATATCCACTACATTATGGATTACATCCAATACGTGTGGATCCATGAAGGATTTAAATTCATACACTTAATCAATAAGGTAAGGAGTGAATATACTTGACCCCTTTTGGCATGTTTTGTAGGTGTCCATGATATGTGGCAGAGAAAATGTGTATAGTTTCCATAATGATTCTACTAATATGTCACAATTCCCATCTATATCCTCATGGGTGTGTCCCACTTAGAGGAATATTACGTACACAATGTTGAATACCCTTATTGTTATCAACATTGATGTAAATTTAAATAAGGTATGATTCTTATTAGCACTAAAAACATTATCTAGTTTCAAGTAGAGGATGATTGGTTTTCTTTTGAATTAAGTATTTATACTAGTAATATTATTAATTACTTTTTCATGGATAATGTTTTCCTTATACATTTTACACTTATCATGCACTTCATTTTGTAATAGTGAATCATGCAATGGTTGTTTAGATGATCCACAAGTATACAATAAATCCCCATACTCATCAATGATGGGTTCTTCAAGCTTCCCAAGACATAAATCCAATGATGTGACTATGTAGTTTTCTCCATGTTCAACAAATGGTAGTCTGAAGTAGCTAAAATCCACAGTCTTGCATCCATGTGTGAGAATACTAGTCAAAGTAACTAAGAATTCATAACATTACTTATTGAATTTTATTTTTTTCCCATACTTCATATGGAAGTTTTCATTTTGTCTATTTTATCATGCATAATGCTCAATAATTCCTAGCATTGTTCCTATTATTGTAATCTATGGGAGTAATAATGTGCACAACAACTTTAAATTTATTCATTGTGTCATGTATGTTCCTCTTCAAGTTTTGAGAGTGTGTATAGGCATGTGGTGGATTTATGTTTGTGGTACATATCCATACACTAATCACACTTGGTGAATAAGTTGTTCTTTTCAATCAAAAAAATATTAAAATATTTTAGTCATTATGTTTCCAAAACTTAGTTGTGACATTGGTTAAAGTTTAAAAAATTCAAACTCCTCGTTATGCATCCTTTGAGGAACTTTGATTCCATCATATCCTACACAATGTTTAAATGCATAGAAATATATAAATTTATCTCAACCATTCTTGATATGCAAATAAATATTGAGGTGGTATTTGACATTTATTTTTCTTTCCTATTGTTACCATTTACTACATGAATGTGACCATTTATCCAGTCTACCTTATGAATATAGAAAGTGATCCTTGGGTACCCATAGGATCTATGAATTGAATTATAACAAACATACATCCCATAAAATTTAATTTTATGTACCTCCATATATTCTTCACCCATATTAGATATGGCATTTATTGTTAATGCATCTAACACAATTGTTTGTGTATTCTTCATTTATGGATCTAATTTTGTGCCATAGATATGTGACCAAAGTTAGGGTAATTTCTTTGAGATAGTTATATTTTAAAAAACTATTTTTCACACCTTCCACTTAATCCAAAAAAAATTACCATTTTATATCCTCATCAACATTTGGATTTGATGAACTGGGTAGAGGGGCATTGAAATTTTTATGTTTGTTAGCATTGTAGGGTCTTCTAATAGCATTTTTAGAATGATTGTAATTAGTGGCATCAAAATAATATATATTACCATATTTTATTATAATTTTTATAAATCATCCCACATGCTCACCTCAACCTCATTTGGGACTTGTTTGAATCTCACATCTAGAGGATACTCATTTATGTCAGCTAATTACCTAGTAGGCCATTCTATGAGATATCCTTTAGATATGGAGCATACTTTGAATGGATGGATGAATACTCTTTCGATATGAAATCCAAAGGTGTTGGTTTATAATCCCCTAAATTTTACCATGTCTTCTTCATATAAATTTGTAATTGTTCCCTCTACAACATAATTGCTCATAGATGAGCACAAATAGATCAATTTGGTAGAAACTCCCATGAACTTCAAATTGTGCTCACTAATATGTACAAGGCAAAAACCATCAAATTAAATAATACTTTTATTAACCAAAAGGGTACTTCTTATTTCACCAAAAACTAATTATTTTATTTACCAAGCTATTAATTCATTGGGTTGTAGTAGGTTTAAACAATAATAACATATATTTACCATATTTTCAAATATTATACCAAACATCAATGGTCCATATATGTCTTCATGAATTTTAGGATCTTATAAAACACAAGTTATAAAATGTTGGTATGTCTTCATCTCTTCTAGAACATTTGTGTTTTAGAATGACATTATCTATGACAAAATGAATTCTATCTTTAGGTCTTGTATAATTGATGGCGATTTCAATTTCATCACTAGAATCCCCATCTTCCATGGAAATATAATCCTTTGAGTCACTCAAAATGTAATCAATATGAACTATGGGAATGGATGGATATACATGTTTTAACAAATCTCTTTCTTGCCATGGAATGTAGTATCCTTTTTTATCGACATCTGCTAAGGTTTCAAATCATTTAATTGTATAAGGAAGTTATACTTTTCCATCCAATACTATCTCAAGACTAAGAACAATAAATAATCTTCCTATGTTTCTATAATGTAGTATCCTTTTGACTAGATACACTTTTCCCTCTGCATCTTTGGTGACTTTTGAAAATAATTTCACATGATCATCCTCTCCAAATGCAAGAGATATTACTACTATAATAAAAAGAATAAATGTGAGATGAAAGTAAAAATCTCTAAAACTATATCAGATATAAAAATTAAACATAAATGTGATATGAAATAAAAAATGTATAATAATTATTAAATGTAATTTAAGTCTCATATACTAAGGATCTATGTGTTTCTAAGAATAAATATGTATTATATAAAACTAAGAACATGTGAAAAAGGTGATATGCAAAAAACAAAAAATGTTTGATGTAAATATGAGATCAATGTACTATCATGAAAATAATAGGACATTATAATCATTGATTATTAATAGCTACAAATAGATTTGAAACACTTGAAAAATTTGAGTAACATGTTTATTGGTGAATTGGGTGGGATCCTTATTGGTAACAACATACTTATTGGTAAATTGAGCAAAATTATACCTATTATCATGTTAAAATGTACCTGATTAGGTCCTGAGACCTATATCAACTGACACAATAGAAACACTCCTAGGTTGTGGGTGGCCTATGATAGGAGTGAATTTTTGGAAAAGGATATATCCTTTTCAAACACAATGCACCTAATTTAGGATTAGGTTCTAGTCCTAAAACCTACACTAATAAAGCCTACCTAATCTACACTAATAATATTATTCATGAAAAGAGAGAGAATGAAGCTAAAACTTGAAGATGAGATGATTCAAAAATATTAAGGATATCCTCTACCTACTTATAACAACACAATATAACTTGTGAAAGACTTAAGTTTATCCTACAACATATCAAAATTAGGCATATATTGCATATTTGTTTCATATTAAGTTGGTGGAATATGCTATAACTAGAGGGAATAGTTAAAAGGTCCTACATAAGGCATAATTAGTTATATTACACAACTAATCACTTGCATATCCAGCTTCAACACAACATATGACCGATAAAATACTTGTCTACTTGCACCAAGGTGAAGGGAAATGGACATACACAAGGGAGAACACTCTACCAAAAGTTTATATCAATAAAACATAAGAATTCACACAAAATACAATCTTAGATATGGTAAAAATAGTTTGTATTCAATTCAAAGTCCTTAAGCCACCATTACAAGTCTCACCAAAGTAGATTTTTCCTACACCTAGTAGAGGGATATAAAATAAGTCATTTCCAACCCTTTTCATAACAAATGAGATCCAAGAGAGGAGAAAAAATCACTACTAGACTACATAAATGTATCTAATACATCATCATTCAACCTATGAAAGATAAAAACAAATGTAAATCAGGAGCAATGAATTTCCCCAATGCATTAAGCCTCTTCATTATGATGGTCTCCTATAGAAGATGGGTGTAGTACTAAGGGAGGATACCTTAATTTTTATTATTTTCTTTTGGTGGAGTTATATATGATATATGTAATCTTTCAAGGTTGTTGTCCTTAATAAATTCCTTTATTAACTCCCTTAACTCTTTCATCTCCATGTTCATACATGCATGATAGAGCTTTGTTGTATGCTTGACTTGGGTTAACCATCACTCCACTTGATGGAGTGATTTGACATCTCTTTATGACTAGTTATAACACCTCATGTCTTCATTCTCTCTCTTTATGACCATTCACATAATTTATTAGCATGAATTAGTCCTTGGAGGCTTATTCAACATGCATCCCATGTTTAACATCAACCTTGGAGCCTAAGTGAGGAATCTAGATCAACACCATTCTTATCTACAATAACTCCTTGAGAGGTCTAATAACTTGCATCTTCATACTTAAAGATAATTTTGTTTCATCTCCTACCCTATAACCTTGTTTTAAGCTCTATCTAACAATATCATCTACTTTGTAAACCTATAATCAATGTTTTTCACCCATAATTTCTTGCATTTATAGGCCTTATAGGTGGTGTTTAGGACATAACATCTATACTCTCCACACTTATCTTCATATAGTCCTCCAAAATTTGATAAGACACATTGATACCTATACAAACTAATCAACTAGACTTATAAGTGAGGCTTCTAAGCTAAAACCATTCAATTATAGAATTATGTCTTGAATAACCTAAAATATTAGAATCCTTATTAATATTAAGATCCTCCTTGATAGATTGAAAATTACTCAAAGGACTACCTACAACATGCCACAAATGTGTCTATACTTTTATGAGCTCTCTTGTTTGGAAGATGACATAAAACCTTATAAGGTGAAAAGGAGACCTATAACTAAGTATGGGGAAGCCTTAAAGGTGGTTTACTTATCTTGAGGTTTGTAGATATTCCTAAGAACCTTCATCCTTTCATTTCAAACTCATGAATCTCTACTTAATAGACCTATAAGGTGAATCTTTAGATCTTTCTCAATGCCAAGAGACTTGAAGAAGACCTTTTGGGGGATTTAAAACTCTAATTCTAATTTGTAAATAAGGTTGTATGCACTTTATACCTTTATTATGATTTATTTCACTTTATAATTTAGTGATAGGTATTCATATGTTTGTCATTTTGTAATTTCTCAAATCCTACCAATACTCACTATAGACCATTTTTGGTCACTATAGAAGAGCAACATCCAACTCTTAGTTTAGAGTTTAGTGTTCATATGGGTTTTTAAAGATTAGTCAAAACTCAATAGAAAAGAAGGCCAAAAAGGGAAGCTATATGATTTAAATAATTTATGAATTATTATCTTCTCAAGATTTCTTGGCCAATGTAGAGCACTCCTAGAACCTGTAAGATTCAAACAACAAAAAGAATTAACTATTTTGGGTTTTTTCATGATGATAAATTTAGGAAGAAATAAGCTCAAATTTTATGGGCCCCTAGTGATGTCTTGATGTATTCCTAGTTTTTCAATCATATAATGACTTTATTCCAATAAAATGGTTCTTTGGAATAATTATTTTCATCTCTCGATGGCATGTGCCTCTTTTAAAAGACTTTTGACATTTAGCTAATTTTATAAAAGTTGTCTAATGCCACATGTCAATCTCCTGATAGTCTTAGGCCATTTTTAAATTAATTTTAACACTTTGTTGATTTTTATGAAGTTTCCTGACAATATCCACATCATTAAAGTAATATGCAAATGGTCAAGCAGGATGCTTCCATGTATCACAATCCCAGTGATTGGGAGTCCCAAAACCATCCATATAGTTCAAAACCCTCTAAAGTAATGAGTGAATGGAAAGGCACTATGAGGTGTAATCTCAATATTTTTCAATCTTGAGATAGTCTATGTAAATAGATGATTATGTCATAGTATTGGGTGAGTGAGATGTTGTTGCATGGTGAAATCTCACTTCATCATGGAGAGAATAGTTAGCTTTCTACTTGAAGCCCTAATATGAGAAATGGAAGAGTGATAAGGATACATGTATAGGTGGTAAACCCTAAGTACATAGCATTAAAAACACCTAGTGAAAAGGATAACACCATATGACAATCAATAGAGCCTAATTAAGAGATCCTGAGGAAGGGTTAAACAAATAAGAAGCTACCATGTGGACCTATTAGAGATTAAGGATTTATATCCCAATAGAATTAAGATAGTTATATAACCTAGAGTAGGCCTGAGAGTCTATAAATTTTTTATTATAAAGGTCCTAATTGGGAATGCACTCATAGAAGAAAGAGAGGCCCATAATAAGCTCAATGTTGATAAGTGGTTGAATGTTTCCACTAAGGAGTTTGTTGGAATCCATGTTGGCATTAACTGAGGTAAATTTTATGGCCCATTTTCCCATTCAAATGTAAAATTCATGAGTAGACTATGTAACTTCATTTTATTCACATAATCAATAAAAAAATGGTTCAACATGTAAATCACATCATATTTTAATATAATTGCTAATAAAATGATGAGATGATAATGGAATCTGGTCCTATTCATCATATAGGTGAGTGGAGAATATAGACATAAAATAAAAGACACATGATTGAGGGGATGTGGCATATAGTTATGAAGGTGTGACTTGGGTGATCCTAAAGAGATTCCCACTTCCATACACCCCTTTGTTGATCATCATTGAAATTTATAACTTCTTTTATAGTGGGAAAAATTGATTCATACCTGAGCTCTAAATATTTTACCTATTTAAATAGGTAGGATTGTCATTAAAAAGGGACCCTTTCAGCAAAAAAATTCTACATAAATTGGCCCATCCTTGATCCTTCTACCTTGATTTTATGCCTCTGAATCAATGAATAACTATTTTACCTTATCATAACTTTATTTTTATGTGTATTCTATGAGTTTTTGATCCTCTCTTTATGGTGAAGTATTTTCCCTCTGATTGTGTCTAATTCCACCTCACCTCTATCCAAGTGGACTTTATTTTTTAAGTCATACTTTATGTATCTTCATGATTTATGAAATGTTAGTTATGGTTATAAATACTTATCCTTATAATTCTATCATATATTATTGTAACTCTTTATGAAACATTAATTTTAGGAGGTTCATGATTGAGTTGTGTATGTTATAGTTCCCAAAATTTTCATTGTGTAATCTCAAGTAGGTGGAGGAGACAAATTATCCTAGTGTATCACCCCCATTTTGATTTCATACCCTTTTTTTAAGCTTTCTCTCCCTTTTATTGAAATTTTTAGTAGTTTAGTGTTAGCTTAGGTGATCCATCAAGGAAATATGACCCTCTATGGTGGTTCAATCCAACCATAAGCAACCCATGGCCTTGAGGTCTTCCCATTATGTTGATTAGGTATAAAAACATCAAACACCTCCTCATAGGGTGAAACTTAAATGTGACAATAGTTTATAACATGCCCAGTGGGACCCTTCAAAATTCTATTGAGTTAGAGGTTTCAACTGAGTTTTGGTGCTACTCTTATTAAGCTTCAGTGTTGAAGACATTTAATAAACACCTAGAGACAATTATCACTTATGATCTATAATATGCCAATACTAAAATTATCATATATGTTGAAGGATTTTTAGTGATATCCTTCAATATATCATCCTTTCAAAGAAGATTCTACAAACACTAGTGGTAACTTTGAATCTACTTCAACTAGTTTTAGTAACCCATACATCCTTTTTAGGTAAAAAGTTAAGTGGTTTAAATATATTTTCCTCTATAAGAATTTTTATAGAATTATAAATTTATGGTATACCTCTTATATGACTGGGTTTAGGGGGATTCCAACTACATTCTATATAAACATAATATTTTTAAAGATTATCAATTATTGATGCTTTGTTTTTTATAAGAACCCATTGAGACTTAATCTCTTTGAGTGCACACCATAAAGTGTGCACTAGGAAATGGGTGGGTAAACCATTAGTGTTTATTAATATTATTTCCCCCTATAACACCACTTAAAACCAATACAAACCCCTCCTATACATTTCTCTAAGATTTTACACCTCCCTTACACACTCTTCCAGGTAATTCACTACCTTAAATAGTCCCTACCTAATACAAAACCTCTGTTTGTCATGTATCAAACAAATTCACATGCACTAACCCTATTCTTAAAAATAGCATGTTATATGACTAGGTTGGCCTATCTGACCTAGTTTAGGACCTAACTGCTTTATTTATTTAAGAACTAGGTTGACTCAACTGACTATGTCATGTAAAGTTTTATAAGAGTTTCAGTTTAGTTCTAGATATATAAACACATCCTTTTTTCCATTTTCATTAGAGATATATATATAGATAATCATTCATTAGTGCATTTTGTTATCCACCATTGTAATTGAGTATCTACTGTTTAGGGTTTAATACCTCCTTTGGAGAGATGAATATTATATTATTAGAAAAGTCTTTCCGATGCATAAGAGAAGTCATGTAGCCTAGAGCTGACCTATCTTTTTTATCCTTACCAACAAAAACAAACTCTTACAAATCAACAATGGCCAAGGGAGATATTGATGATTGATGGGTTCATATTCAATGTAAATATTCCTATCTCTTTCCCCTTTTTATTGGTAGATATATTTGCATGTGTTAGCTTATGAATATGCTTCTTTCTTCATGCATTATGATTACCTCTACATTGAATTGATTAGAGTTCTTATTTTCATGTTTACTTTTATGTTTAGTATCCCCATTTTGTGCCCCAAGATTTGGTGAGAATTAGATTAGTTTTAATTTACTTTATAATTTACATAGATAAGAAAACATATGACCTAGCTAGGGTTATTGTGTGGTATTACTTGACTAGAGTATTTGTAACCCTCTCTAGTGATATTATGTGGTAATAGACTCATTAATTATTTATAATGGATCAATATTGGTCATGACCCAAACTATCTAAATGTACTAACAAGTAGAAGGGATAGTTTTATTTATGTTCTTAGAGCTAGGATTGATTTATAGAAAATCGTCACTTTCTCTTGTATAAAATTTTCACCTCCCTATCATGAGTGATACCCTCCACTTGAACATCAATATTCCTACCAATATTTACAACTTATTTATCAGCCAAATTAGTACTATGTCATCCTTCCTACTCTAAGTCAACCTCCTCTTACTCTTAATCCATCTCAACTTGTTAACATACTATAAAAATTAAAGTAGTGTTTTACTTATGGGAAACCCAATGATTATTCAACATGTGCACATTTAAGGAAAGACATGGATACTAAGGTACATGAATCTAAACTTTTAGTAGCTTTCCACCCAAGTAAATCAATCTCTAAAAATCCACCTCCTCATGAGCCTTAAGCTTCTCAACCATGAAATCCTTCCTAGACTAGACATCCTTACTTCAATATGCCAAATCTTGGTAATTCCGCTCCCAAACAATAAAATATAATGGTTAAAAAAGATAAACAAACTATAATTCAAAGATTTAGAAGTTCCCACTCTCTGGGAGAGCCTACATCTATGTGAAATCAACCTATTATCCCTGAAGAACAACCTTCTAAAAATCCCATTCATCCTCATCCTTTGGAAGAGCCTCCATATTTTCAACCATGGAAGACTTCTTGAACCAAGCATACTGATTTCAAGATGCCCAAATTTATTAAGGTTATTCTTACTTCATTAGTTGGACCCTCTTTCCTTCCCACCATCTCCCTTTTCAAAGGAATAATTATTATATGGAGATAAAATAAAGACCATTTAGATGAATAAGAGGAGTTTTAACGTGAATATGATGAGTAAATAATCATCGATAACCCTTTTTATGCCACTAAAATACATAAATCAGCCCTAGTTACAGAAGAAGATGAATATGATTAGCAAGAGTAGTAGAATAGTGAGTAATAAATACATCATAAAGAGTGCTTGGCTAGGATAATTATAGCCAAAGAGTAGGAGATGTGTCAAGTTTTGGCTCAAATTCAAAATGTTAAACCTTAATCAACATCCTCTATTCTAAGTTTTAGACACTCTCATTTTTTGAAAGAGTCTATGCTTGTGAAAACTCCATCCATTCTTCCTCAAGTCCCTCAAATTGCTCAATTGAAGAATTTTATAAAGTTTAGGAGTCGTTATTAAACCCCAAATCCAATTCAAGAGTAACCCATAATTCCTTATACTCTTATTTCACTAGTTGAACATTATTCCCCCCCCCACCACATCCATTTTCAAAAGAGGTCATGTTGTATGGAGAACAAGTGAATATCATCCAGGGGAAGAAGATTTTATTTCAAGTGAGTATGATGAGGAAATAATTATTAGCATCCTTCTTTTTACCACTAAACCAAAAAAATTAGACCTACTACAAGAAGAGGAATATTATGATAGTTAGAGAAACAAAATATTAAACAAATGGACAAGGATAAAGAGGAAGAATATAGTCTTGATGGTGAGAAGATAATTTTCTCTAGTCAATATTGCATGTAGGGGTGTGATGCTAAGGAACTATCTTGGATGAATGAGATTTTATTAAACATGGGTGATGAATTAGATCAATATAATTGGCATGGATTCAATCTTAATAAGGAAAAAGTGGTTATTAAATATAAATTATTAAAGTCCCTTCATGAGGAAGATTTACAGAATCCTAACATGTTTGGAGAAATATCTCTCTATTGAATAAGAAGCAAGTGCATTCCCTCCTACTCCAAATTAGGAGTTCAAGATGGAGAGAAAGGTTGGAGTTATTAACTTCTTCGATGAGCCACCATATTACATGATGGAGGAGGACTTTGAGGATGAGAAAAATGTCAAAATAAAGCTTATGGTTCAAGAATAAGAGCCTAATTATCGCAAGATTAGTCTACATATACCAAAAAGTGATAAAAATTTACAATACTTATTTGAGATACTATAATAAGGTTATGTTCATCTTCAAATGGACTATAATCTGGCTAACTTAAAGAGTGATTCTTTCCTGAAAAAAAATCAAGAAACAAGAGAGTGGTAGTATAATAAATCTACTTTCCCAAGGGTCATATTTAGTTAGTACTGATTTGTGTGATATTTTCAATGTTGGCTATCAACTCCTTGATAAACCTGTAGACACTTACACACTCTTGAATAAAATACATACATGTTTTAGTCTCAACCTCTTAAGAATAAAAAATTCATCTCCTTTTTATTCCAATTCTTTAAGCATGCCCATTATTTTATTAATAAGATTCCCTATAAATTAATTGGCTTAGTCAAAGGCTAAGAATGAGAATACATCAAAATTTGTGCTCAATATAGAGGACAAAATTGAGCATCAAGAAGGCTAAAAGTAACCTGCCTATCCACTCCAAGACATCTCTATTTCTAGTCAGCTTAAGTGGGTGAGTGATTTTTTTTTGTCCTCAAAGAAGTATAATACTAGTATAATAATCATCCAATCCTTATCCACCTTTTTTTATATTCCATTGAACATGAAAAACATTATAAGTTGATAAGAAAGGGAAGCTATTTTGTGGAACCAGTCAATGGCTTTATTTAGACAACCTTTTGATTAGCTAGTTTAAGTTAGTTTCAATAATTATATGTCCTCCAAGTACTATTGCACATTAGTTTAGTTTTCTTCCTTTCACTAAGTTCTTTGGAAATTTTTTTCGATTAATTTATTTTTATTTTTTTTGAGGGGTGAATTTTAGTTTAGTTATTTAGTATTAGACTAAGCAAGTTGTAATAGGGTTGTGTTCTCAGAATCAAGGCTTTTAAAAGGCTTTTATGACTTCATTCCTAATGGTATGCTTAAAAGGATACTAGATTACTACTTAGTAGGAAATCATCTCATGTTGGAATCATATTGATTGAGAGGGGGGTGAATAAGTCTTTAAAAAAATTTAAAACTTTACTTTATCATTCATGAACTCTCAAACCAATCTAGTGAACTGCTAACACATTAAGATCCATGAACATGAGATAAGAGAAAAACACATAGAACACTAATTTAAGTGGGAAACCCTTAATGGGAATAAAACACACTAATTATTCAAAATTAATATGTTCTTATAAAATAATCATAAATATTTAGTGAATCACCCACTTCACATGGAGTACCAACCCCAACTTGATAAGCACCAACTAGCCTAGGCTCTAGCAAGCACCAACTTATAAGGAATTACCAACCCCATAGATGAATCATCACTAATTTAGCCACATAAAACCATTTATCACCTTCATATAAATTTATTTATATACCAATTTATGATTTCCACCTCTTCATCTCTTCACACTCTTAGCCCTCTCAAACTGTCTTCTAGGATCTTTCGCTCAACTAGGTCTCTTCAAGATAGATTAGGTCATTTGACCTTGATAGTCATATACAATACCATTGTTATATATTCATGATGTTTTATATTAACCTTTAATTAATTTATAAAATACATTCTTTATCTCTTTAAATTGATACATCTTTTTCTTCAACACACATTCTCTAATGAATAAACTAGGCATATTAAACCTTGTTCTTATACTAAGCTCTTGCTCATACACCTGTTGGTCAGATATACACACTTGAACATTTATATTTAAAATAAAATAGGCCTTAATACATTCCAAAAACATGAATCAAACATTACAATAGGTCTATCATATCATATAGGACCAAAACACCTTTTAGGCCTTGAGGAGACCTAATTCAATTAGGCCTTCATTAGCATACGTTACACTTTGAAATCTTTGGAACAATATAAAATTTATAAAATGGTATTAAAATATCATATGTAACTAAAATAAAACCTTAAAAATATAATCATATGTACATGGCACCTTTGAGCTTCATTCACTACTTGGAGCACGCTATTAACATTGTTCACAATTAATCCTGTGGATACCCAAAAAGTTTGTCTTGAATAATTGAAACAAAAAACATAATTTTTTTAAACAAACATAGAAAAAAATAATATAAATAAAACCTTAAATACTTAAAAAACTTCACCAAGTTAATTATACTTCATTAAATAGGTCAAAATGACTCAAACCATTCTATGCAAGTAGCCCACTCATAACTACCAACTAGCCTCAAAACATAGTCATGAAAACTTGAACTTATGACACCTAAAGGAGCACTATCAAGGAATTAAAAATAATTTTTTTTTATAAAATATCATCATAAAAACTTAAAATAAAAATATTATAATATATAATGGCAATATTGGTTTCACAGACCAATCTTATTACCTCCTTGTACACATACCTCACTGAGCTAGAGAAATCAACTTGAGAGCAACTTTAAGCTATATAAAATGATCTAAAACTATTATATCCAAAATTAACATGTATTATAGGTATTAGAAAAATTTTACATGCACTTTTATTCATCCTTAATCCATGATAACACATTTTTAATCAACTTCTCTCTTCTACCTAGGTTTCTCACTATTTGAACCATTATGCATGTTAGCAAATAATCAACTTGTTTGACTGAATTATCACCCTTGAGGGATATAAATTGATTAAAAACCACCATGTACATAAAATACAAGTATCAATATTCAAAATTCATCTTATCATCAATTTTCAGTTGGTCAACTCTAATTATTGTAACAAATCTCTAAGAAATAAGGCCTTTCCTATAGGGTCCACTCACTAACCTACTAGATCAATCACACCTAGAGGTGACTAGGATAGTTATATACATTATGCAGTAGTTTTACTATTCATTTTATACCATTATTGGCTGTTTTGAACAAGACCTTTCACATTGGGTCACTATTAAGGTTTTATAGAGGGTTAACACTATTTCTGGTGTTAACAATTATTCATAAAGGATTGTCATTAATTTCCAAAACTAATGATTATATATCATATATATATTATTTATGACCCTTAACCATATATATTAAATATAATATGTTACCATGCATATTTTACATGAGCCAATGAACACTTGAAAGTCCTTATTGGGTTGAGAACCCTTCTTTTTGTGCACTCGAGAAACCTCAAAACCATGTTTTATGCCTTTTCTTGTAAACTTTGACCTTAGACTTGGTCAAAAAACCTGGGACAACCTATCAAACCACTAAAAATTCTAACATACTCATTATTATCTTGAAATCTAATACTCATACCTCATTTGGCCACCATCTCTCTTTACTTATTTGGACCTTGACCTACAAACCACATTAGGCCTTGAAACTAGTCTCCTATCCACTATCCAAGTTGTAAAAACATCATATACATGTCATAAAACCTATCACCATTCTCAACCACTACCATACATTATTTATATTCCTTGAAAATACCTCATGAAAACTTATTAGGTCAGGCAGGGTCTATAACTATTCTAGTTGCATGTTAGGTCTGTAGGTCCTATCCATGTAGGCTCACCTTGAGACTCTCATGAGTGATACATGTTAGGTTTTAGAGCTAAAAGCTTTACTGATGCACACATGGAGGAGGTTGTTGGGTTGCTGAGTTGTAGAGCGAGTTGTAGAGGAACTGACATCGGTCAAGCCAATCGACGTCAATCAGATTATAGTGCAGAAGCAACTGACATCGGTTATGAGTCAGCCAACATCGGTCATGAAGGAACCGACATTGGAAACCTATGTGTGCATGCAGTTTGCATGTGGGTTCCAAACTGGTCTATTTTTGGACAGGTAGTTTGCATGTAAAGACTATTTTTGGTCTTGAGTTACGAGTCTAATTATTATAATTAAGAAAGTATAATTATTATATGCATGAGATCTATATAATATACTCATGGGCTGTATTGTAAAGTGTGATAAAAAGCCATTGTGATTTTAGAGAGAGCAAGAGTATCTCCTCCTATTTCCAAAGGGGTGCCGAGTGTGTATGATCAGGGAGAGTTGTAGGTTGTGCAAGTTCTGGTAGAATATCCACCAGGGTACTAGTTGAAGAATCATAAGGACTTAGTGAGGCAAGGACAAGGGTTCTTCAGGGTGTAGAGACATCTACATGGTAAGTAAGGTCTAGTGATTTTTAGGTTGATGCAAGAGCAGGGAGATCTACTTGGAGTATGGTTGTGTACTTGGTGTACTGGCAACATTGTTACTGACTGGTGGAGGTGAACAACAACTCTATGTTTGAGTTGATTGTTGTGACCATAATTGAGAGAGTGAACTGTAGAAGGAGAATTACAGGTGAACCCTAAAAGTGTGGGAGATCTAGAGGTGTGGGAAGAAGTGTGGCATCTTCTTTATTGTATTTTCTTCTGATTGAGTATTAATACAATTGGGTATTGTCTCTCATTTTTTGTGTTGTTTCATATTTCTAGTTACTTATCATTCTAGTTAAATTCCATGTTTAGTTGCTAATACAAAGGTAATCAAGTGTGCCCTTAGTGGGCAGTAGGATCCTAACAGTTGGTATCAAAGCAAGTGGACCAGGTTGGTACCAATCTTGATAAGTGGTATCAAAGCATGGTTAAGTACACTAACAGGTGCTCAAAGTGTGTTAAGTGTTTTGTTGATTACAAGCCACTCTTAGGGGTTTTAGATTGAGTGGGAGCATAGAAATGGTAGAAGAAAGTAAGCTACGAATAGAGAAAGTGAATAGCATGAATGGTCAAATTGATGGAAAGAAAGAGCAGGTAAAGAAAGATTGTTGGTTGGTAGCAGATCAGTATGAAGAAATAGATGTTGTAGGTGTTGTTGCACAGGTTGCTCTAGATAAAGTATAATCTTGGTTTATAGATTATGTTGCCTCTTTCCATGTAGCTCGAAATAGAGCATCTTTTCATGAGTATGTCCAGGGAGACTTTGGAAAGATTTATTTAGGGGTTGGTGAGCCTTGTCAGATTGTTGGCCAAGGGGAAGTGAAGCTAAAATTGCAGACGGGTAACACACGGGTGTTGAAAGAGGTCATGCAAGTCCTAGTCTTGGAGATGAGTCTAATTTATTCAAGAAAGTTGGGTGATGAGAGATGCACAGTAACTCTCACAGTGGATGCACTTGAATTAGATGGTGGTAATAAAGTAGGTATCCTTTATCTATCTACTTATATTACTGATTCACCTTATATTGTAGAGATGTGGCTTTGTAGGCTTGGTCACATGTGTAAGAAGGGAATGCATGTTCTTAAGTGGAAGATAGATGTTTTTGATAAACTTAAGAACTGGAAATCCTTGGTGTTCATGGAGGAGATGATGGATAGAGATTGGCTAAGGGGACTGGATTATTCTGAGTAGGGCTGTGTTAATTTAGATAGGGTTTTGATCCAAGGTGAGCTTGCAGGTAAAAAGTCATCACTCATAGGAAAACATAATTACTGATGTCAGTAAGGGGGAACCGACATCAAATAGATAGTTACCGATGTCGGTCATGTGCAGACTAGTAGAGTCGGTGGTGTCGGGCAGCTGGAAACTGATGTCAGTCAGTGGGAACTAATGTCAGTAGTCAGGGTCAATCACAGGGAACCAACGTCAGTCGGGTGTAGATTGGGAGATGGCTGAGATCGATCACTGGAATGGATGTTGGGCAGACATCAAGCTGTCAAGGAGTCTCAAAAGCCCATGTGGAGGACTGAAAGTGTAAGTGAGCCTCATATTCATTGTTCACCTTCTTTATATTACTTGTTGCTTACTGATGGTCAAGAACTAGGAAGATGTGAAGAGGCAATGCAGGTAAAATCCAGGAAACAGTGGGAGCATGGCATGAATTCTTCAGAAGAGAACCAAGCAAGAAATTTGGTAGAGTTTCTAGCCAGGATAAAAGCACTGATAGATGAATGGATTCCCAAGTTAGAGAAGAGAGTGGATGGACACGTGAGACAGAAGGCCAAGGTATATGGTCTTGAGGAAGCTACAGGATAGTGGTACAGGTTTTGATAGGTGGATGACAAAGTAGGGCTTTAGTCAATGTCAGTGTAACTATTGTGTTTAACTTTACTAGGTTAGATGATGATTGCAACATTATCCTGTTACTGTTGTGTGGTTGCTTGTTGTAGGGTTACACATGTAGGGAGTTTCTGAGTTAAAGGTAAAGTTAGTTTAGAGGTATGTCATGAAGAATTTGGGAGTAGTGAAATTCTTTGGCATGAGAGACATGGAAGATCATAGGTTGATTTTGTCTCCTGTGGAAGCTGATGTGAAGAAGGTGTTGGTGGGGTTTAATTTGTAGGATGCAGAACCGGTAAGCACACCAAGGGCTGGACAACTTAGAATAGTGTTTGAAATCACATGAGGTCTGGTGTAGACCTGATTTTTCCCAAGTAGTAGGAATTGTTAGAGAGTTTGGAGCAAATTTGGGGAAGGTGGATTCTTAGGTATCTAAGAGGGACTAGTAGCAGATTAACATGTTATGCAGGGTCAAGGTCTTCACTACATGGAGTTGTAGGTTTAGATGTGGTAGCTTACTTGGATGACAGGAGGTGCACCACAGGTTGTGTGGTGGTTGGTCTTCAAGATTGAACTTAAAGAGGGATACAAGCCAGGAAACAAATTAGATGGTGTACGGTATAGGTACAATGCAGCTATTTATCTCTAAGTGGGAGATTGTTAGGTTGTGGAGCTAAAAGCTTCACTAATGCAAACATGGAGGAGGTTACTGGGTTGCTAAGCTGCAGAGCAAGTTACAGAGGAACCGACATCGGTCAGATTACAGTGCAGAAGAAATCGATGTTGGTTATGCGTCGGCCGACATTGGTCATGAAGGAACTGACATCGGAAACCTGTGTGTGCATGCAGTTTGCATGCGGGTTCTGGACTGGTCTATTTTTGGATAGGCAGTTTGCATGTAAAGACTATTTTTGATCTTGAGTTGTGAGTCTAATTATTGTAATTAAGAAAGTCTAATTATTGTATGCATGAGATATATATAATAGACTCATGGGTTGTATTGTAAAGTGTGCTAGAAAGCCATTGTGCTTGTATTGAGAGCAAGAGTATCTCCTCCTAGTTCTAAAGGGGTGCTGAGTGTGTATGATCAGGGAGAGTTGCAGGTTGTGCAAGTTCTGGTAGAAAATCCACTGGGGTATTGGTTGAAGAATCATAAGGACTTGGTGAGGCAAGGACAAGGGTTCTTCAGGGTGTAGAGACATCTACGTGGTAAGTAAGGTCTAGTGATTTTTAGGTTGATGCAAGAGCAGGGAGATCTACTTGGAGTACGGTTGTGTACCTGGTGTACTGGCAGCATTGTTACTGACTAGTGGAGGTCAACAACTCTGTGTTTGAGTTTATTGTTGTGACCGTAATTGAGAGAGTGAACTATAGAAGGAGAATTATAGGTGAACCCTAGAAGTGTGGGAGCTCTAGAGGTGTGGGAAGAAGTGTGGCATCTTTTTTATTGTATTTTCTTCTGATTGAGTATTAATACAATTGGGTATTGTCTCTCATTTTCTGTGTTGTTT
Organism: Torreya grandis; assembly: GCA_037957365.1. Taxonomy (NCBI): domain Eukaryota; kingdom Viridiplantae; phylum Streptophyta; class Pinopsida; order Cupressales; family Taxaceae; genus Torreya; species Torreya grandis. The sequence continues at coordinate 3,983,022 of JARHVA010000940.1, forward strand.
CATATTTCTAGTTACTTATCATTCTAGTTAAATTCCGTGTTTAGTTGCTAATACAAAGGTAATCAAGTGTGCCCTTAGTGGGCAGTGGGATCCTGATAATACAATGCCTCATATTCATGATAAAACACACTAATATAGATTATTATACCTCTGTGCATCCATATAACCATTCCACCAAGCTCATACCTTCTCATAATCTCTCTTCATATAATGACCAATGCCATGACTAGGATTCTCAAGCTTTTGAAATTTGACAACTAACCTTAAAATAATTCCTAATGCTCTTATAACTTTATCATATGTCTTACATGATCCTCAAAAAATTTAATACCTCATAATAATTATATTAAATAATAACATTCTTCAATGACCTCATGACCACCTTTTGTAATAACCTTTAACATCAATGACAACATCAATGCCAAATTTAAATAATAGGAATAATACTAAATAATTTACCAGTTTTTTATTTATGGAAAAACATACTATATACTAACCATTCTTATCTCCCTATTCTAGTTTTTATCCTTCTTTGACATAAATGACAAAGTGATTTTTGGAAATCCTTGGATCACACTTCTTGCAATAAAAATACTCAACACACAAGACTCATTACTTTATGAGACATAATACAAGCATGTTCCCTCTATCTCCATGCATACCTTCTTGTAAAAAATTACCTGTTCTTAGAGATAATGAGTATTATTATCTTAACCTAGGTTCTTTAAATTTGTAATGATTTTTAGGGGTAGGAATTACATTCAATTCCTATCTTAGGTGTTTATAAGTTACCTTTGGAAGTGGTTTGGTCAAGATGTCTACAATATGATCCTCTGTAGAAACATATATAGGTTTGACACTTTGTTCACTTACTTATTCTCTAATAAAATGATACATGATTGCAATGTGTTAGGTTCTTGAGTATATAATAGGGTTCTTTGATTGCTTATAACACTTATATTATCACAATAAATAGGGATAAGATGATCATACTCTACCTTGTAGTATTTTAGGGTCTATCTCATTCATAAGGCATGAGTGCAACATGAAGCTACTGTAATGTACTTAGCCTCAAAAGTGGATAAATATATTTATGTTTTCTTCTTGATTATCCATGAAACTAGGCACCCACCTAGGAAGAAGGTTCCTCTACTGGTATTATTCCTATCATTTATACTTTTTACCTAATCTGCATCTATGTAGGATGTCAAATTAAACACCTTGCTTCTTATATACCATAATCCATACTCCATAGTCCCTTTGAGATACATGAGTATCATTTTGACTATTTTTAGATGATTCTCCTTTGGATCTACTTAAAACCTTCTCATAAGACCTACTACTTGCATGATGTCAGGTCTATAGGAAGTGGTGTACAACAAAATTCCAATAATTGACCTATATGACATATGATTGACCTTTGAAGACTCATATTCCTTGATCAACATACATCCTATGATCATGGATGTACTAACTACCTTGTAACCTTATATCTCAATCTTCTTCAACATCTCTCTTATATACTTGGCTTGTGAGATGTATATACCTTTTTTAGATTGAGTGAATTTCAACCCAAGAAATAATGATAGTTATCTGAGCATGGACATATAAAACTCTTTCTTCATCACCTCTACAAAGGCCTTGGTCATGATATTATTGTTTCCACCATATATGATGTCATCCACATATAAAAATACTATCAACTGATGGTCATCTTCTATATTTATTTATAAATTACTATTTTTAACTCCTGTTTTGAATCCTTGATCCAATATATACTTATCCAACCTAGCATACCAAGATCTAGGATCTTGATTTTGACCATAGAGAGGCTTTTTCAATATGAAAATATGGTCTTTGTTATTTAATAGTGATAACACTTCATGATTCTCAATGTACACTTCTTCAAAATTCCCATTCAAAAAGACAAATTTGACATCCATCTAATATACCTTGAATCCTTTCAATCTTGTATATTATAGAAATAATATAATGGCCTCCAATCTTGATACTGGTGTAAAGGTCTCCTTAAAGTCTATCCCTTCAACTTGTGCATATCCTTTACATACTAATCTAGACTTGTTACTAGTTACTTCTCCATATTTATTCAACTTGTTTCTAGACACTCATTTTGTGCCAATGACATTATTATCTTTAGGCCTAAGAACTAGTTCCCAATTCTCATTATTCTCTATTTGTTCTAACTACTCATTCATAACACCTATCCAAAAAAAACCTTTCCTTGCTTCTATAAGACTCTTAGGTTCAATTGGATAATAGAGAAATATTCTCTTGTTTTAGATTACTTACCAATATTTTCCTTGTTTGCATACATGCATTCTTATTGCTAATGGTTTGAGATTCAAGGTGATCTCTTTGAATATATCTTAAGGGTCCTTTTGAGTCCAGTCTCTCTTCAACTTATTATTCTTCCTCATTAACTTGTATAGTCTTCCTCTTCATTATTAAAGCCTAGATTCTCTAAAGTATTCTTTAACTATGAGTGAGATTTATTTCTCTCATCAATATTCACATTGGTGCTTCCCATTATCTTTTGTAGTCTCTTGTTATAACATCTATAGGATGAGATCATTGATGAGTATCCTAAGAATATGCCTTCATCAGATCTATAATCAAATTTTCCAAAGTCTTCATCATCTCTTTTGATGAAACATTTTCTCCCAAACACTTTAAAGTGTTCCAGATTGGTAGTTCTTCCCTTCCATAATTAATAAAGAGTCTTGTTTCCATTAGTTCCTATATGTACTCTATTTAAAATGTAGAAAATAGTGCTTACTACCTCTTTCCAATATCCATCAGATAATATAGACTCATTTAACATAGTTATAGACATCTCTTGAACTATCATATTCTTCCTTTCCACTACCCCATTCTGTTGACGCATCCTAGCTGCTAAAAATTATATCTTTATTCCATGAACCTCATAGAAGTTATCAAACTCACTGGACCAAAACTATCTTCTTCTATCAAATCTTAGGCACTTTATCTTTCCATTCTTATCATTATTATCAAGGTTCTTGAATGCCTTAAACTTGTAAAGAGCTTCTAATTTTTCTTTCAATAATACAACCCAAGTCATTCTTATTAAATCATCAATGAGTAACATGAATTATCTATCTACTTGAATTTTTTGAATTCTTGTATGCCCATAGAGATTAGTGTGTATTAAATCCAAGGGCTTTGTAGTAGATTACTCCTTGGACTTAAGCCTTCTTCTATTCTACTTACCATGTTGAAATGCCTTGAAAAGTATGTTTTTAGGTTGGATGATCTTAGGCATGTTCTTCACAAACTTCTTATTGCTAAATTTGATCAGGTTGTAAGAGTTTAGGTGACCTAGCCTTTTTTGCCATAACCAACATTCATATATCTTACTCATGAAGCATCTCTCCTTTCTAATTTCATTAAATACATATAGGGTGTTCTTAGTCCTCTTAGAATTAGCAATTAACCTTCTTGATTTGGCTCTCCTTATATCACACCCTCTACCATGAAAGGTTAGTGTGTGTCCTTGATTTCACATTTGAATCATACTAAGTAGGTTGTATTTCAAACCTTTCACATGTAACACATTTTGTGTCTTGATATTTTCATTATCCAAACTCAATACACCTTTCCCAACTATATTGGTAATTGTGTTATCTCCAAACCTCACTATTCCTGCAACATTCTTCTTTAGTGAGATGAACTTATTTCTTTCTCTTGTTATGTGTCTTGAGAAACTTGTTAGGAACCCGTTCTACACCTTATCTTTAATTTGTTAGTATATAATCTTCTATGGATGGATATGCTTTGTAAGTCATCCCATGAGCCTTTTTTTATCCCACATTCTTGGTAAGTAGCAGTTGCTTATATTAGACTTAGTATATAAGTAAGTGTTGAGGCCAATGAAGACATCCATTAATTTATTATATTGAGCTTGCTCAAAGAAGGTTACCTCCTTATAGTGGCCTGTGATCAATATAATCCCTTTGATGTTTCTACTAATTATACAAATATATTAATTCATGAATTTTCATTAAATAAATCTATTATTTTATGCATTTTAGTTAATTTTTTATAGGAGGATCATCTCATCTAGTATTAGATCAGTTTCTAGGGCCAAAATTATTTCTCGTAGAAGTCTTTTTTTATTCCACTACATAACTCATTTAAGTATTTTTTTGTATCACAATAATCTATTTTAGATCAGGGTAAATACATGTTTGCATAACTATGGAAAGTGCTTAGGTGTCAACCCTAAAACTCATTATGAGGAGTACTATAGGAACCTCAAAGTAGTTGGCCCATTGAGAGGACCTCCTGATGAAATGGGCAATGGCCCCATCCTGATTGACTAGTTCCCACCCGTGAGGAAAACCAAGAGCTATCATTTAGGGATAAATCCATGTTCAATATTGTTTTTGGAGAGTGGTACTCGCTTAGATGGAATTGGTGGCCAGAGAGATATCTTTAAAAGCTTAGGTATACATGCAAACTTGGGTCCTATTTTTATTAGTTTTAGAATATTACTAGTGGAGTATCAAAAAAAAATCCATATTAGATCTTTACATATTACCAACAGAGCATCATAAGACTAACCATACTATTTTCAACATATTATAGATAGAGTATAAAAAAACTATCATAGTAGATCTGTGAATATTATCAGTAGAGTATCAAAAGACTTGTCATATCAGTTTTAGAATATTCCTAGTAGACTATCAAAAAGTAAATGTTTTTCATTTTTTGCCATATCTCTCCATCTACATCCCCATTGATCATCAAAATTTATTTGGACACTTAATTCCATTCTCCACATTTTATTCCTTGAGCTCCCATATCTCAATCCTACTCTTAATTCTCATAAATCTTAATTTTCCCTTTTTTGGGTTTTGCCATAACTTCTAGTTTTGTCCATTTACCTTGAAAATTTTCCATAGTGTTCATCTCCATTTTTTGCTCCTTTGTCCCTCTTTGATAAATTTTCTAGTTTTTTTATTTTCACTTCTAAAATTACCCTTTACTTCATCAATCATACTCCCACTATACCAAAAAAATATTAAAAGTACCTTTACCCCTTATGATTTAACCCAAATTCAAAAATTTCCTTACTAAACATGTCTTAACTCTTGTTTTCCTACCCATTTCAAAAAACAAATTTCTTATTCTAGTTATGGTAGTCACTCAAATAGGAGAAAAAAATAAAGGATGAAATTACCACCCTCAAGACCCAAATAAAAGATCTTGATGAAAAAAAATCTCAGCCTCAATCTTCACATACCACCTTGAACAACAAAAGACATCTAGAGTCCTCTTCAAGCATTGTATTTTCTTTTTCCAATAATTTTCATGGGTCAAAGTTTGATTTTCCTTGATTCATGGTGAAGATCCAACTATATGGATCTATCAAGAATAATAATATTTTGGTCTGCATAATACTTTTGATGCTAACAAAGTTCCACTTACATCCTTTCACTTGGAACATGAACCCCTTTAATGGTATCATTGGTCTATCAGGGCTCATGATGAGCAAATATGGACTAATTTTTTCACACTTATTTTTCAATGGTTTGGCCCTAATTCTTTTTTAGACTTCACTTGAGCACTCATTAAACTTCACCAAATAGGAACCATGAGACAATATCAAATGGAATTTGAAAAACTAGGCAATCACATAAAGGGATTATTCAATGAATTCTTCAAAAATTACTTTGTTAGTGTAATGAAGGATACAATTTGATTTTAGGTTAATTTTTTTTAGCCCAACATGATGATGGAAGCCCTAGGCTTGGCTAAGTTAGCAAAGGATAAGATCATAGCTCAATAGTGATTCAAATCCAATTTTGCTCCATTCAGAAATATAACTCCACAACGATCTCAAATAATACCATCCCCCAAAACCACTCCTATCAAGCATTTGATTGAAGTAGAGACGTGAGAAATTAGAGAAAAAGGACTATGTTATAATTTTCATGATAAATTCACTTAGGGCCATTGATGTGTCAAGAAAAATCTATAGTTACTAGATGTGGACTCTCTACCTAAAAATAATGTTTTAGAAGATGCTTAGGATACAATAGATGATCCAGAAGATGTTAAGTCGATTGTGGAACTTGATTCATAGGAAGACCAACTAGATATCTCTATCCATGCTTTAGTAGGATTCACCACCCAATAAACCATGTAGGTTATGGGTTACTTCAAGAAGATCCCTTTCATAATTCTCATTGATTTTGGTGGCACTTATAAATTCATTGACCCTCAGATCACCAAATAGGATAATTGTTTTTTCCATCCTTTCTCCAAGTTTGAATTCATGATTGCCAATAGGGGAACATTACCTTACAAAAGGAAGTGTCATAATGTGTGTATCTCTATTAGAGATTATAACTTGTACTCTACCATGTTTTTCTTGACCTTTGGTAGATGTGATGTTATTTTAGGATCACAATGGTTACATGCACTTAGACCTATCTTATGGTATTTTTCTAAACTTTGGACGCAGGATTCAAATAATGGGTAAAAACACACATTGAAAATCTTACACCTAAGGTCTCCTAGCATCATAAGTTAACATCACATGGAAAATATTCTTAAGAATAATTCATGTGGCATCATTTCCCATCTCTATTCAATTCAAATTAAACCATAAATTATCTCCACTACTCCTTCTAATTTACACACCATTATACATAGGTATACATGTGTCTTTGTCAACCTAGTGGAATTACCACCTTTAGAGTCAGAGGACCATTGTATTTAGTTCTTTCCTAGAAGTGTTCCTCTCAACATTAAGCACTAATGGTACCCATTTTAGTAAAAGACCAAGATAAATATTCTCATTCAATACTTACTGAATCAAGAAATTATTCACTTGAGTATCAACCCATATTCTTCCCTATTTCTCCTTGTCTGAAAAAATATGGGTCATGGTTAATTTAGATTGACTTTAGATTACTTAATCACACCAAAATCAAGAATAAGTTTAGGATCCCTATTATTTATAGGCTTCTTGATGAGCTTCACGGTGCTCGTTTTTTCTACAAGTTGGATCTTTGATCTGGATATCACCAAATCTAACTTTATGAGGATGATATCCCTAATATAAATTTTTGCATGCATGATGGCCACTATGAGTTTATAGTCATGCCCTTTGGCCGCAATAATTCTCCTTCAACATTATAGGCATTTCTAAACAAAATATTCTATTCCTACCTATGGAAATTGATTATGGTCTTATTTGATGATATCATCATCTATAGTAAAACATGTTCTAAGCATCTCCAACTTTTGGGGCTCACATTAAAACTTTTCTATGGTCATCATATTTGTGAAAAATAGTCCAAATGTGCTTCTATCTAGAATTAATTAGAATATATTGGGAACATTATTTTATCCCAAGGGGTTTATGTGTATCTCAATAAAATAGTTTACATGACAAATTATCCTCATCCTCAGACACTCAAGATCCTTCATGGTTTTTTTGGGACTAAATGGATAATATCACAAGTTTGTCAAGGATTATAGGAAGATTGTAGCTCCACTGATAACAATGTTGAAAAAAGATGTTTTACATGGACATTATATGTTGAGTGTGAATTTGAAGAATTGAAATAATCTATATGCATGACACCTGTTTTAGTTATGCCAAATTTTACCAAGACTTTCACTATCAAGAGCAATGCTTATGGAAATGGAATTGGTGTTGTTCTCCCTCAAGAAGGATTCCAAATTTAATTCAACATCAAATCCATTTCTATTAATAGTTTAGTACTCTTTACTTATGAGAAGGAAATTATGGCCATTTTGCATGTAGTATAGAAGTGGCAGCCATACCTATTGGGGAATCATTTTTGCATCAAAATTGATCACCAGAGTCTAATATATTTCCTAAAACAATGGGTCACTACCCCATCACAATATAAATGGGTTATAAAACTCTTGGGCTATGACTATGAGATCACTTAAAATAAGTGTAAGGATAATATTGTGGCTGATGCTTTGTCTCACACATTTGTGGACCAAGATTCCCTTATATCTATTTTCATGCCTATTTAAAATTAGTTAGAAAATTTATAGTAGGGGTATGTCAATGACTCCTCATTATATTAAATAATTTAATAGTTGGCCACTAACCCCTCTATTATACCAAATTATTCTTGGGATGATGATTCTCTATCATACAAGGGTCATCTAGTGCTTCCCCAAAGCACATATCTTTGGTAGGATGTTTTATATGAACTCTATGCTTCTCCATATATAGTGCACTCAATGTTTATCAAAACTTATGAGAAAGCATGATGCAACTTATTTTTTAAGGAAATGAAAATTTCAATTCAATAGATAGTGGTTGAATGTGATAGCTACCAACACAAAAAAGGTGAAACAACACTCATTCCTAGGTTTCTCGAACCCTTGCCCATCCCTACCAAGATTTAGATAGATATTTATATGTATTTCATTGAGGGGTTCCCTAAATCTCAAGGTAAAATAGTAATATTGGTCTTGGTTGATTTCCTCTCCAAATATAGTCATTTTTGTGCCCTCAGCCATCCCTATATCACCTCCACAACTGCACAAATTTTCTTGGACCAAATTTTCCATCTCCATGGCATTCCTTCTTCCATTATTTTAGATCATGATGCAACATTAACTAGCCATTTTTGGATGGAACTATTTTAACACATTTTCACCCAACTATAGATGATTTTTAGGTATCATTGATAAATGGATGGCTAGATTGAAATTATCAACAAATGTTGGGAAAATTTCCTTTGTTGCTTCACCTCAAAACAATAACATTAGTGGGAAAAGTGGATCCCTCTTTACAAATGGTGGTAAAATACCTCCTACCATACTTCAACTAAAATTACTACATATGAAGTAGTCTATGGTGAATCACTACCATTGCTCCTTACATATACCCTCAATAGTTCACTAGTTCAAGGAGTCGACATGATTCTTCAAACTTGGGATCAGATCCTTGATACCCTATGAGACAATAGTCATATGGCACAAAATATAATGAAATAATAGGTTGATCAACACCACTATGATTATAATTTTCAATTAATTGATATGGTTTTTCTTTGCTTATATCCATACAAGAAAACCTCCCTAAAACTCAAAGGACATGATAAGCTAGTTACCAAGTTCTATGGGCCATATAATATTCTACAAAAGATTAGTTCAGTTACTTATAAGTTAGATCTCCCACCTTCTTCTTGGGTTCACCCAATATTTCATGTCTCTTATCTAAATAAAGTTCTTGGCACAAACATTAGAGGGTAAACTATTTTACCATAACTTGATAATGAATGATCTATCTTTCTTGAGCTAGAGGTAATCCTAGATAAGTACACACACTAACTTCACTCCTTCTTGATCATAGAGGTATTAATTTAGTGACAAGGAATGCAACTAGAGGATGCAACATGGGAACTAATATTTTAAATTTATCACTAATTCCCACATCTAAATCTTTGAAGACAAAGCTTTTTTTAAGAGGGAGAGGATGTTAAGAACCAATGCTACCCATTCTCTTTACATTTTTAGTATATTAGTTTCTATGGATGTATATGATTTATAAGTCATCCTGTGAGCATTTTTTTTATCTCACATTCATGGTAAGTAGTATTTTCTTAGATTATACTTAACATATAAGTGTTGAGGCCAAGGAAGGCATACATGAATTTGTTTTATTGATATTTCTCAAAGGAGGTTGCCCCTTCAAAGTGTCCTATGATGAATATAATCCCTTCAATTTTTATAATAATTATATAATATATTATTTCATGCATCTCCATTAATTTTTTATAGGATTATCCTCTCACAACCACTATTTATATGCCATTTCATGCCTTCATCTTGAATGTGAATGGTGATTTGAGCTAGCATAAAATCCTCTTAGTCTTCTATTCCTCCTTAGAAAATAGTCCATCTTTCCTTTTCAGATAAATATGATCTATCCTAACTTGCTTTAGTTTGTATACCAATGTTTGATCATTTTTATGCATTCTAAGAGCTCCATATGTCTTGTTAAATATCGTGGGCCTTATAACTCTATTAGATCTAAATCTTTTAATGTATCCTATATTTTGGCAGATGTAGCAAACAACTTTTTCTTACTTAATATGGTTCCATGGTGACTTATACTTTATAGCATTGGGCTACCTAATTGGTATTTTCCTATTAGTACTCTTGACTTATTCTTAATTCCCATGTTCTCTCTTAAACATACTCATTTTTTCTATGATTTTTTCATGCTCAACCTTCAATGAATATAGATTTATCTTCAACTCATCATACTCAACTTCCTTTGACTTAAACCTTGTGTTTACCCCTTCTAACTAACTCCTAATATATTTGATAGTCTTATTTTGATGTTTCAAATCATCAAGGGTACTTACGATCTCAACTTCAAGGTCTCATTTAGCTTTTAATTCTTCACTGTCATAGTATAATTATTAATCATAAATTTTATCTTATTCTTGTTGATCATAAGCCATTATTGTTCTTTTAAGGATCACCTTCAATCTATTAGACTTGACTCAAAGGACCAGGATCTAATATCAATTTTTGGAAGCACAATGACTAAGAGGGGGTGTGAATTAGTCTTAAAAAACTTTTACAATGTTATTTTATCATTCATGAACTATCAAAATAATCTAGTGAACTATAAACACATTAAGAGCCACGAGCATGAGATAAGAGCATAACACATAGAACACTTATTTGAGTAGGAAAAACTAAAGGGGAATAAAAACAAATGATGATGAAAATTTAAAACAAACCTATAGTACAAACATCAATATTTAATTAATCACCCACTTCATATGGAACACTAACCCCAAATAGCTAAACACCAGCTCAACTAGGCTTTAGAAAGTAACAAATTACAAGGAAAGACCAACGCCATAGATAATTTAGCACCAAATCAGCCACTTAGAACCCTTGATCACCTTTACAACACTTTATTTCTAAACCAACTTATTATGACCACCTATTTATCTCTTCACACTCTTATCCCTCTCCAATTATCTTTTAGGCTCCTTCACTCAACTAGGTCTCTTCAAGATATATTAGGTCATTTGACCTTGATATTCATCTATAATACCCATATTATATCTTCATGATAGTTTATTTTTACCTTGATGATGGTATAAAATACCTCCTTTATCTCTTCAAAGTGATATATCTTCCTCTTCAACACACAATCTCTAACGAACAAATTAGGCCTATTATGCCTTGTTCTTATACTTGGCTCTCGATCATCCACATCTTGGTCAAACATACACACTTTCCCATTTAAATTTTAAATATAATATGCCTTATCAAATTCACAAACACTAATCAAACATTACAATAATTTGTTCATAGCATATAAAATGAAAACCCCTTTTAGGCCTTGAGGAGACCTAATTTAATTAGGCCTTCATTATCATACATTACCCTTTGAAATATTTGTAACACTCTAAAAATTCTCACATGGTAGTAAAATATCATATGTAACTCAAATTTTCCCGTAAAAATATCATATTATGTGCATGACACCCTTTATCTCCATCCACTACTTGAAGTACTCTATTAGGAGTGTTCATAATTAGGCCTATGCATACCTAGAAAGTCTATCTTGAATAACTAAAGAAAAAAACACATTTTTATCAAATAAATATGGATTAAAATAATATAAATATAACCTTAAATACCTTAAAAACTTCACCAATTTCATTATACTTCATTAAATAGGGATAAAAGACTCAAACCGTTCTATGCAAGTAGCCCATTCAAAACTGCCAACTAGCCTCAAAACACTGGCATGAAAACTTGAAATTTTAACACTTGAAGGAATAATATAAATGAATTAAAATGCATAATTAATATTATAAAACACCATTTTAATAAAATACAATAAAAATATTATAATCTCTAATGTCAATTTTAGTCTCGTTGACCAATCTCATTACCTCACTATACATAGACCTTATTTAGCTAGACAAGTCAACTTGAGAGAAACATTTTTATATATACAATGATATCCAAATATTATATACAACATGAAAATGTATTAAAGTTATTAAAAAAATCATCCATTAAATTATATTCATCTCTAATCCATGATAACACATTCCTAATCAATTTCTCACTTCTTTTTGGGTTTCTCACCATTTACACCATTAGGCCTATTATCAATTGGTCAACTTGTATGACCAATTAAACACTCATAAGGGATGGAACATGATAATAAACCATAATTAAAATACAATAAAAGTTTAAAACTTCAATCTTCATGTATTTATCAATTTTTACTTAATCAACTTTGACTGCTACAAAAAATATCCAAGAAATAAGGCCTTTCCTATAGGGTCCACTCACTCACCTGACAAACCAATCATAATTTAAGGTGACTAGGAGATTTGGATACATGATAAAATATTTTTTATAGTTATTTGAGACCATTTTGGATTGTTTTGAACAATATATTTCACATTGGGTTAGTTTTAGGGTTTTAGAGAGGGTTAACATTATTTCTAGTGTTAACAATTATTCATAAAGGATTATCCCTCATTTCCAAAACTAATGTCTCAATATATTATCTATGAAAATTACCCATCTCTCCTAAATATCTCAATTTCCCATGAAAAAATTTCACATGCCAATGAACACTTGAATGTCTTCTCAAGTTGAGAACCCTTTATTTCGTGCACTTGAGAAACCTCATAACCACTTTTTATACCTTTTCTTGAAAAATTTGACCTGAGATTTGGTACCTGGGAAAACATATAACACCACTAAAAATTATAAAATTCTCATTATTATCTTGAATTCTGAAACTCTTACCTCATTTGGCCACCATCTCTCTCTTTTCTTGTTTGGAACTTGAGCTACAAAGCACATTAAGCCTTGAAACTAGCCTTTTAGCCACTATCCAAGCTATCAAAACCTCATATACATGTCACAAAACATCTTAAAATTATCAAACATTTCCATACATTCTTTATGTGCCTTGAAAATACCTCATGACACCTCATTAGGTCAGGTAGGGTCTAAAACTAGTCTATTTTCATGTTAAATATATAGGTCCTACCTATGTAGGCACACCCTGAGACTCTCATGAGTGATCCAATGAATTATATAAATTATTTATAAAACTCATAAAAATTCTTATGAATTTTTTAATACATCTCACTAGGACACCAAGCTCATACCTTATCAAAAGGTCTATTCCTATAATGACCAATGTTATGACTAGGCTTCTCAAGCTCTTGAAACTTGACAACTAACCTTGAAACACTTCTTGATGCTATTATACCTTGATCATATGTCTTAAATTCTCCTCAATAATTTTCATACATATTAATGATGATATCAAACAATAACATTCTTACATGAACTCATTATCACCTTTCTTAAGAACCTTTGACATCCATGACAACATCAATGACAAATTTCAACAACAGGAATAATGATCAATAATTTACCACTTTGATATTGATGTAAAAATATACTTTATACTAATCATTCTTATCTCCCTATTCTATTTTTTCTCATGTTTTGACATAAAAGACAAAGTGATGTATGTAACTCCTTATATCATACTCCTTACAACCAAAATACTCAACACATAAGACTTATTAGTTTATGAGACATAATACAAACATGTTCCCTCTATTTCCATGCATACCTTCTTGGAACAACTTACCTATTCTTGGATATAATGAGCATGATTATCTCCCCTTAATTTCTTGACTTTTTCAATGATTGCTAGGGGTAGGAATTACACAATTCTTTTTTAGGTGTTTAAAAGTTACTTTCAGAAGTGGTTTGGTCAAGATGTCTACAATATAATATTATATAGAAACATATTAAGTTTTAACACTTTGTTAACTTACCTATTATCTAATAAAATGATACATTATGGGAATGTGTTTGTTCTTTGAGTGCATATTAGGGTTCTTTTATATGCTTATATCACTTATAATGTCATAATAAATAGGGATAGGACCATCATACTCTACATTGTAGTCTTTTAGGGTCTGTCTCATCCATATTACCTAAGTGTAACATGAAGTTGTTATTATTTACTCAAACTCACAAGTTGATAAAGATATTGATGGTTTCTTCTTGATTATCCATGAGACTAGATTGAGTACCTAGGAATAAGTCTCCTCCACTAGTACTCTTTTTATCATCTATACTTCTTACCCAATCTAGATCTATGTAGGATGTAAAATTGGATTACTTACTTCTTGGATACCATAATCCATACTATATATTCCCCTTGAGATACCTAACTATCCTTTTGACTACTTTTAGATGATTCTCCTTTGGATCTACTTGAAACCTTCCCACAAGACCTACTGCTTAGATGATGTCAGGTCTAGAGGTAGTGGTGTACAAAATACTTTCAATAATTAACCTATATGAAATTTGATTGACCTTTGAAGACTCATATTCCTTTCTCAACTTACATCATTTAATCATGGGTGTACAAACTACCTTGTAACCTTCCATCTCAAACTTCTTCAACTTGTGAGATGAATATACCTTTTTCAAATTGAGTTATTTGTAACCCAAGAAATAATGATACTTATCCTCGCATGAAATTTAAAAATCTTTATTTATCACCTTTGTAAAGACCTTGTTCATGTTTTTATTATTTACACCAATGATGATGTAATCTCAATAAATTATTACTATCAAATGATGGTCATCTTTTATATTGATGTATATATTACTATTTGTAACTCTTCTATTGAATCATTGATCCAATAAATACATGTCCAACCTAGAATACCAATCTCTAATATCTTGATTTAGACTATAGAGAGCCTTTTTTAATCTACAAACATAGTCTTTGTTGTTTGATAGTGATAACCCTTCAGGTTGCTCAATGTACACTTCTTCAAAATTCCCAATCAAAAAGGTAGATTTGACATCCATCTGGTATACCTTAAATACTTTGAATCCTGCATATGCTAGAAATAATTTGGTGGCCTCCAATCTTGCTACTCATGAAAAGTTCTCCTTAAAGTATACCCCTTAAACTTGTGTATATCCTTTGCATATCAATATAACCTTGTTCCTAATAACTTCTCCATATTTATTTAACTTATTTCTAAAAACCCATTTGTGCCATTAACATTATTTTCTTTAGGCCTAGGAACTAGTTCCCAAGTCTCATTAATATCTATTTGGTTTAACTCCTCATTCATAGCACCTACCTAGAATTTGTATTTTCTTAATTATATAAGACTCTTAGGTTCAATCTTGGATAATAGAGAAACATTCTCTTGATTTAGATTACTTACAAATCTTCTCCTTATTTTTTCATACTTGCATTCTTGTTGTCAATTATTTGAGCTTCAGAGTGATCTATTTGAATATATCTTGAGGGTAATTTTGAGTATTTTCTCTCTTCAACTTCTTCTTCTTCCTCATAAACCTCTATATTATCCTCTTCATTTTTGATTTCAAGATTATCTATAGTGTTGTTTGACTATGAGTGAGATTTATTTGTCTCATCAATCTTCACATTGGTGCTTTCCACTATCGTTTGTAGTCTCTTATTATAACATCTATAGGTCGAGCTCATTGATGAGTATCCTAACAAAATTCCTTCATCAAATCTAGAATCAAACTTTCCCTAGTCTTCATCATCTCTTTTGATGAAACATTTGCTCCTAAACACTCTAAAGTGTTTTACATTGGTAATTATACCCTTCCATAGTTCATAAGGAGTCTTGTTACCATTAGTCCTTATATGTCCTCTATTTAAAATGCAGGCAATAGTGCTTACTTCCTCTCTCCAATATCCATCAGATAATATAGACTCATTTAACATAGTTTTAGACATCTCTTGAACTATCCTATTCTTATTTTCCATTACCCCATTTTTCCAAGGTTTTATAGCTACTGAGAATTATATCTTTATTTCATGAACCTCATAGAAGTCATCAAACTCATCTGACCAAAACTCTCCTACTCTATCAAATCTTAGGCACTTTATCTTCCCATTCTTATCATTCTTAACAAGATATTTGAATGCCTTAAACTTGTCAAATATTATGATTTTTCTTTCAATAATTCAACTCAAGTAATTCTTGTGTAATCATCAATGAGTAATATGAATTAGATATCTTATTGAATGTTTTGAATTCTTGTAGGCCCATAGATATTAGTGTGTATTAACTCCAAAAGTATTTTAGTAGAGTACTACTTTGACTAGAAACTTCTTCTAAAATGCTTACCATGTTAACATGATTTACAAAGTATGTTTATAGGTTTGATGATCTTAGACATGCTCTTCATAAACTTATTAGTGCTGATTTTTACTAGGTTTTCAAGATTTAGGTGACCTAGCGTTATGTGCCATATCCAAATTTCATCTATCTTTCTCATGAAGCATCTCTGCTTCTTGATTTCATTTAATACATATAGGTTGTTCTCAGTCCTCTTAGCATTGGTAATTAGCCTTCTTAATTTGGCTCTCCTTATCTCACACCCTCTATCATGAAAGGTTAGTGTGTGTCCTTTATTACATATTTAACTCACACTAAGTAGGTTATATACTATGTACATAGGGATATTATATATTAATTTATATGGGTTGATGGATATTTTGACATGTGGCACACACCCCCATTAGTTATATGGGTACAATGTATTAGGATAGTGGAGTAACTTTTGGAATCAGTGCATTGGGTAATGGTTGGTCTACATTGGGATTAGGAGGTTACCCATCCATTTTTATTTAGATAGAGGTATATATAAAGGAGATGATTATCATTATAAAGGATGCAAGTAAGCATTGTGTCTTTTATTGTAAGAGGATATTGGAGGTTGTCCCCTTAGAGAAACATCATGGAGTTATTCTTTCCTAAAGGAGTATTGTGTGGTGTTACCCTACCTTAAGGGTATTCTATTTATACATATATTGAATTTTTAGATATGTTGGTACACCAATATCTATTGTGTTGTGTTAATCTACATTATGTTTTGCATTCTCGCAAAATATTATAGGTGTGGATCATAACAAGTGGTATTAGAGATTTGATTTGGGTAATTTGTATGTGGTAAAACCCTAATTTTTTAGAATCATCCATATCTTTCAATTAGTTTAAAACTTTTGTATATTTTTTTACTGGATATGAAGAATATTTTATGGAAGTCATATTAAAAAAATTAAACCTTTATGATAATTTTTGAGGGAGTTATAGATATTTTAGGGTTTGTACTAATTTTTACATATCAGCTAAAATATAAGGAATTTTTCTTCAAATTTTTTATTGATACTAAAGGAACATACAAGATAAATAAATACAAAATTTTTAGAATTGTTCAAATTGTGTTTAGTGATTTATTGTGATTTTATTATTTTTCATATATTTACTCTTCAGGACAAAATTTGTGGCATGTTTTCATAATATTTTTACTAAATTTTCACTATCACAAGGAGAATCTAAAATCATAATTTGGAACTATTTTGATTAGTTTTAAATAAGTTATTGACATTTTAGGGTATTTCATTAACCCTGGTTTTTTTATGGATCTCAAAGTTGCAAGTATTTTCGTGGGAGGATGATATTGATGATAGATAATGGTGGATTATTTTTAAAGACAATAATACTCAAAAAAATTATGGAAAACATGCTTATATATTTCTTTATTTGGGCCTACACAATATTGGTTTAAACATTTGAGTTTCACACAAAGATATTCTTCATGGGAAGAAATGGAATGGGTCTTCCTAGTTTGATGGGATATAAAAGGAAAAGAGGATGAAGAAGAGGAAGAAAATAATGTTGGTAATGAATAAGATAATGGAGATGATAAAGAGTAAAATTAGTGGAATAAAATAATAACAATTAGGAAGAACATGCAAGTGATGATGAAAAAGAATAAATCTAGCATAATGATAATGAGGATAGTATAGATGGTTTATAAGGAGAAGTAGAGGATCTCAAAGAAGAATAAGAAGAATTAGATGATAAGGGTTCAAATAATTTGGCTCTAAAAAAATTTGAGTCAATTATTCAATTTTATGGATGCATTCAAAAGAAGAAGCTTTTTTTGTCCATAAACCTACCAACAAGTATAACATCATCAATATGAATGTGTCCAAGCATCTACATGTTAAAGAAAAGAATATCAAGGAGGTTAAAGTAGATGGTATGAATATTCTATTGTTTGAAGCTTTGAAGCTCATTATGGAAACATATGTCTTGCATTCATATTTTTATGCTTTGGATATGGTTGATGTGGATATGGTTCTTGGATATCCATGGTTAGATACTTTGGGAACAATCAATATTAATGTTCATAAGAAGTTTATGAAGTTTTGGTATAGGAAAAATAAGGTCTCATTACATGATATCATATATGGAAAGGCACAAGGAAAAATCAAGGTATATCATGAAGATGAGATTAAAGTAGGTTAATAAGAACATGTGAAAGATTTAGATGAAGACATAGATGTATAAATAATACAATCAAAGAAAAAAACATCATCTATTCATGAGACAAAGTAATCACCAAAGCAAAAGGTGAAAGAGGTATAAGAAAAGGTTGATAAGATCAAAGTATCATAAAATGTTGAGGTATATATATACCCACATCATCACAAGAGAAAAAAATAATGGATCCATGTGAGGGAGTGTCATAATAATAGTCACTTTAGCTATATATGATATCAAAGTTCTAATAATTATGTCTATATATTGAAGCCAAATAAGGAGTACTATGGTCAGGTATGAGATCAATGTAGCAAAGTGACCTATAGAACATGGAATCAATGGGGAAATCAATATGATTATGCATGGAATAATAAATAATATAGTCATGACTAGAATCAAAGTAACACAATGGAATATGTTACATGAAATCAAAGGAGGAATAATTATTCATGGACACCAAGGTGATATAGTTATGATTATGAATGGAATCATAGTATCACATTATTATTTGGAAATAAGGTTGGAAAGATATCACCTATTAGGATCACATACAGGTGGTTAGATGATCGAGCTTAGAGACAAGTGTGAAATGATTTTAGCACACTCATTATTTGGCTTCTTCATATGTTTTTGGGATGAAACATGTCAAGGAGGGAAAGCATGCTATATACCTAGGAATATGATATATTAATGTATATGGGTTGATGGAGATATCAACATGTGACACACATCCCCCTTAGTTATTTATATAGGTCCAATATATTAGGATAATGAAGTAACTTTTGTAATTAGTGCATTGGGTAATGGTCAACCAATAATGGGATTAGAAGGTTACCCATCTGTTGTTACTTAGATAGAGGTCTATATAAAGGAGATGATTATCACTGTAAAGGAGGTAAGTAATCATTGAGTCTTCTATTGTAAGAGGATATTGGAGGTTGTCCCTTTAGAGAGACATTATGGAGTTATTCCTTCCTAAAGGAGTATTTTATGGTGTTTTCCTACCTTAGGGGTATTTTATTTATACATATATTTAATATTTGGACATCTTGGTCCACTAATATCTATTGTGTTGTGTTGATCTACATTATATTCTACATTCTTTCCAAATATTCTAAGTGTGGATAATGCAATTATATTTCAAACCTTCCACATAAAAAACATTTTGGGTCTTGGTCTTTCCAGTGTCCAAATTCAAGACACCCTTGCCAACTATATTGGTAGTTATGTTATCTTAAAACCTCATTGTTCCCTTAGCATTCTTCTTTAATGAGATGAAATTATTTCTATATCCTATCACGTGGCTTGATAAACCACTATCTATATATAATTTCATTGATTCATATTAAATGTGAAAGTCAGTCTGATATAGCATAAAATCCTCTTTGGTCTTCTAGTCCTCCTTGTCAAATAGTCCATCTTGCCTCTTGAGCTCAATATGATCCTCCTAACTTTCTTTATTTTCCATAACAATGTTTGATCCTTCCTTTTAATTTTAGGAGCTTCATATATATTTTTTAATCTTATGGGCCTTCTAACTCTATTAGATTAGAATATTTCAATGTGTCTTATATTATGATAGATGTAGCAAATAACATTTCTATACTTACCATGATTCTATAATGACTTATCCTTTACATAATTGGGTTGTCTAATTGGTATTTTAATGTTATTAATCTTTAATTGGTCTAAATTCTTATGATCTCTCTCAAAATTTCTCATTTTTCTATGATTTTCTCATGCTTGATTGTCAAGGAATCTAGCTCTATCTTCAACTTGTCATACTCAACTTCCTTTGACTTAAACCTTGTGTTTAACCATTTTAATAAACTCTTGAGATCTTTTATAGTCTCATTTTGATGTTTAAAATAATCAAGGTCACTTATGAGATGATATTCAAGGTCTAATTTATCTTCTACTTCTTCACTATCATAGTAGACTTCTTTATCATACATGTTGTCTTCTTCTTATTGATAATAAAACATTCTTATGCTTTTTAGGATTACCTTAAAGATATTATACTTACCTTAAAGGACCAATATATTATATAAATTTTTGGAAACATTATGACTAATAGGGGTGAATTAATCTCAACAATATTTTCCAACTTTACTTTATCATTTATGAACTATAAAAATAATCTAGTGAACTATCAACACATTAAGAGACATGAGCATGAGATAAGAGCATAACACATAGAAAATTTATTTAAGTGGGAAACCATAAATGGGAAGTATATCCATTTATTATGTAAATGGATTAAAAAATTATAATAAAAAAATCAATATTTAGTGAATCATCCACTTCACATGGAGCACCAACCCCAACTAGCTAAACACCAACTTAGCTAGGCCTTAACAAGTACCAACTTGCAAGGAGGCACTAACCACCTAGATGATTTAGAACCAAATTAGAAAATTAAAAACATTTATGAACTTTATAACACTTTTTTTTATAAAATAACTGATGATGACCACCTCTTCATATCTTCATAGTCTTAGCCCTCTCAAACTATCTTCTAGGCTCCTTCACTCAACTAGGTCTCTTCAAGACAAATTAGGTCATTTGAACTTGATAGTCATATATATTACCCATATTATATATTCATGATAATTTATCTATACCTTGATGATGGTATAAAATAATTCCTTTATCTCTTTAAATTTATATTTCTTCCACTTCAACAAATAAAATCTCTAACAAATAAATTAGGCCTATTAGGCCTTATTCTTATACTAGGATCTTGCTCATCCACCTCTTGGTAGGCCATACACACTTTACCATTTAAATATTCAATAAAATAATCCTTATGACATTCAAAAAATATTAATCAAACATTACAATAGGTCATTCATATCATATAGGACCAAAACCCCTTTCAGCCCTTGAGGAAACCTACTTTAATTAGGCCTTCATTAACATACATTACCCTTTCAAATATTTGGAACACTCTAAAACTTATCAAATGGTATGAAAATATCATATGTCACTAAAATATATCCATAAAAAACTAATCTAAGGTCCATTATACCTTTTATATCTATCCACTACTTGAAGCATGTTATTAGCATTGTTCACAATTAAGCCTATGCATACACAAAAAGTCTATCCTAAAAAACTAAATAAAAAACACAATTTTGTCAAGAAAACATAGAAATAAATCATATAAATATAAAATTAAATATATTAACAACTTCACCATTTTAATTAGACTACATTACACATGGAAAAAGGACTCAAACCCTTCTTTGCAAGTAGCCCACTTAGAACTACCAACTAGCCTCAAAACACAGTCATGAAAACCTGAAATTATAAGACCTAAATAAAAACTATAAATAAATTTAATGGTATAAAAAAATTTATTAAACATCTTTGGAACATCATCCAATATAAATATTAGAAGCTCTAATAGCAATATTAGTCTCGCAGACCAATCTCATTACCTCATTGTACACACACCTCACTGAGATAGATAAGTCAACTTTAGAGAAAACAGTTAAAATGAATAAAAATATTATAAAACATCTCTATAAAATCCTCAAACAAAAATATTACAATCTCTAATGGAAATATTGGTCTTACAGACCAATCTCATTACCTCATTATATACAAACCTCACCGAGCTAAACAAGTAAACTTGCAAGGAGGCACCAACCCCCTAGATCATTCATCACCAAATAAGCCACATAAAAGACTTTATAACATTTAAAACACTTTAGTTTTCAACCAAATGATGATTACCACCTATTTATCTCTTGACACTCTTATCCCTCTCAAATTGTCTTGTAGGCTCCTTTGCCCAATTAGGTCTCTTCAAGATAGATTAGGTCATTTCACCTTGATATTCATCTCTAGTACCCATATTATATTTAAATTATAATTTATATGCACCTTTATTGTTTTATAAAATACCTCAATTATCTATTTAAATTTATATATCTTCCACTTCAACACACACAATCTCTAATGAACAAATTAGGCATATTAGGCCTTGTTCTTATACTAGGCTCTTGCTCATCCACCTCTTATTGGACATAACCACTTTCCCAATTATATTTTCAATAAAATATGCCTTATAAAATTCTAAAAACATGAATCAAACATTAAAATAGGTCAGTAATAGAATATAGGACCAAAACCTCTTTTAGGCCTCGAGGAGACCTAATTGAATTAGGCTTTCATTAGCATATATTACCCTTTAAACTCTTTGGAACACTCTAAAAATTCCAAAAATGTAGGAAAATATTGTATGTAACTAAAATATTCCCATAAAAATTTAATATTAGGTCCATTACACCTTTTATATCCATCCATTACTTGAAGCATGCTATTAGTTCTGTTTACAATTAGACATGTGTGTACCCAAAAAGTCTATCTTGAATAAATGAAGCAAAAAACACAATTTTTTCCAAACAAACATGGAAAAAAATCATATAAATATAACCTTAAATACCTTAAAAAATTCACCAAGTTCATTATACTTCATTACATAATGAAAAAGGACTCAAATCATTCTATGAAAGTAGCCCACTTAGAACTGCCAACTAGCCTCAAACACAGTCATAAAAACTTGAACTTATAAGACTTAAAAGAATAATATAAAGAAATTAAAATGAATCAAAAAATATTATAAACATACTTAGAAAAAAATACAATAAAAATATTATAATCTCTAATGGCAATATTGGTCTTGCAGACCAATCTCATTACCTCACTATACACAAACCTCATTGAGCTAGACAAGTCAACTTGAGAGAAACATTTTGATATATAAGATGATATAAAAATATTATATACAACATGAAAATGTATTAAAAAATAAATTAATTTAATTGTATTAATCTTTAATCCATGATAACACATTCCTAATCAACTTCTCACTTCTACCTGGGTTTCTCACTATTTACACCATTAGGCTTGTTAACAATTAGTCAACTTGTACGACTAGTTTAACACCCCTCAAGGATTTAAATTGATAAAAACAACCATTGAAATAAAATACAAGTCCCAGTCTTCAAATTGCATATATTTATCAATTTTGACTTGGTTAAATCTGACTGTTATAGTAAATCTCTAAGAAACAAGGCCTTTCTTTTAGGGTCCACTTACTCCCCTAAAAACTCAATCACACCTGGAGGTACCTAGGAGAGTTGGATACATGTTTAAATAGTTATTTGAGACCATTTTTGGATATTTTGAATAAGATATTTGGTTTAGTGTTAGGTTTTAGAGAGGGTTAACACTATTTTTTGATGTTAATAATTATACATAAAGGATTGTCCCTCATTTCCAAAACTAATGATTGGAGATATTATATAGGACCCTAAACCATCTATATTTAATATCTCAAGTTCCAATTCAGATATTACACATGCCAATGAACACCTGAAAGTCCTTCTCAGGTTGAGAACCCTTCATTATGTGAACTTAAGAAACCTCAAAACTACTTTTTATGCCTTTTCTTAAAATCTTTGACCTGAGTTTTGATCAACACACCTGGGTCAACCTATAAAACATATATAAATTATCCTTAAATCTGAAACTCATACCTTATTTGGACACCATCTCTCTCTTTGCTTGTTTGGACCTTGACCTGCAAACCAAATTAAGCCTTGAAATTGGCCTTCTAGCCACTATTCAAGCTATCAACACCTCATATACATGTCATAAAAACTTTTACCATGATAAACCATTGACATAAATGATTCATATTCCATTAAAATACCTCATGATACCTCATTACATTAGGTAATGTCTAGAACTAGTCTAGTTACATGTTAAGTTTGTAGGTCATACCCTTATAAGATCACCCTAAGAGATCCAATGATGCATATGCATGCTTAAAAAACCTCATAAAAAATCTTATGCCTCTATGTATACATATCACCAAGCCACCAAGATCATACCTTCTCAAAAGGTCTCTTCATGCAATGACCAATGTCATGACTAATCTTCTCAAGCTCTTGAAACTTGAAAACTGACTTTAAAACACTTCTTGATTCTCTTATACCTTTCTCATATGTATTACATTATCCTTAGACAATTTCATACCTCTTAATGATGTTATCAAACAATAACATTCTTCAATGACCTCATGAGCACCTTTTTTAAAAGCGTTTGTTGTCAATGAAACATCAATGTTGAATTTCAACAACAAGAACAATCCTCAATAATCTTCCACTTTGTCATTAATGGAAAAATATATTTTATAATAATAATTCTTATCTCCCTATTCTATTATTTCTCCCCCTTTGACATAAATGACAAAATGATGTCTATAACTCCTTCGATCATAATCCTTGTAACCAAAATACTCGACACATAGGACTTATTAGTTTATGAGACATAATACAAGCATGCACCCCCTACCTCCATCCATGCCTTATTCAAATAACTCACTTGTTCTTGAAGCTAATCATCATGATTATCTTACCCTATATTCTTTATTTTTTCAATGATTGCTAGGGGAAAAAATTACACCCAATTCCTATCTTAGGTGTTAAAAAGTTAACCTTTGGAAGTGGTTTGGTCAAGATGTCTACAATATAATCCTATGGAGAAACATATTCAAGTTTGACACTTTTTTAACTTATCTATTCTCTTATAAAATTATACATGAGTGGAATGTTTTTGGTCCTTGAGTGTATGATAGGTTTCTTTAAGATGCTTATAACACTTGTATTATCATAATAATTAGGGCTAGGACCATCGTACTCTCCCTTGTAATATTTTAGGGTCTATCTCATCCATAGGACCTAAGTGCAACATGAAGTTTCAAAAATTTAATCAGACTCACAAGTGGACAAAGCTAATGATGGTTGATTTTTTATTATCCATGAGACTATGCACCCACCTAGGAAGAAGGCTCCTCCACTACTACTCCTCCTATCATCTATACTTCCTACCCAAAATGCATATTTATAGGCTATCAAATTTAACTCATTCCTTATTATTTACCACAATCTATACTCCATAATACCCTTGAGATACCTAATTATCCTTTTGACTGATTGCATATGACTCTCCTTTAGATCTACATGAAACCTTCTAATAAGACCTAATGCTTTCATGATGTTAGGTCTAAAGGTATTGGTGTAACATCTGATTGACCTTTGAATACTAATCTTCCTTTCTCAACTGACATCCTATGATCATGGGTGTACTAACTGCCTTGCAACCTTTCATCTTAAACTTCTTCAACATCTCTCTTATATACTTGTCTTGTGAGATAAATATACCTTTTTCAGATTGAGTGAATTGTAACCCAAGAATGAATGATAGTTCTCCTAGTATGGACATCTAAAACTCTTTATTTATCACCTCTATAAAGGACTTGGTAATTTTTTCATTGTTTCCACCAAAGATGATGTCATCCACATAGACAATTACTATCAATTGATGGTCATCTTTTTATATTGATGTATATATTACTATCTGTAACTCCTATTTTTAATATTTGATCCAATATATACTTATACAACCTAGAATACCAAGATGTAGGAGCTTAATTTATACCATAGAGAGCATTTTTTAATCTAAAAATATAGTCTTTGTCATCTAATAGTGATAAACCTTCAAGTTCCTCAATGTACACATCTTCTTTAAAATTTCCATTCAAAAATGTATATTTGACATCCATCTAGTATACCTTGAATCCTTTAAATCTTGTATATTGTAGAAATAATCTAAGAGGTGAATCCATTAGGATTCATAGAGGCACTCAACTAGTGAGTAGAAGCATGAAGGATGTTTGGTCTTAGGGGAGATTTGTGTTCTTTATTGCTATTTAGATCTAAGGTTCGATCGACAACCTATTTGGAGGTGTGATTAAAATAGATGGGTTATAAATAACTTGTATGATGACTTAATCAAACCAAGTCACATTCATGATAGTTCTTGAATATCTCATGGAGATAGGGGGAACTTGGTTGGGTAAAATTCTATGAGTTGAGTTACTATTTGGCTGATCAGAGGAAGATTGATCTTATTTAGGGAATAAAAAATGTTTCAAGTATAACGATAAGATGGTAGATATCAAGAGATGACCCTTTGTCATTAATGTCAAAGGGGGATAAAGTTCTAGTTTGGGAGAAAGGTTAGTTTGAAGAAGATCCAATTTGGGGAGATATGAATCATTAGCTTTGTTTAAGTGTTTTCCATCAATGAAAAAGGAGGAGATTATTGACGTATGTTCCTATTATTTATATTTTGGAATTTATGTTGTCATTGATGTCAAATTTAAGATGGAGGTAATTAATGTCAAAGTCAAAGATGATGTCATGCATGGTGAAGTGGTATGTGACAAGGAGTCTTTTAACAAGAGAGAATTTGAAGGCAACATATTGTCTCTTTGTTGAGAGAGAATTTTAAGGAAACTTGGTAAATATTTTGAGTTTTATGACATGTTTCAAGATCAAGATACAAGGTAAGAATACTATGGAATCATTAGGTGTCTTGAGAAGCCTAGTCTAGCCCTATGAGAAGGTGTATGCATAAAACATAGTAAAAATTAGTGAATTGTGATAGTATAGGCATGAGAAAGTGTATAAAGTTGTGAAATAATGAGAAAGAGGAAAATAAACTTTCAATAGAGTACCAAGGGTAGTTTTGAGGCTTAATCCTTGCTTGAAGAGATCTAGTGAGAAGACAGGTCTGGTAGCATGTTGAGGTCAGTAGTCTAAGGATTATGAGAAGAAGATTAATAGTGTGTAAAAATGTTATTAGGTCATGATGAGGCCACAAATTTATTTATTTTATATCCTCATCTATACCTAATATATATATGTTTCTATGTAAATCCCCATAACCATCGATGACTCATACAAATGAATGAATGAATTTATGATTGTGTGTGTGTGTGTGTGTGTGTGTGTGTGTGTGTGTGTGTGTGTGTGTGTGTGTGTGTGTGTGTGTGTGTGTGTGTGTGTGTGTGTGTGTGTTATGTTATGAATTAATGATGATTTTTATTTGATTATATTATACTTGTGTAACTTTATTTAATGAAAATTTGATGGGTAATGTAAGGCTACAAAAATATTATTTGGGAACAACACTTATAAGTTGCCTATAACATTACTAGCTTCCACCTACAGGTTATCTATAGCCAGTGTTGGCTTCTACTTGCAGGGTGATCACAACAACTATAGGATTCCACCTATAGGTTTCCTATAGATTTCCCATAACAACTATAGGATTCCACCTATAGTTTGCCTATAGCCACTACAGATTTCCCACAACAAGAAGATGTTTCCACCTATAAGTTACCTATAACCAATACATAGAATAGAACTATTGTTGTGATCAGATCTTAAGGACACATCTAGATATCTTGAGAATTTAATGAATGATTCAAAATGACTATAGATGTTGTACGGACTTCCCACATATAAGTAAATGTGGATGTGTTACCAAAGATGAGAAAGATAAGGACAATGAGAAGGAGATAAAAAGAAGTAAAACAACAAAACAATATACATTATCCTTAACCTAGTCAAGCCTAAAAAAAATAACTTCAATTACTAACCACCTGAAGGTTGACTGAGGTAGTTATTAAGTATTTATATTTTTCCCTAGTTTAGTGTTTTTGGTTAAAATCTAATAAACTGCCTTCTATATTTAATGGTAGAACCTAGATCAGATTAGGTGTGGGATAGATGATAATAGAGTAGTATAATTATAGAAGTCATTGCATTCTAAATATTTTAATATTCTATAGAAATATTTAATTGCTATAGATCAGAGTAATGAGAAATTTGATTCTCTAAGAAGATTTTAAAAATCTCTTGGAGAAGGATTAGAACTCAATTTTAAATGAGGAAGGCCCCCCTTGAAAGGAGTTACAGTGAAGATCTTGACCCTTCTTAGTTAAGTGTGTTGTGTAAGTTGACTTCATTATTAGTTTTATTAGATAAAGTGTGATGCATGTGTGATTCATAAGTTTGAATTATTTCTATATATTTTTTATAATAGTTTCATAGTATAACTATCTGGTGGCTTCAGTAAAAGTTCATTGTACTAAAACTAGTAAGCAAGATTATCTATGGATCAATAATGCATATATAATGCTAACATCCTTGAAAATCATACATACCATGGTTTGAAAATTAATTTTAATTAGACTCAATAATATAGTATTAACTAGGTAATAATTTTTCACAACATTTTGACACTATTATCAGGGAGGGTGTCAATTATTATTTTCTAGAATCTATTATTGTTTTTTTTAAGACTAGTTAATGCACTATCCTACCTAACCAAGAAATTTGAGTGAGGACACTATGGTTTCTTATGTTATATGTATAAGTTCTTAGATGTTGATGGTGCACAATATTTTTGATGCACTATCCTACCCAGCTAGGCAAGTCAAGTGAGGTCACTGTGGTGTATCATGCCAGAAGTCTAACTTTCTAGATGTTGATAGTACACAACCTTGAATGCCTCTTTGAAATTTTTTTAATTTACTTAGCTAATGGGATTTTTTAGGATTTACTTTCCTACAAGAGTTATTTATTTTCTAAAAAGTGTGCCTTTAATTTTCTTGCTTTCATTTCCTATTTTCTAGGATAATTTTCTTCCTTTCATTTTCTGCTTTCTAGACTAATTTCTCATTTTTAGTAGATAATTTTACTACTTTCTAGAATTAAAATTTTAACTCTATTCATTTTTATTTCTACACTCCTTTATTTTACTTTTTTTGTATTCTAAAACAACCCCCTAGAACACATGAAAAATAAAAAATGACACTAATCTTGTGCAAGAAGGGACATGACAACTGAAAGGTGTGGCATAATGTTTATGCAGAGAGAAAGAGATTCCTGATGGATATTCTTGCCAAATAAGTCACAAATTTTTATTAGGAAAGAACCATACATACCTTCAGCAACTAAGAATCTTATTGAAAAATATACCATAAGCCGAAGGGCTCTTGAAGAAGGAAAAACTACAAACCAAAAGAAGTAGCTTGTAGAAGAAGTACTATTGGATTTGAAAAAGGAAATAGAAGTAGAGAAAGAATTATCTTAGTTAGTAAGGATAAATGAAGGAGAAGAACTTAATGAACTAAACACTCCAAAAATTCACATCAAAACATCATTCGAACAAGGCTTTCTTGAACAAATCAAAGAAAGCTCAGGAGAATCTCCAGATTTCTCATCCAGTAGAAAGATTGTAGATTACCAGATAAACATTTACTATCATGCTCATGAAAGGATTGATAAATAATTTTAATACATTATTTTAGGTGCCTTTGGTATCCATATCACAATAAAAGTCATCATGAATAGAGAATGAGTAGATGAGAATAGGACTCTAGGCACTGTTACTTTTGAATTTATTATTCTAGATGCAATAGGCATAGCATAAATTAAATCCACCCTTAGCCTTGCCTAATTTTAAAGGTACATTATAAGAAGATTCAGAGACCTTTTTTTTTAATTTGATATCCTTTTTAGAATATATGACTATAAGTAAGATACACAAAAATTGAAACTTTTTCTAGCCACCCTCAAAGACTCAACACTTCATTAGTTCATGGGACTGGGTAGTAATTTAACCCACACTTGGGAGGACATGAAAAATAAATTTTTGGATAAGTATTAGGAATATGGATGAGGAAGAAATTATAGAACAAATGACATCTTTATAATGACTCAAGAAGAGGATGAATCTTTGGAAGACTATGTTGAATGATTCATGTTTAGTGTACAAAAATTCAATCAAAGTGAACTAGGAGAAGAACATCTAAAACTCATCTTCTTGAAAGGAGTTTGAGAATATTATTTGGATACCTTGGACCTAATGAGTGGGGAAGATATCTCCCAGATGCCATTTGTAGACATCAAGGAGTTGACTAAGAATTATTTCATGTCTGCCATAAAAAAAGTTAAGGGTAACAAGCTTCTACTAGTAGCTACAAGCGGCCTATCAAAATTTGAAGTTAGTAACCTATTAAAAGACATGAAATAGGATATCATTAGTCACTTATCCACCCAAATAGATAACTTGAACTCAAGGAAAAATTATCTTTGGATCAAGCTTTGACCATCTATTGTCTAGATTATAAGAAGAGAAAAATAGATTATAGGTGTCACAAGGTTCAGGCTAAAGTATCTAACATCACAATAGAAGAAATAGAAATAGTAGAGCTACACATTGTAAGAGGATATGGGGACTAGGTGTTTTATGTTTTAAAAATAAATCCATGGGTTTAATGAACACCTTATCTAGGTATGGGACAAAATCCACCTTTTACAAATTCTACCTCCTTTAATTAATAATTTGCAAATACTACTCCTAATTGGACTAGTGCATGGATGAATGTCCCACCTCTTAATTATAGCTAGTAGCCACTTCAAAAAAGCTACCCCAACACCTCATACAAACCTTCATAAAATGTATCTCCACCTTGGATATAATGTTGGAAACCACCCCAAGGCCCACCCTTCTCAAACTAGTAGTAGTAACCTTGGAGGTCCAATCAGCCCTAGGGAACCATCAAGGAGGATTCCCTTCACAACAACAAAAATAACCTTTTTCTCTTATGCCTAATAAACAAGCTACACCAAAGTTTGATCAGCTCTCTACCCAACCCATGTAGAACTTTAAAAATAAGCTGGTTTAACCAACATTCAATACTGAACATATCTAGTACCCAACATATATAGTGAATATCAATGATGTTTACCTATATTCAAGAAAAGTTCTACCACTTTCAACCCCACCCATAATAATGGAGTCAGATCAAGAAACTATAGAAGATCATGTTAACCCACCTTCACCACCACATAAACTATATAAACTAGCAAATAAATCTATTGATTAAATAGCCCCACCATTTCCAAAATGTCTTACCCTTCAATGCCATATAATTTATCTTGAATTTGATTTCATACAACAACTCAAAAATATATATGTTATAATTACCATCTTCTAGGCCATCGAGGATGTGCTCATATATTCTAAATCTATTATAAATTTATGTCTATGTAAACCTAGAAGGAAGAGGAAGCATCCCAATACAGTGCATGTGATTGGAAAACTATCAAAAATAATGCTAGGAACCACCCTACCAAAGAAATATTTAGATCCAAGATGCTTAGTAATAACAGTCTAGATCCATGATTAGTTGTTATCCAATACATTGATAAACCTAGGGGCTACAATTAATCTAATTACAATTGAAACCATGAAAAAAATATAGTTGAATTATATTCATCCCACATCTAAAATGCTATAAATGGATGACAGGTCTATAGTTAGACTAGAAGGATTCATTGAAGATCTTATCATTACTATAGATTCTTGGGAGTATCCTATAAATTTCATTATGCTACAACCAAAGTCTAATTTATGTAGATATCCTCTTATTTTAAGATGACCTTGGCTTGTCACAATTGATGCATTCATCATCTATATATTAGGTGGCTTATTGATTTCCAATGGCAACCACACTAAGAGGTTGGTCCTCTATCCCCCAGCATAGCTAGCCTTGGCACTAAAGCATACACTATGGGCTGAAGAAGATGAGAAAGAGAATCCTCCCTAGATTCATGTATTCACCATATACCATGCATGTACCTTGGTTGATCATGAATAAGATACAATTCTCTCCAATATTCTCTATAATAATTACCAAACTCATTCTATAGATCTCAACCACCTATAATGTGTTGAGTGCCCATTTTTTAACCTCTGAGAAGAAGATAATTTTAATGCATCTGTACAGGAAATATTCCACTAGCTGCTTCCTCATTGCTATAGCCAAACCAAATCCATTAGAAATATAAAAATGATAACATCACTCTCATATAAAATTGAAATCTCTTTAGAAAAAATATTTATTATTAATAAGAAGTTGGAGTCAAATGAGGAAAAGCACCTAATCAGCATGTTGCATGCAAACCAACATAATTTTGCATGAGATTATGAGGATATGCAAGAAATCAGACCAAAAACATACACACATCATATCTATATCAAATAAGAGTTCCAACCAATCAGACAGCCACAATGTAGGATGAATCCAACTCTTAGAGAAATAGTCAAAGTGGAATTACAAAAACTCCTAACTGCTATATATATATCCCATATCAAATAGTGGATGGGTTTCACCATTGGTAATTATACCAAAATGGATCACTTTACTCTACCCTTCATTGATCAGTTATTGGACACAGTAGCAGGGAAGAAATATTTTACCTTTTTGGATGGCTTTAGTGGTTACAACTAGATTAGCATTGCTCTTTAGGACTAAAATAAGACTACCTTCACTTATCCCTGGGGTACTTATGATTATTTTGTATTAAATTTTGGGTTGTGTAATTATCCTACAACATTTTAGAGGGTTTTCTTGAGTATCTTTATAGATATGGACAATGAATGTGTAGAAATCTATATGGATGACTTTACTATTTATGGAGAAACATTTGATGAGTACATGAAGAACCTAGAGAAAGTGATGCAATACTATCAGGAACACTATTTATCTTTAAGTCACAAGAAATGCTACATGATGATGACATAAGGCATTATCTTAGGTTATCATGTATCTATTAAAGGAATTAATGTTAACCCTACAAAAATCAACATCATAAAAAACCTCCCTATTCCTCAGAAATAGGAAGATGTTAGGAGTTTTTTAGGACATGTTGGCTACTATAGGGGATTTATCAATAATTTTAGCAAAGTAGTAGCACCATTGTTCACTCTCCTGATTAAAGATGTTGAATTCATATAGACTCCTACTTGTAATAAAACCTTTAAACAATTTAATTAATTATTGACCACTACCCTTGTTCTTCATGGTCCTAATTGAAAGTTTCCCTTCTATATTCACATAGACACTTCAGATACTACCCTAGGATCCATGCTAGGCCAAAAATAAGAAGCATTCAATTATGTTATATATTTGATAAGTAAGAACCTATAAATTTTATAATCAAATTACATAGTTACTAAAAAAGAGTTCTTGATAGTAGTCTATGCTATCAATAAGTTCCATCACTATATCATAGGGTATCAAGTCTTTGTTCATACAGACAATGTAACCATTTGGTACCTTATGAACAAACTAGTTATGCTAGGTAGAGTGATAATATGGATACTCTTACTACAATAATTTGATCTAAACATTATAGATAAGCCTAATAAGGATAATGTCATGGTTGAGTTCTTATCACACTTACAATCCTCTCAAGAATATACCATAGTGGATGACTCATTTCTAGATGATCACTTAATCTACCTCACCCTTACCACACCTTGGTATGCTGATATTGCTAACTACCTTACCATAGGGTTACTTCCATAACACTTCCTCCATAAATAAAAAAGAGATTTGATTCAGAAAAGTGGTAGGTATTCATGGCTATCTAGATTTATTTTCTATAATGGGCCTAAATTCATCATTAGAAGATGTCTTAGAGAATATGAAGTTTTAGATATCCTCAAAGCTTACCATGATGAACCCTGTGGAGGGCATTTTCTATCCAAGTGTATAATATAAAAAATATTGAATACAAGATATTATTGTCCCTCACTCCATAAAGATGCAATAAGGTATACTACTCATTGTGATAGATGCCAATGTATGGGGAGACCAACACATTCAAAAGAGATGCCTTTATAGCCTCAAATAGTGCTTAAACCATTTGAAAAATGGGGCCTAAACTTTGTAGGACATTTTGATCCAAAATATAACAATAAAGAGTGAATCCTTGTATGTACCAACTATGTCATTAAATGGGTGGAAGTAATGGCTCTTACATATGCTAGGGAAGAGAAGGTGGTAGCTTTCTTCTATGAATAAATATTCACAAGATATGGTGTGACATAATAAATAACCATTGATCAAGGACCCCAATTCACTACTATTTTAATTATTTATTTGGTCCAATAATATGATATTAGGCATAAGAAATCAACTCCATATCATCCATAGTCTAATGGACAGGTGGAAGTCACCAACATGGAGTTAGAAAATATTTTGACCAAAATAGTTAGTATGTCCCATAAGGAGTGGGAGGATAGACTTCTTAAATCTATTTGGGATTAAAAAATCATGTATAAGACTATTACAAGCTTCACCCCATATGAGTTGGTCTATGGGAAGAAACATGTCTTTTTAATTGAATTTGAGCACAAGACCTTAAAGACAATACTGACACTTAGGATAGATATATCTAAATCACATAAAGAAAGGATTATACAACTAAATGCCTTAGATGAATATAGATAGTAGGCATTACAAAACATAGAACATATGCAACATTAGTGGATTGGATGTCATGACAAGTATATTAAGACTAAGTAATTCAATGCAGGAGATTGGGCCCTTCTTTTTGATTCAAAATACAAGGATCACAAGGGCAAATTCTAGACCAGATGGCTTGGTCTATTTAAGATTGAGCATGTTTATGACAATGGAATAGTGTAACTCCAAACCATTGATCTGGTATAGTTCTATCTACTGGTTAATGGCCATAGACTAAAGTTGAATAAAAAGCTACTCACTCAAGAGGAGTTTACCAAGCACATGCACATCTAATTAAAAAATGGATACAATGATGTGTTGGATCAACATGATGTCTCATCTAAGAAAACTAGCCAACACACAAGTGAAGAAGGAGAGAAGGACATCCTAACCATCCTCTAGCATGAATACTGAGACCTTCACTTGGTTTTTGACTAGTCACCTTCACTTCTAACTTGGAAAGGACCTAGAATAAACATTCTACTATATGCAATAGTTAGAGTAAAAAAACCCAATAATGAAAACCCTTTTTGGGAATTATTGGTAGTCTCTGGGTAAAAAACCAGTCTGTTGGCTACCTAGAACTATAAAATGGGAATAAATTAAAAAAATAGCTTACTAGTTATTTAGGGGTAAAAAAATGAAAAATAAATAATCATTTTAAGAAAAACTATTCATCTTCCTCTAATTGCCATAGGCTATTTTATGGTTTCTACAGGCACCTCCCTCACCATTACTATAGACACCTTTGTCAATGAAGTTATTCCTTTAGTTTCTATGAGATCTTCTATAGGTGTTATGGATACCTTCCCTACAACTAGGCACAACTTTTTAGTAGCTATAAGTACCACCTCTGGTTACTGTAGGTATACTCTAACACCTCTCTAAGCACATGAAAGATAGTTCTTCACAAACTCTAAGCTATGGCCTTGGATATGCACTTTTAATAAATACATGGAAGATACCAAATAAGCTATAGGACTGAAGGAGGATTAGAGAAGAAAATTCAAAACCTTACTTAGGGTAACCCTTGAATAACAAGGAAAAGTTTACCAGGCACATAATCTATAGGGAGTAAGACATCATAGATATACATTATTAACAAGCTCATGTAGAGGAAGATCACAAAGCTACAATACCCTCAACTACCCTCTTCCATGTTCATACATCACCTAACTTGGATAACATAGATCTGTAGTAACCACCTTGTGGTAGGAGGGCAATAATCTCTCATCCAACTCTGAGACCCCTATTACAGTTTTATGTAGGCTATCATGATTACATGTAGGTGATCTAAGGGTACCATGGAAACCTAACATCATATGATCTCATCATTACTCAAAGGGTGCCACTTTAGTTGAGTTATAACTACCAACAAAATTATTATATTATGTCAACCACTTGAATGCAAACACTCACATGCAAATCCTTGACATAACCCTAGGTAAACCATTAAAAAGGTACACCATATATTTCAATTATAGAAAATTATTTATTGCTTTAATATAGAATGTATTATATTAAAAATCATATTAAATAATTAACACATTATTAATTAATACCTCTCAACTAACACTTAAATCCACATGATGATGTCTCAACCCACACTTATATCCCTAATCATGACCCCATTCTATCTCTTCTATCATACTCATTCCACGTTAGTTGGGGACAAGTGACAACTGACATGGGAGGGGGAGAATGCTATGGGTGATAATACCATGCACTATGGGATCTATACATATGAGATTAGGTTCCATAATAAATCCATAATAACCTATAGGAAAAATAATCACTTTCATTATTTTCCCAGATAAGTACAACTATTCACACAAAGTTAAAGCACACCATAACCTACAACCTACAACTTGTAACCATAAACTACCATTATTGAACAAACCTTGATTTTCTAAAAGATTAATTTTAGAAGTGAAACAGAGTGTGTTGCCAATTATTGGTTAAAAATATTGACAAAAATTCAAACTTAGTAGAATGGGAGGGTTAGTTGTAAGAAGGGGTCCCAAAGATCATATGTAACTTTAAGGAGACCTAGCCAACTGGGCTATCTTCAATAGAGTTAGATGGACCACTTATTTTGATAAATTTTAATATTTCTTAGAATACCTTTCTATAGAATTTGTAGGATCCTTTATAGAAGAGTAAGCTACTATACATGGCATCATATTCCTAGTTACTAAAGAACTATTAAGTTAGACAACTAGACTGCCAAGTATAGGAGAGAAGTGGTAATACAAACCCAATGGTTAAGAAACTAGATGGTAGTTATATCAAGGAAATGAAAGGTTAGTACTAAATAAATGTGGTGTGGAGATACTTAGCCTACCTATAGCCTAGAGGGAAATAGCCTCATAAATCATTAGATATATGACTTGTAAAGGAAGGTATTCTCTAATTTATAATCTATAATTTAAATTTTTGAATCACTTCAGGCATGATAGGACCATTAATATTCCAAATCACCTATGGAACATTTTAAAAAAAATGTCCAAAGAGTACCAAAAAGGGATTGAGAAATCCCTATCTCATCATTGCCTAATATGGTTGATAACTAAACATGGAATAAACACTGTTAGACCTGACCTTAGCTGGGAAAAATTTATAACCGTAAGGAATGATGAACCTTATCAAAAAGATGGAAGTAATGAGGAGGAATCTCTTGAGGAGCAGGCCCAATTTATTTCATAATAAGATACTATGTGCACTAGTGCTACTAAATATCCCATAAATACTAAGGGTCCATCAAAAATTGCTATAGGTAGAAGAAGGAGAAGGAAACTAGTCCTACCCCTTGATGATATAGAGGAGTAAATTCCACCCACATAAACTAAGTAAAATATTCTTTTTCCCACTATGCCAATTGTCTCCTCACTAACGATTGATTCTTCCACTATGGCTCCTTTAGGGCATGATAAAGTTCTTTCATCAACTATTACATAAGAAGAACAAGTTCTAATAGCCACACCTCTTAGAAATAAGAATAAAATTGAAGAAAATAAACCCAATGTATCAAAAATAAGGAGACCTCCTCCTAGGAGAACTTAGAGAATTAGGAAACAAAAGACAACTATAGCCTTCTCACCCATAGATTTTAGTGAGGATGAAAAAAGAAAGAAAGAGCCTAGGATTTGAAAGACCCCTGATGGGTTTGAGATTTTTGAATGGTCTACTAAAGAATAATCCACCAAAGAAAAAGAAGTAAAATCACCCAAACCAACTAGATTCACTGAAAAAGACATGGATCTCCTCAGACACATTGGGTACATAGAAGAAGAGTTGAGAATGATAGATCATCCTACAGTAGAAGAGGAATTTATTGTAGAAAAGATTATGGAATAAGAAGTAGAACAAGAGATGGTTCCTTATGACTAGGATTTCTAAACCTTGGAATAAGCTATGAAAGAAATATATAGGTTGAGAAATAAGATAACAAATTTGAAAGGTAAGAGAGGCCTGGAAATACTTCTAGGAGCAATAGAATTTTTAAAAACATTTATGGAAAGAGAAAGGTTATTGGAGGAACCTATATCTAATTCATCTACTTTGCCCATAGATATAATTAATATACCCTCAGAATCACTTATAGAAGATTATTATCTAGCTTTGGTACCTTTCTACAATATATTTCCTCCTCCTCTACCCATTGTAAAAACACCTACAATAGAAGAAGTTATTGATGTGAATCTTTTAGCTACCATGCCTATAAAACTTGGTGACCTCCTAAATTTTATCAAGGAAAAATTTGGTGATGATGAAACTTACTACAAGGAGTTGGTACAAAAATTTAAGGTATATGTTAAAACAAGAGAACAACAAGATGCATTAAAATAAAGATTGGAAATGGCTGAAACTAGGATCAATTATCTAAAGGAAAAGATTAATAAAATGCATGAAACCACTAAAATTTTAATGGAGTGAAGATCACCTTATAGGGTATATGCTCTCTACTTAAAAGAGAGTTGGATTAAATTTAGATATGACAGGATCTATAATGATCATTCCTGCATGGTTTGTGACCCTAAATCTTTCTTTGAAGTTTATAAACATGCCAACCCTAATCTCCAATTATAGTTAAGTGAGTTTTACATACACCAATATGTTGTACCTAGTGATGTATATTGGAATCCAAACATATACTTGGGGGATGTCTAACTAAATGCATTTTATTCATATGTACTTAATGAAACAAGAAGAAGGAAATAAGTGGAGTATCAATAAAAACAAAAATAAGCTACCTTGATAATTAGAAGTGCATCAGGTAATCTAGATGCTATAATAAAATAATGTATCTCCTTCATGAACTCAAGTAATCCACAAGCATGGGTCATAAGGAAATAATTAGAAGCTTAGAATTATTATTTGAGTCTTATGGAAGGAGATGGAAAGCAATTTTAAGTTTCTTGTTCTCAAAAATGGGCTGAACTCTTTGATTTTTTAAAAATAAAGGAAATTTACTCCCCTTAAAACCTTAGGGAGGCCATACATAGAGTATACATGTATATTGAACTTGTCAGGAAGAGAAGGGTAAACTAGTTGGGATTGATGTTTCAACCTCCTTTGTTTTGGTTCCCAATTCTTGACTAGGAGGGAAAGGTCCCAACTGACAGAGAGACTAAGAAGAAAATATGGGAGAATATTGATGATGCTAAAGGCTTTTATATCTTTGAAGGATCAGGTTGTACCAAACCCCTGGATTTTGGAAAATTCTATGTTTTCAAAATGCATCTAAGGCTTACTTGAGGTCAAGAAAGAGGTTAAGTAAGGGGTGTGATGAGGCCACCAATTGATCTATTTTATAGCCTCATCCATACTTCGTATATATCTTTTTCTATGTAAATGCCCATAGCCATCCATGCCTCATACAAATGAATGAATGAATTTATGATTTTGTGTGTGCATTGATATATATATATATATATATATATATATATATATATATATATATATATATATATATATATATATATATATATATATATATATATATATATATATAGGTTTCCCATAACATTATTGGGTTCCACTTATAGGTTACTCATAGCCATTATTGGCTTCCACCTATAAGGTGCCCATAACAACTATAAGCTTCCACCTATAGGTTTCCCATAGCCACTATAGATTTCCCACTAAAACTATAGTCGTCCACATATAGGTTTCCCATAGCTACTATAGATTTCCTACAATAACTGTAGGCTTCCACCTATAGGTTACTCATAGCCACTACACAAAATAGAACTATTAATTTGACCATATATTAAGGACACATCTAGATATCTTGGGAACTAAATGAGTGATTAAAAATAACTATAGCTATTGTATGGACTTCCCACATACAAAGAAAATTGGATGTGATAACAAAGATGAGAAAGACAAGGACAATGGGAAGGAGACAAAAATAAGTAAAAAAAAAAATATATACATTGTCCTTAACCCAATCAGACCTAAAACAAGTAACTTTAATTACTAATCACTTGAAGGTTGCCTAGGGTAGTTCCTAAGAATTTGTATTTTTCCCCAGTTTAATGTTTTTTTACTAAAAGCTAATAAATTATCTTCTATATTTAATGGTAGAACCTATATCAGATTAGGAGTGTGATAGATGATAACAAAGTAGTAGAATTATTAATATTGTAATCTTATGTAGTAATATTTAATTGCTACAAATTGGAGTAATGATAAAATTGATTTTGTAAGAAGATTTTGCATATCTCTTGGAGAAGGATTGAAACTCAATTCTGAATGAGGAAGGGCCCCTTCAAAATGAGTTATAGTGAAGATCCTAACCCACCTTAGTTAAGTGTGTTGTGTAAGTTGACTTCATTATTAGTTTGATTATATAAAGTGTGATTTATGTGTGATTCATAAGTGTGAAGTATTTATATATCTATATTATAATAGTTTCATAGTATAAATATTTGGTGAATTTAATAAAATATCTTTGTACTACAACTAGTAATCAAGGTAATCTATGGATCGATAATGCATATATAGTGCTGACATCCTTGAAAAGCATACGTACCTTGGGTTGATAATTAATTTTAATTAAACTCAAGAATAAAGTATTAACTAGGTAATAATTCTACAAAATAGGTCATATGACATGAGAATGAGGTGTTGATAGAAGTACAAGAGGTTTCACAATGTGTTCAAGGTCTAAGTATGGCCTATAAGTTTAGGACTAGTATGCAAAGAGACCTAATGTGGCCTAATGAGGGGTCAAGTTCATTTAAAAAGATTAAAAATATCATGAGATAATTTTAATAGGTGTGATAGGTTTTTTCAAGTACATTTACCAATTTTGAGGTCATAGACTAAAGGAAAAATCATGAAATTTGGTTTTGAGGTCTTTTATGTGCACAAGATGAGGTATAGTAGACGCGATAATAATTTTATTATGATCATTAGCATGTGAAACCTTTACATGAGGATCAAATAATATCATGGTTGTTGTGGAAGTTTTCTATCTCAAATTTCTTGGCTTTGGTTTTGGATTTGAGGAGCAATCCTTTATGAATGATTGCTAGGAATAGAAGGTAGTCTAAACCCTCCTAAACCCCTCATAATGACCTTATATGAAATATCTTGTTGGAAATGACCCAAAATGGATTTAATGACATATTTTTATGGTTGAATAATGTATATGACTCTCTCAAGTTTCTCCAAGTGGCATTGGTATGTCAGAAGAGTGAGTGGAAGCTATGGGAAACTCCTTATTTCTTGGATTTTTGATGTAGTAGATAGGGTTGACCAGGTCAAAGCATGAAAATGATTAAAATATTATGTGTGATGATTTTATTTTTTCCCATATAATTTTATGATCAGGTTTTAGACCTTAATTATTCTAAACTGGTCATATAATTTGGTCTATCACTAAAAAGGCCTAATGAGCAAGACATTGAGAAAATTAGGTAGAAGTGAGAATGAGATTAGGTATGAGTTGTAGTAGTTTAGGGATGGATAAAAATGATTGGGGTAATTTTTAAATACATATATAATATTTATCCCTTGAAAAAAATATTTTGTGATGTTCATATACAATCAAAATGTTGTTCTCAAAGTGACCTGTCTAAGACAGTGAGGTCTGTGTAGTGTGAAGACATGAGATAGATCTGTAAGAACAATATTGATATTGGAACATGTAATATATATATTTTAATATGTTATAAATATGTTTAATGATCATATAAATCCTTTTTAATTTCATAAAATTTTCACACAAGTGTTTTAAGTCTTGTTTGTCATGATTGTGTTTTTGGAGCTTCAGGTAGTTTCTGTGTATGAGTGAGAATGTTGTTTTTGAGTCTTTTTACATAGATTTTAAGAATACAATTAAAATTAAGTTTTTATATATGTCTCATATTTTATTTTTAATTTATTTTTATTCATGATAAAATCCTATAAAGGTGTGAAAATTTAAAGGCTCTTGACTGGGTTTTTGAAGCCTATATGCAGTTTTGAGTAAGCAGATGAAGATGATCAGTTTAAGGTATTTTGTCCTATATTGTGAAATATAATAAAATTTATGATGAAAATAAGGTAATTTATTTTATATCCATGTTATTTTTTTTGTTTTATGTGTCAAATTTGAGTGTATGCTTCATATTTACAAGACAATCTTTTTGGTAGTGAGAAGGCCTAATTGTGAGTAGACCTAATTGTGTAGTTCAAGGAGTGAAATGAGATAAATAGTGTTGGGTACATAAGGTAATATTATTATGGGTATGATTTATATTTTAAAAAGTTTTTAATTCTTTTTTTATGGCTCAATATATTCTAATATGGTCAAAGTGAAACATATGCCTTGAGAAGGCCTAATTGCATTAGGTCTCTATTAGGCCTAATGGTGGTTTTGGTCCCTATGGGTGGTGAATAACCTATGGAGTGGGTGTTTTGCTTATGAATTGTTTTTTTTTATATATTTCAAGGTTGATACAATTATGGATAGTTTTTTTTTACCAATATGGGTGAGAGTAAGAGTCAAGTATAAAGAGGTCTAATATGCCTAATTTGACTAGTTAGAATATTGAGGATATGAGTGAATGATATAGATTATTGGAAAATAGGTATATGTATTGAATAAAATTATATATGAGTGATAAATGTGTTATTAATATATAAATATGTTTTTATAGGTGATGATCAAGGTCATATGAGCTAATTCTTCCAAGGAAAGGTTTAGTTGAACGAGAAAGCCTAATAGGATATTTGAGAGAGATAGAAGAGTGAGAAGAGAAAAATAAGGTGGTAATATTCATTTAAGTAAGTAATATGTGTCCAAATATGATCAAATTTTCTAGGTTACTAAGTTGGTGATGAATTACCTATGGGGTTTGTGCCTCCTTCTAAGCTGGTGCTTATTAAAGGACTAATTGAGTTGGTTCTTGACTAGTGAGGGGTTGATACTCCTTGTGGGGTTGGTGCCTCAATAAATCATGATTAATTAATTATAATAATATATTAAAGTTTGTGTATTTTTTTTTGATTTATTCCCCTTGAGTGTTTCCCACATATCTCTTGTGTTCTTATGTTGAATTCTTTTGTAGTTGCTTGTTTATGCATTGGTTAATACATTATGTGAATGAATGCCTCATGGATGATAAGTGAAATTGAATGAATGTTTTAATGCCAATGATTCACTCCTCCCCCTTCATATTTTTTATTCTAAAAATTATATCCTATTTTAAATGCTTTTAGAATAATATCACCTTGTGGAGTAATGAGTAAAATTCTACCCCTGAGCCATGATTGGTGAAGGGTTCATCAAAATGTAGCTTCCACTATCCCAATTCATCTAATAAAAAATTAGAATCATGAATAAATTATATGAGTAAAGGTTTTATATCTATTAATTTTTCCTCTACTATCATTCCTAAAATAATTTTCCATTTTATATCCTTTTGACTAACATACTCAATATCAAGCTCACTTAATAACATAACCCACTTAGCCATCCTCCCTATTAGAGCTAATTTTGAAAGGAGGTATTTAATTGGATTTATTTTTTGAATTATTTTATTTCGATAAATAATAATGTAATGATGAAGGTTTTAGGAAGCAAAAACAATTTCTAGGCATGCATTTTCAATGGTAGATTAGTGTAATTCAAATACCAAGGTTTTGATTAAATAGTACAATGCTCTTTCTATCCCATGATCATCATGTTATGCCAATAGTGCTCCCAATGCATGTTGTGTAGATCAAATATATAAAAAGAAATATTTTCCCAGGGTAGGTGACATTAATAATAGTGGATTTTTTAAATATTGTTTTATTTTTTCAAACACTTGTTTGCATTCTTCATTCAAGCTAAAACAAACATTATTTTAATTAGATAGGTGAATGGGTGGCATATGTCTACAAGTTGAGATATGAATTTATAGATAAATTAAATATTTCATTGAAAAATTCAAATTTGATTGGGATTTTTAAGTGGAGGCATTTATTTTATAGTTTCAACCTTTGTAGGATCTAATTCCATATCTATCTATGGTATAATAAACCACAAAATCTTCATTGGTGTGACCCAAAACACACATTTATTTAGATTTGGGTGAACCTTATATTACCTTAATCACTTGAATATATTACATAGTATTATTCCATGATCCGATCTTTTTTTAGATTTATATAATATAATCTACATAATATTCGATAATATAATAAAGCATGTCATGAAAAATGACTATCATATCACATTGATATGTTGATTTCTAATTTTTGAGACCAAATGCCATGATGTGGTAAAAAAAGTGCCCTAAGGTATGATGAATATTATTTTGTGCTAGTCCTCAGGTGAAACTATAATTTAGTTATATATGAGAAAATCATCCATTAATGATAACATTTCATGACCTATTATAGAGTGTAAAATCACGTTGATATTTGGAAGTAGAAAGTCATATTTTTATTATTTATTAATGTCTAAAACATATGCAAAAACTTTGATCCCTGCTAATTTTTTTTTGATTGGCACCATGTTTTATATCCACTCTAAATAATCTATAAATCTAATGAATCCATCTTCCAACTAATTCATAATTCTTCCTTCACAAGCAGAGCCACCTTAAGATGTATATTTATTAGTTTTTATTTTATAGGTTTAAAATATTTGTGACAACAAGGTGGTGGACTACAAGAGATGGGTCTAACATAAGCATATCTACATATGACTAGGTAAAAATGTCTCAAAATTAT
Source organism: Torreya grandis (assembly GCA_037957365.1). Taxonomy (NCBI): domain Eukaryota; kingdom Viridiplantae; phylum Streptophyta; class Pinopsida; order Cupressales; family Taxaceae; genus Torreya; species Torreya grandis. Next base: position 4,027,941 of record JARHVA010000940.1, read on the forward strand.
CTGAGAAGGAGAGTTAAGATTTTTTTGTTGTCGAGGCTCAATAGAAACAACAAGCTTCACCATTTTTTGATAGTCATTTATTCTAATGTTTCAGTCAATGGTATTTTAAATTAATAATGTAGAATACTATTGAACATTTTTAGGAGGTTGAATAATATTAAATTCCTCATCAATGTCTTACTATTTTTGAAATTTGTCATTTGATATTTTTGTAGAGGACCTAACTGTAAGGATCATATTCTATGTGGATAATTAGAGTCTATATACTCCCCAATGTATGATGAATTGTCTAAGTGGATTGAAAAACCTTTATTATGATCTCATACTTGAATTTGATCTCTAACTCTCATGAATTATGATATAGCCTCATCATTTTGAAAATGGTCAAGTGAGGGTGGATTTTATTGGTCCCAAGTTATAAGCTATGTATATGTAAGCTCAAGCGTCAAAATGTTTGTGTCATGGAAAAGGTTTGAAGATAAAATATCATCATAAAAGCTATGTATGGAACTTGTCAGAAGAGGACTCTTTAGATGTCAGAGAATAATTACTATTATAATCATATATGATCATGCTATGTGGTTTGAATCTAATACCTCGAGAATCATTTTTTGTTTGAACATAATAGTTTATACAAGAGCTTGTTCATGAAGACTAAGGCCTCTACCTTTATACTTCATAATATTTGACATGATAGCTTTATGTATGGGATAATTGTTATCATGGAAAAATGTGAACAATTAATAACTATAGATGTAATAAGGATTGGAGTGTTTAATTTGTTCTTTGGAATGGAATTCATATTTAAAAAAATGTGTCTTACCAAACCATCAGACTAATTGTCCTTGATTCCTATGATAGAGCATGCCATGATTATTAGCAAACATATGGATTTTTCCTAGATAGTGGGGATCATGGATTTTGTAATCTCTTATATGTTTATCCAAAATGGTGAATTTGGATGATGGATTTGTGGAATTGAATGTGGATGTTTGAATTTGAGATGTAGAAGGTTATTTTATAGATGTATAAGGTAGATCATCTACATGGATGTAGTTTTATACCTTTATTTATTCCTCATTAGTTTCATAAATTTCATTGGTAAATGGAAAAAGAAGAATTTTTTATCTCCCCTCTAATAGTTTACAATATTGAAAAGATTGAGGATCATTGGGAATAGTAACTTCCATACAAGAGTGGGAAAACACTAGACATCGATGGAGGGTAAATGAAATGACATTATAGCATGGATCCATGGATGGCCAAGGAGAAATTTGTATGGTAAATTTAGATTTAAGACATGAATTAATGTTTCTTTTATAACGGGACCCACCATAAGTTAAAGATATATATTCCCAAGTGACTAGCATTATGCATTATCATAGGATTTTATAGTGATAGTGTTGGTCTCTAGTGTTATTGTTGAATATCCCAAATGTTTTATCAAACTTAATGTACAAATATTTAATCTAGACCTTTTATCTATAAACACCCTTTTTAATTTATTCTTGGAGATAATTAATTCAATATAAAATGGCAGTTATGGGATGTACCAATGGGGAAATATGTTGCAAAAAATGTCCTTGTAGGTGGTGGATGTCTTGAGAAGGTCCATAATATAAATTTGGGATAGTGTTTTCTCAAGTTGTTCATTGATATTATACTTACCTTCAAATGTGGGAAAAATGACACTTAGCATAGTGATTTTTGCATGCCTTGTAGTGATAGACAAAATAATGGGATTTTATTTTAATGATGTAAACATGATTATCCATATGTTGGATATTATTAACAATAAAATCAAATGGATGACTAGTTTTATTAACACTAATAGCTTGATTTTAACCTTATGTTTCTTTAGTATGACTTTGATCATGTTTTAATAGGGTATCTTGATATATCCCTAGATTTTGATTATTATATGTGGATGCATGGATCCCTAATTATATGTCATCATGATTAATTAGGTCTTAGATATAGTTTTTATGTCTCATACATCTATTTATTAAATGCCCTTTGATATTATTATATTCACAATGTTCATTTTATCTATACCATTTAGGTTTTGGAGTATGTTTATCAAATATTTATTTTCTAGAAATGTGCTCATATTAGTGGCTACCAAATTGAGAAAGACTACTTAAATAGGTACCCCAAATGGGGCATACATTATTTTCCTAAAGTATTCTCTATTTTGGATACTAATTACGCTAATGTTGTTGATAGGTTAGATACTTTGGAGTTGTTTGACATCAGTTACACCATCTACTACCATATTCTTGTTATTGGCAAAAAACTTGGGTTTATTATTTTGAAATTGATTTTGATTATATTTAGTGAAAATATTGATGAGACCTTTGAAAATGAATTTTATTTCTTTTTTAACCCCCTTTTTAGTTATTTCATCAAATGAAGTGGCACAATGGATTTGAAGTTAAAAGGCCATTTTCAAGATTGAGAATTTCTATGAAAATTGTAGCGATTTACTTTTTAGGTTGTGAACATGGATACTAAATTGTTAATGCACACCATACTTTTAGGAAAGTGGATAACCTCTACCCTTTGCATTTTTTGGTGTTAAATAAGTCCATTATAATAAACTCATGCTTAACATTATAATAAAATTGGTGTACAAACCTTTGAGAAAGATCTGCAAAAGTAGTGATAGACCCCTTAAGTATATGTAAAAAACATTCTAATTATTGACCTCGTAGGCTACGTTGAAATATTCTAAGTAGATAGTTGTAAATATAAGAAAACTCTTTAAAAACCATGTAAAACTCTTTAAAGTGCTCCCTAGGATCTCCTTTCCCTTTTTACTTGTCAAATTTTGGATGTTCAAAATGAATAGAAAAAGGTACATTCATCATATAAGATAGATGGTATTTTCATGGTCCATTAAGTAATATATAATTATTTTCTATATTAAACTATGTATAACATTCTTGGATAAACTTATTTCAACTTAATTAAACCTCCTTTTCCCTTCTCTTTTTTCTTGACCTCCAGACTACCTAACACATCATTATTACAAGGTTTATTTTGGTCTCTCTCATTGTATTTGTTCTTATTTTTATCTTTACATGGTCCCCTTGTTACTTATTTGAAACTTTTTAATTTTATTTCTTAGTTTTATCCTTAACTTAAATATTGTTAAATTTTTTTTATAATCTCAATATTTTACATTTTTAAATTTTATTCCCCTACCAACACCTCACCCCTTTTATGATACTATAGTTTATAAATATTCCTAAACACCTACTTTGGTGAAGCATTAGTTAATTATGAGATATTAACTAAATTTAATTGTTGTTTAGTTTTTTTATCAACATAGAAAAACTTTTGATTGTGTTATCATTATTATTATAATTTTATTTTTCTTTCCTTCCCAACCACTTTAATTACTAGCACTTCAATGTGAACCTATATAAATTTAAACATAAGTCTCTAGTCTCATCTTACTATTATCTTGGTCTCTTATCTTTATGATGGCTCATGGAGTGTGAATTAAAAAATTTTGATCCAAAAATCTTATGCATAGTTTAATCCAAAAAATATTTTTTATTTACCTTTATCATGTTTATGTCAAATGCATCATGTTACAATTCTTCAAACTTATATTTATTACTTTGGGAATAACTTGCATCTTTCAATCCTTATATTTTTTTATTCATGTTTTTCCATCCTTAAACAAATGCTATGTTTTTGAGTGGTGAATATGATTATTGGTTTTGATTTTTATTTTGATGTTGATTTCAATTTTGAGAGGATGCTAAAGCCAAATTATTGGCATTGTTATTAGGATAACCCTAATTGGTTTTTAGATTTTTTGATTTATTTAATTTATGACCTGAAGGATGGTTTAATATGTTGGGTTAAAGATAAATTATATCTTTAATTAAATTTTGGACATGGTTACTTATGATAAATACATGAATTTATTGTGATGTGTTGTTTAAAACTTATTTTTCCTTATCCATAAACATAAGAAAAAAATTTAAGTATTTTCATTACATGACTCTAAAAAGGCCTTATCCTTACCCAAGGAGTTTTTAGGTGGGTTTCTATCTTATTTAGGATTGGTTGTGTTGATTATATCAATAATGTAAGGTAAGTTATAAGGATCAAAATAAGGTAGAACTTAGCTCTTATCTCTAAAAGAAATAACAATACTTGATTTTTATTTTCTAAGAGGTAATAGTTAATTCAAAATCTATTTTTTTAAGAGGTAATCAATAAATTTAGATGGTTAGGATTTTATTAGTGGTGAATATTCATTAATTTATGAATATTCCATTTTATAAAATTTAGATTTGGTGATTTTTTTGGACTAGGAATGAGAACTAGATCACCTAAAATTTTAGGTTATAAATAAGATTTATAGATCAACTCACCTACCGTTTATAACTAATTACACAATTCTGATTATAAATCACCATGGCCTCAAAGGAAATTATACATTATTTAAACAACATATATTATATACCACATATCTAATCTATACAATAGTCAGCCAAATATATTTTATAGATGATTGATATTTGACATAGTCTAGACAATAGACTACATGTTATGGATGCCGCACACTTCATATGACTACCATAGGGACTAGATAGTGTTCACATACTTTGAACAATGACCATAAAATATAAATGATGAGCATGGGATATTGAGGACATCCATAGGGTCTGGATGATAGCCACACACTCTAGATAGTTACCATAAGAACTAGATGACAACCAAAGGGATTAGATAATGACCACAAGAACTAGATTGTGATGATAGAGCCTAAATAGTCTCCATAATATTTGAATGGAGACCACAAGATCTAGATAGTGAAAAAAGGGACTAGATGGTATCCACAATTTATAGACAACATTTAGTAGGTTTAAATAGTGATTACATGGATTAAACCACATCCATAGGGTCTAGGTGATATCTATAGGGTTTGAACAATGACCAAAAATACTAGACAATATCCACAAGGTTTACATGACATCTATTTTATGGCTAGAGGGAGTGGAAGACATATATAAGCTTTATATGGTGTCCATAAGGTCTATTTGATGGATAGAGGTACTTGATAATTAATATATACTTTAGACATTAGCCACAGGGACCAAATGATGACCATAGGGACTAGACAATGTTTATAAGGTCTAGACAATGAATAAAAGGGATGAACAATGAAGAAATGGGATGGATAATGTCCATAAGATCTGGATGATGACCATAGGATTTATATAGTGGCCAAAAGGAATAGATGACATCCACATAATCTATATGGAAACCATAAGTTCTCTATGGAAACCAAAGTAACTAGATGGTGTCTATAGGGTCTGGATGATGTTTATAGGGTGTAAATGAAGAACAAAGGTGTTAGATGGTGACTATAGGCTCTAGACAATATCCCTAAGGACTAGATTATGAACAAATAGATTAGATGACATCCAAAAGTTCTAGATGGTGTCCATCAAGTTTATATTCCCAACTATACAATGTGTATCCTAGATGAACTTATACAATGTGCATCCTTATTGCACCCAAGTGGTGTGTCATAACTTACATTAAAATAAAGTTATATGTGATTGTTTTTTGTGATAATAATAAGATATCAAGACAATTATCAATGAAAAATATCATATTATCTTATTTTAGGTTACAAAAATGAACACCCAAGTAAAGTCAACCCATACCCACTCAAAATATAGGTACTAAATGATCTACATAATCCTTTTATCTATCTATAGTAACTATTATTTTACATTTCAGGAATAGTAACAAAATCTTTATGCATGCATATCCATATAATGATATTAGCTTTAAAAATGAAAGAATTAATCATAATATCATGTCACCATTTGAATATATTATTGATGATGACATACCACCACATAAAAACATACCTAAATATGGCATGGCTCAAATGAAGGATAAACCAGATGATATGATACAAACATTAAATGAAATTTCTAGGTCTCATAAAATAACTCCCTTTATAAATATGAATCCATTTTTTTCCAACTAAGAGGAGACTTTATGACATTACATATGATGATATCCATATAGTAGAAGACACTTATACTCAATAGACACAAAGTTTAGCCAATAAAAGTACTAAAACATTTGTGCAAAGAAAGAAAGGTAGATGGACAATCGGAATGCCTTTTAAGTTCATCTGGCACACAAATTTCCTTCCATTGAATAATTAGAGATAAAAAATATTAATTATATCATAAATAAATGTAAATGTATAATTTTTACTTAAAAATTAGGAAAGGACCACAAAATATAACTTAAATTGGACACAATTGAGAAATATTATGGCAATGTATAAGTGTCAGTAGAACAAGAGGATGGAGAAATTAAAAAACACATAGATGGAAAGATGATGATGATGAATGAATGAATGAATGAATATTAGATAAATAATAGAGTATGAAAATAATTAGATACATATGCAAAATCTTGTTGAAAAAGGATGAATAATTACAACTCAAATAGGAAAAGTTTTTCAGTCTAATCAACATGCCAAAAACATATAGTTCTCAATGATCTACCACATTCTTAAAAGAAGGTAGACATATATCTAATTTTTTATATTATAAGACCTAATTTTAACATAATTGAATTCATAACATTATATAATCACATTGGTCAGATGGAAGTGTTTGGGACATGGAAAAATGTCTTACAATGATTGGGAAGGAAGATTTGAAAGAAAAAATAAAAGATTCAATCTTTATTTCACTGTCCATGAATGAGGTCATAGTAGTTGACAACACAAAATGGTTTTGTATCCATGTTTACACTTTTGAGAACCATTCAAATAAACATCATATGTTATCTATACATAAAATGGTGGAAAATTGTAATGATGAAAAAAATTTCAAGTTGGTTCTTTCTAATTTGAGGGATATTTTTGGGATGAATGATTATGTTGTAGCTATAAAATTGGTTTGTGTTGGAGTTGATGGTGAAACATTAATGTAGTGTAATAAAAATGGTATTTGTATTGGAATACAAATAATAGTTTCCCCATATATTATTTTAATTAATTTTATGGCACACATAATGAATCTTTTATACAAAATTATAAGCACATTTGAAAATGTTGTAAAAGTGGAAGAACTTATCCTTTATTTGCATGTTTATATGTTAAGCAGTCCAAAAAGAATTTTAGATTTTCATAAATTTAGAATTTTGGTTACATTTGGTAAAAATATTATAAAAGATAATGATAAAAGATGGATTTTCATATATGAGCTTACATGCAATTTTTTTCAATAATATCCATCATTAGTAAGTTTCATGTTTAAATACCATATGGAGGTCAACAAGGCAAAATAATTATTTTATCATTAAATAGATTTTGAAATTTTTTGGACACTATGTGGTATTATCCTAATGTTAAATTAAATAAATAGTTTTATTAAACATGCTTAAAGGAGATACATATATATTGTAGACTTCCTACATTTGAGAAAATATGTTTATTAATCTCTTGATGTCTTATACTAGAGGCAAAATAGTCTTAAGCAACCTACTATTTCTATTTGGAAAAATTTAACAAATATTAAGGATCCAAAAAAATATTTTAAATTCAATATTCATGAAAATATTTGTATATTCATTAATGAAAAGGAGATACTATTGCACACATTTAAAAAATGAGTTGATATAACAAGGTAAAAAATTCAATAAGTCCTTGTTACATGTATTCTTTATGATACTATTATATTTGAAACACAAATAAAATTGAGAAAGATAAATGATAAATCACTTCCATAAATTGAATATTGTTTTCAAAGGGATGAGTTTATTGAATCCATGGGAGTGGTCAATCACATATTTTGGATAGAAAAGGATGGTGAAGAACAAATTAGTAACTTATTTCTCAGATACATGGGCAATCTCATTAAAAAAAATTATTAGTATATAGATATCAATGGAGTTGAAATTTAAGGTATTTTGTGAAAGGATTTAATGACAACCCAATCAATCCATTTCAGACTCAAAATGATTAATCAATATAAGTGTCTAAATGAGACAACAAAAAATGGTGCTATTACAAGGCTAAGGAAAAAATTATATCCTAGTATCATCTTATAGGAAAATATTAATGAATATTTTTGATAATATGAACTCTAAAAATCAATGATTATTGAGATATATGGAATATTAAAGGTTTTTTAGTGAATTATATTTTGTTAAATTAAAACTTCATAACAAATTATATTTAAATATCAATACATGTTTGAGATTTTATGTTTCATGTTATCTAGTGGATGTGTTTCCTTATGATAGAGTGCTTTAGATTTATAATTCACTCACTTAAAGAAGAGTAGTCACTAATAGAACAAATGAAAATTTTTATGTATATATTTAGATTATATATGCATTAAATACATTACATATAAATTACAATTATAAATAATGGGCTATTCAAAAACTATTTTAGCTACCTATGTTTTAGTATCAATGTTTCAATTTTCCATTTTGTAATTGATTTTTATATTTTCACCTATATCTCATAAAATTAAAAACAACATATTAGGGTAAGTAATATAAAAAATCATTGAAACATTAGTATTATGTAAATTGTAATACAATATAAATTACATTATTGTATTATTTTAAAATATTTTTAAGTTATATTACAATGGTTTAAACTTAAATCTTTATTAAATAATATATTTACATTATATGTATGTAAAATATTTATTTTACACTTTGTTTTCTATGTGAATCGATTGTTTCATATGGTTATGAATATTACACAACAAAGAAGTATGCTCACATTAGTATACATCTTAAGCGGTAAATTTATAATATAATAGGAAACTTATCATGTATGAAATACACATAATAAAATAAAATAATAGACTTATATTTATACTTTCCTATTTCATTTCTAATATAAAATATTTAGTGTCAACATAACACATATCAAAGACATTAAAATTAGATTTCCATAGTTTAGCTGATTTGGATTTCCCATTTACATTAAAGACAAAGATACAATTAATAGTAGAATCTTTTCAACCTGAAGTGAGGAGACATAATTCAATATGAATAATTCTATTTTATTGTTGAAAAGAAGATGATGTTGCCTCATCTTCTACTTTCCTTGAATGAGTTTCTAAGACACCTCCTCTAATAATATCATTCATTTCATCATTTATATTTTCAAGTTGTGTCATTTATTCATGTGATGCATATTTTACCAATAACATCTAAGTATTTTCATCTATTTTATCCTTGAATAGAAATTATAGATCCATGTCATGTTTTTTTATTATCCTCCTTAGCATAATGTTCTATTTATTTAATAGCACAAGTTTTTCCTTCAATTTAATTATTGAATTTAGGATTTTTCACACTTTTTCCAGATGAATATTTAGTACTTGTGCTCCATTATTTAAGTTTTCATATTTTTACTATAATTTGAAAAAGCAAGTGGGTCAAATAAAAATTACAATAGTGTCATTATATTTTGTAAAAAAAAAAAAAAATCTTACCAAAGGCTTATCTCTCTCTACATTGGCAAGTTGGCAAAGGTTTTGATCTCTTACCCATTTTTTGTACTATGCCTATGCCTCTAAATTAAAATTTTCCAATTTATTTATCATAACATCTAAACCATTATCATTATAGGGATTGATAAATTTAATTGATCTTTTTTTAGATTGATTCACTAAAATTTCAACTTTTGAGGGATAATTTTGAACCAAAGAATATAAAATATATATTTGTGACTGGTTATGAAAATGGTCATTAATTTATTTAACCAAATCCTTCCCATAAATCTCTCATACTTTTAGTAATTTCAAATCAGTCTATACTATGTCATCTAGTAAATCAAAATGATTATTTGTAATATGATTTTTCAAAAGAAAAGATGTTAATTAAAATATTTCTTATCTTCATGGGTTTGCTTAGGTGGTGAATTAGATGAACCATGACCAATTTTTTTTTTGGATCCTAAAACTAATATACCTAAATAATATTGTAGGTAATAAATCTATTTGGAGGCATTGTATCAATACCCTCAAGGAAAGAATCATAAAGATCAATATTTTGAAAAATTGAAATGGCACCCATTATTGTATACATCCACCCATAGATAAATTAGGGAACTTTGATGTCGTTATATACATTATTCCCCTACTATTTATTGGTATTAATAAATTCTTCCTCCTATTCGATACATAATGGGGTATCAGTGGTGGTGGCATCTAAATTCTTAATTAACATTTCCCTATAATAGGAAATTCCATCATAAATTAATAAACAAACTTCAACAAAATTTAAATTTCACTAAACAACTTAAACTGTAGGTTAGAAACATTAGGATCCATACTTTGAGTTGTTAATATGTTTTATAGCTATAAACATGGTTTAATAGAAGGTGAAGATTCATTTTATTCCAAAAAATAATAAACTCAATTTACCATGTTGATGTTCATGTAATTTAATAAATAACATAATTTTAAACTTGAAGTCACATACCTTACACTAAAGGAAAATGTTGTAAATGTTGGAGGCCATTGCAAAATTGAATGAAACATTAAAAATGCCAAATTTTTTTTTGGTACATCAATTTTAAATAAAATTTTAACAATTATATTTTTGGATGTAACGATTTGATGTTGTGCATTAGTAGGTGATAAAGAACTCCTCATATTTTTTATCTTTATCAATGGTGTTACCATATTTGAATACCTTGAGCCCTCATGGGGATGGTTTTTATTCAATGTATCTTCTCTTCTTAATTTAGAATAAGTTTCTCTTTTTTGTTACAAAGAAACACAATAAATTAATTTGAATTGTAACAAGTAAATTAACAGTATAATTTTCTTATGAAATTGCATAATGAATTTTAATAGTAAACTCCAAAATTAGTTCCATATAACTATGGGCCATATAATTATATCTCATTTTTCATGTAATATAGTTGGAACATTTTTTCCCTTTAGCACATGATATGCCTCATAGTATTAACCCATAATAAAATTAGACACAAAAATTATGTGTCACTTTGAAAAGCACAATACAAATCATTTCTAATCTTAATAAAAATTAATGTACACCAGTCAAATTATTTTATACCAAAATAATTAATAATGTATGATAAATCCTAAAAGGTATTGTGTACTAGTCTTCCCTGTAAAATAATCCTCATCTAGAAAAATTCAATGAGGAATTCTATATATGGGTTTGTTATATTTTGAACTAAAATTCCCCTTCTCAAATGATTAGGGGTGACTATAATGTAAGAAAAAAATTAATTACAAAATAAAAATGACATTTATTAAATTTAAAATTTCATACATTTAACATCAAATATTAATTAATAAAGAGAACATTACTTGCCAAAGTGGAGGTATCAATTGTCAAGCCTGAGTGAGTTTCAAGATATATTTTTGTCTTTCTTAGTCAAAATAAAATTCATTATTACAAGCTACATATTTTTATGTGTCATACCTATAAATCACTTGATGTCTAAGTGTGAAGTTCCAAAATTAATACTTTGAGAACTGAGGGTACAAGAAAACTATTCAATAGTAGGTTTGTAGCTAAACATGATAATTTTATCAAATTTGTGTTTGTCTCATAATGGGGCATGTAAATAAGGCCTCTTAAACAAAACTGGTATATCCAATCACTATAAGTGTCCTTATATTCTATCAACCTCAATATTTTTTAACAAATACGATTTCTATAAACAAATTTTTAAATGGAAATAAAAGATATGGGTTGGGAAGCCATTTTTGGGATTGAGTGCTAAGGATTAGATTTTATGGTTCAAGAAGATATTTTTATTTTAAATAAATGAATGAGAAAAATGATCATATGTAAAGTTTTGGTTATATTTATAAGCATATTTATGGGATGATGCCTACAAGTTGTGGATACCACCCATATACTATAGACACCAACCATATACTCTAAATGTCACCCATAGACTCTAGATAGTGTTCACAGGGTCTAGACAATATCCATAACCTATAAACATTGTTGATAACATCTATATGGCATCTAGATGCTCTAGATGATGTCTAGAGCCTTTAGATGATGTCTAGAGCTATAAGCCGTCTAAAGGTTCTAGATGATGTCTGTAGGTTGTGGACAATATCTAGACACTATAAACACTATCCAAAGATTTTTGACACCATCCAAAGGATTTGGACATGACCTAGATACTTGAGACACTCTCTAGAGACTCTAAATTTTATCCACGGGGTATAGATGCAATCCACATAATGTAGACACCATCTAAAGGATTTGGGTGGATGTCATCATCTTTGGGTTACATCCAAATCCTCTAGACTCCATATAAAAACTTTGATAGTGTCCATAGGTTCTAGGTAGTGTTCATTACATATATATGTCATTGACAACATCTACACATAGTCCATAGCCTTTGGACATCATTCAAAACCTCTATACACCATACAGAGACTTTGGAAAATGTCTATAAAATTTAAATTATAGACAAGGAATCTACATGGAGGCACCTAAATTTTGTGTTCAAGTGATGCCCAAGGATTACCTTCTCAATGAAACTACTTTCTTGTCATTTCACTAGGAATTCAAAACATACTTTTTAGTATTTTCTAGAATTTTACATAGGGATTTTCCTTAGACATATTAAGATTAACTTCAATTTCATCTTAGAGAGATAGGTTATCATTATTTTTGAACTCAACATGTTCTTCTTGACTCTCAAAATGAAAAGGGTCATTTCTAAAGGGTTCATCTATATATGGATTATATTGAGAGTTGTTTAAGTAGGCTTAGATCCTATTGATTAGAGACATGACTTAAATGTTATGTGATTGAATCAATTAAGGTTATGAATGCAAAATAAACAATATAATTATTTTTAAAGGTCATTCAAGTTATTTTGGACAAAGTATTCATTAATTTGAAAAATAAGGTTTTGTTTTGAAAACTAATAAATTAGATTTTCAAACTTTGATTCTCAATAGACAAGAAAAATTTTAATTATGGGGTTTTCATAATGAGATAAAATCTAAGATTTTAAAAAAATAAAATCTAAATATACATATAACATGAAAACACATGAAAAGGATAAAACTAGGTAATGGTATTGAGTGACTTATTGGCTCTCATGTATACTTGCTTGCCTATTGAATAATGTTGACCCAATATTTTAAATAATTTATTATGAAGGTTATGCCATACCCATAACCCACTATGCCTAGTTTTATAGGTATGTTGAAAGTAACTTCCCTATGTGATACACTCCTCTTAGGTACACCATATGTCAAACAAATGAATGGATTCTCAAGGATTATGGTTTTCACAATTAAAACTAAGAGGTGTCATCTATATATATTTTAGTACTATGAGTCTCAAGACCATGGAATAAGTTGATTTATGGGTTACACAAAAGGATATAGTCTTTACATGGCCAATCCATCTATAGGATTTTGTATGAGTACCACCAAAAAATTAGACTTAGATGTAGCTGTTGAAACCTTGATTTAGAGGATGAAACACCCTCATGTTATGGGGTGCTCAAAACACACAACCAGTTAGGGAATTGAAATAATTGGTCATAAATTTGTATACACCACCAATACATAGGATTTCACCTATCATGTGGTGATGAAATCCACAGTCGATAGAGCCCTACAAATAAAAAATAAAAAACTAGGATTATTTATGATTTCCAAGAATCACCACTAATGTAGTGTGAGGAAAAAGCATAATTTAATCTGATTCTTTAGCTAATTTTTTTAATACAAAGTATTTTTTATTTATAAATATCATCACCAATGTGATGTGAGGAAAGAGTATACACAACCTATTATAACATACACAAATAATTTTTTTGAGATAGGGAAACTTAATTAATTAATTAACAAAGTTAAGAAAAAAATTGAAATAAAATAAATGATTTAGAACAAAAATAAATTTGCACTTTGGTTTTGCCTTATTAATCCTTTGGCCTACGTTCCTACAAAAAATCATCAATAGTTTACATGTAATGAATTTGACAATAAAAAACATGAAACGTAGCTTTAAAAAAGTAATAAAGAAGACAAACATAAAAAATTAAAAAAAAAATGGAATTAATTCTCTAATAAATATAATAAATTCATTGCCCAAAAAATGAGAAATTCACATAAATTAGCCAAAAATAAAAATGGTAAAGATAAAAAAATAGAAATATAATTCCCTCACAAAACTATCAAAACACAGAAAAACCACCAAAGTCCATAACAAAGCCGAGGATATTCATAAAAATTAACCAAATTTTTGCACATTTTCATCATTTTGAAAAATTGCAGAAACAAAAAAGGGAAAATAGAAATAATAAAATAGTAGGAAATTTAATAACATGAAGAAAACAAATCATAAAAGACTAAAAATAGAAAGATAAAATTAGAAGCAAAGTCCAAAAATTTGATGTAAATGATTTCACCATTTTAAATAACAAAACCATTATTTTTTAGAAAAAAATATAAAACTCAAAAGGCACACAGAAAACTTTGAAACATATACAAAAATGCACTTGAAATAATAAGAAAACCTTTTATACCAAGATTCAATTATTATACACTCTAATATAATTTGAAAAAAACTCAAAAACTCTAAGTTAAGCATATAAGATGAGAAATATTTAGGAAAACATCCCATGAGGCATGCAAAAAAGTGATAGCTATAAATTATAAGTTAATCCTAATAAAATAAATAAATAATTGATTTACTATTCTAAATATCATTATAAAACCTCAAATAGAGCTATTATAAAATAACAAAGACACAATAAATAAGTTATATGAATGCCTTATCCTTTGATTTTCTCTTTCAAGTATTAATGTGGATGCTCATTCATATCTCCAATGAAAAATAAATGTTAGAAACATAAGGGCATGATTTTATGATTCTCAAATGGATTCACATGGTAATTTTTATATCACTTTGATAACTCAATGATCGATGATGACAATGGAGGATGACATTTCAATTTATAAGCTTTTGAGTCATAATATGGATGGTTGTGAAAAATTTATATTTATTAGATTATTTTTATTTTGGATGGTTAGATTTGAGTCTCATCCATGTGGAAGAGACCAATTCCTTATGTTTAAGATATATGGAGAGTTAGTTAGTAGTTTAAATTTCATCATGAATGAGTCAAGGTAGTTAGATGACTCATCTTGCTGATTGAAAGGTTCAATGATGAATCAAAAATTAGTTGAGGAAGATAAGGAAATGGTTGGATTACTGAATTCTTGGTTGAGAGAAATGTGAAAGATGTTAGATGACTTGGAAATTATGGATTTTATTGGTTTTTTAGAATTATGTGTACATGATAAATTAATTAATATTTATTAATTAACTTATTTAATAATGGGAGAAAAATGATGTTAGTGGACCTTAGGATAGAATTATAATTTATGGTAGTGGTTGGGTTAGTGTGTTGGTATTTATAAAAGTTAATTATGACACTAAATGTGGTAGAATTTAGGTGTCTATAATATGTGCAGATGTTCCCTTATTGTAAAATTTTATATGTTTTATATTAAAATCATTCATATTAATGGATTCATGAGTGGCATCCATATGTATCACATTATTTGATGTATTGAGTATAACCACACTAAATATTCCTAATGGTAGAGGATGGTAGTTCATTTACATCATGAGCTATATATATTTTGGTTGGATATGCATGGAGGTAGCCTTGGTAGTAACACATTGTTACATGTATAAACATATGATCATATTAACAATTTTTTATCCTTTTGGAAACCCACTTCAAGATTAATCACATCCATATATGATCAATATGAATCTAAGATGGAATATTATTATCATGTTAGTATGAAAGAAAATAAAAATAACACACTAAAAATTTTACACCTCTAGCCTAAACACTCAAGGAGATAACTATTTAAGTAACTGAAAAATGAAACCAAAACAAGCAAGTTTACCTTCCATGAGAGAAAATGTTGTATGTTGGAAATGAGTTGATGTCCTCAGTTGTGTGATCAAGAATTATTTGGTAATGGATATCCTTGTACCACCTCTCCTTGTCACCTTGATAATGTTGGATTTTGGCTTTGGCTTGGCTTAACAAATGGTCATGATAACACTATATCAATGAAAGCTTTTCATATATTTTTACATGATAAATTTACACCAAGATATATTATGGATCAATAGGTGAGGCCTTGTATTTATAGCCTTCCAAACTAAATCTAATCCAAATGTGGTTAGGTTAGAGTTAATAGTGATTGATTTCAAGATAACCCTAGTTAACTTAAATATAACCCTAGTTGAGTTAAGGAGGGAACACACATTTAATATTAGGGATAGATATCCCATTTATTAGGCATGGTTCTCTATTTTTGAATTTATTACATTTATGGAGATATTTATAATCCTTTGACTTTGGGGATGATGACATCATTGTGACATTTCTTTTATTGAATTTTCCTTTTTTAAAAAATTATTCTTACTAATTTTACATGGAAAATTAACTTAATCATTTAATTTTATTTTATTAGTTAATTCATTATTCTTATAATTTTTGCATTTTAAGAATTGTTTAAGTGCCCTATTTAATGGGTCCAAAGGTAAAACTATCAATTTTTTAAGTTGTAAGTTGATTGGAGATGAATTTGTGAGAGATTACTATTGTATACAGGATAATACCCCAAATATGGATGCCTTAACATCATTTTTAGTACTAATGTTTGATGTATAGACTAAATTGGGACATTCAATGATTCCTAGGCTTAATTTGCACTATTTGGTAGAAATCAATCTGAACCCTGGTTAGAAGCTAGTTGTGGCCAAAATTGGGTGTCTACATTTTGTCCCTATTTGGGAAGGAATTTAAAGCTATAGGCATAGTAATGTATTATAAAATAATTTTTTTATTAATGTTTAACCTAGAAGGTGATGGAAGATCCCTAGATTCCCCCTCAAGGGAGTAGGCAACAAAGAATGTTGGAAAATAGTCCCTCAAAAAGAATGAAATGATGCAACCTAAAGGTAAAGGGGGTGGAAAGATTGATTTTCCTAAAGGTGGTGATATCAATGGCATATTGAGATGCCCCAATAGGTTAGATAAAAATAATGTTTTGTCCAAAGGCATTTATAATCATTAGCATAGTGAAGGGAAAAATAATGATTTACCCAAAGGTGGTTATAATCATTAGCATAATGAAAAAGGCCCTTATAGGGAAGATAGAGATAATGATTTTCCCAAAGGAGGTTATAATCATTATCACAATGACAAATTTCCTAGTATGATAGATAGAGTGAAACACAATGATTTTCCTAAAGGTAGTTATAATCATTGGCACAAGGATTTTGGCATAGTATCGCAAATAAGAAAATGATGCTTATGTACTAAATCCATAGTCATGGAGTAAGAGTAAACTAGTATAGATTATAGGCATGAATTTGGGATACCTACTAATATGGAGATGTATTTCCTAACTAGCAAGGATTAAAATTTATTTTTGATTTAATTACTCTATATTTGGGTAATATTGGATAGACAAGGAATGGGTTAGGTGAAAAAGGATAAGTACTAAGACACCATTCCTAATAAGATCAACCAAAATAATTTTTGTTGTAGTTTGAAACATTATGTATCATAGTTATAACCAACCATAATAAAAATGTGTATCTAAAGCATGGGAAACTTAGTCTAAATAAAAGTACACATCACTTAGGTGTAAGATATGATTAATCATATCCCAAGTGAATATAATGTAATAAAATAAGTGTAAGAATGTACACTAACTAAAAACCTAAGTACAAGATATGGGTAAATAAGACTTAAGTGTAAATAAAGTGTAAAAATCCTAGGGAAACTGAGAAATAAAATGAAAAAAAGGCAAATAAGGAAAAAATAAAAATAAAAATAAAATAAATAAACAAACAAACAAACAAAACACTAATAAATAAAATAAATACATAACAAAACACCAATAAAAGTAATAAACACACAATAAAACACCAATAAAAAGAAACAAAATAACAAAGAAGATGAAAAACATTACCCCTAGGCTATAGGAGACAATGAAAATAAAAAAATAAAATGGGGGAAATAGAAGTAAATAAAGGGGTAGCCAATTTGACTCTAGATTCACTAAGAAAGTGGGCATTACCTACATAATTCCATGGACACAAGATCCAACATGAACTTTAAGTCAAATCTAGTTATCCTAGGAGATGGGATATAAGAAAATGATGATAAGAAAATATGATTGAAGTGGAAAATAATATGGGAATGGTCTTGTACAACATAAAGTGTGTGAGAAAAGAGGGTATGACATTTTGTAATCATGAAATCATCAAATCAAACAAAGCACATAAGTATAAAAGTATGATTTAGGCTAAAAACACACTAAAAGATAATAGATAAGCACTTGTACATTAATTGTCTTCATAATTATTACTACATATAAATATGAGAATGAGAATGAGCTCACAAAATGGCCAGAGCATAAATAACTCATAAAATAGTGAGTGTAAGATGAAGCCAAGTGGTCATTAATATATCAAAATTGAATTCACAATGCTCACAATATACACTAATAAAATGGCTAAATCATATGGCTAAAGATAATAAGTATGGGGAAACTAAAGGACAAGTGGTTACTTGTAAAATATTTAGGAGTCCTATAATCCTTAAGGTAAAAAAGTGGCCAAAAAAGAAAGGAAGTTGTGGCCGAGAAAACCTGAGATACCCCATGTATCCAAGTATTGCTTACATAGTCTATATAGATCTCAGGCTGATGTAGTTCTCCTATAACTAAGAGGAAAAATACCAAGGTGGTATAGAAATAAATTGAATAAATAAGATGTCCCATTCATAAAAAACTTTAACTACTTTATATCTCATGTGAAAATTCTAAGACAATTTTCATGATTTTTAATGTTTAGGATTTTCTAAATTTTTAAGATTTTTTTTAGAATTTTCTAAGTGTCTCAACTTGATTGATAATTATGATAGATGAAATGGTAAAACTAATAAAATGGTGAGAGTGTGGCTTATGTTGCTCACAAAATGGTAACAGTATGGTTTTAGTTTCACAAAAAATAGTGAGTGTGTAAAAGGGATGATTGAGTTGACCTCAATATGAATTGAATGTTGCCTACATAGTCCTAAAATGAGACTTCAAGTCATTATAATTCCACTTTATAGTAGAGGAATCTGATTATGTAGAAGCAAGTTCATAAATTAGGCAAATGGCATAGTACAACATAGGAATGGTAAGGTGATGCGGTAATGCAGGGTAAAGGTGTTGCTCAAAATTTACCCATAGGTAGTTATAATTAGGAAATAATGGCATAGGTCAATGATAATAATTTTAAAAAAGGTGGATATAATTAATAGAACATAGAATGAAATATAATGTGACAAAAATGAAGAATGCAATTTCCAAACAACTATCCTACTGGTCCAAGATATTATCTCTTTGAAGAGTACTGAATCAACTACTAAAACTTCATTTGAATCCAATTGATGAAGGTTCTTGAAGAACCAATGGATTAGAACCAAGGTCAAAAATGGGAGGTGGGGAGGGTTAAATAATGCAATCAATAGTGAAGGTATGTTAATAATTCCATACATTATAATACATAGAAGATGATAATATGATACAATGTAAATGATCCTCATAGACAATACTTCAGATCTCTCAAGTGAAATAATGCTTGAGGTGTATTATGTTCATGGTCTCATCAAGTTCATCTCCATTGGTTGTAGTGAGCCTATATGATTTAGATACATAATTATCAATAATGACATAAGGGCCTATCCAATTAGGCTTGAACTTGACTTTCTTATTTTTATTAACTATGGTGTTCTTTTGGTTTTCTTTGAGAAAAAGATCACCAAGCTTTAACTCTCTATGATTGGCATGGCAGTTATATTAACCATGTAGCTTATTTTGATATGCTTGAAGTTTATTTACATCATCCATGCACTTTTTGTCCATTAATTTTCTATTTTAGGTGAGTAACTCTGTAATCATCATCATCTAGGATATGTTTTAATGAGATATGCAGTGAAGGCAACTCAAACTCAATGGGAAGAATGTCCTTAGTACTATATACTATGGAATATGGTGTGGTTCTTATTGGATTATGGTAAGCCTAACGAACATGGAAGATCTACAAATTCTAATCATGGCCAAATTTTTTGATAATCTTCTTAATAATATTAATAATGGTCTTATTATATGCCTCTATTTGCCCATTACCTTATGGGTAATATGTGGTATAAAAATGTTGGGTGATATCATACTCGACACAAAGTGATTTGACATCATTATTTTTAAATGATATACCATTATTAGATATCATGTCAGATGTGATACCATAGTGGTAGATGAGATGGTTAAAGATGAATTTATAAATTTGTTTTCAAGTCACGTAAGTGAGGGGTATAGCTTTAACTCACTTATTTAAATGATCAGTAGTGGTAAGGATGTGTTTATGGCCATAGATGAGGTATTATTAATATTTCCAATGATATAAATACCCCATGTCTAAAATAACCACCATGTAAGCTTTAGTTTGAGTGTTTTGGTTAGATCATGAATAAAATTAGCATGCCTTTGACATTTGTTTCACCTTTTGATATAAGAAAATGCATCTACATCTATTGATGGCCAATAGTAAGTAGTACTTATGATTTTTTTGGTAAATATGGACCCATTGGTATGGGCTCCATATAATCCTTCATGAACATCCCTCAATGTTAATATGGCTTCTACCAAATTCAAACAATGAAGTAATGTTCTATCAAAGATTCTACAATAAAGGGTTGGGCCAAGTATGATATATCTATAGGCTTGGTGTGTAAAGGATTTTTGTTGTTTACATAAAATGTTAGGTGGAAGGATATGGTCATGAAGGTAGTTATATAGGTCTGAATACTAAATAGAATTGGGACAAACAATATCACAGATAATAGTAATGGTTGAAGTTTCATGAGTAGGTGATATAAGATGTTGAATGAGGAACTAATAGTCTTTTCCTTATCTTTGCTACAGGTCAAAAAACCGATGGTAGCCATAGCATACATTATCTTTTTATTAGACCTAGATATGTGTTCAAACTAAATATGAACAACATTCTACTTGAGAATGACCACCATGGCCTTTTAGGGTACCAACATATCATCTTTGGTATGAAAACAGTTTGTAACCTGATTGATGATTAACTAAACATCACCATAAACAATAAGATGTTGAATATTCCATTTTAATTCCTATAAAATCCTTGGAATGAGTGTCTTATATTTAACCATGTTATTAGTACAAGGAATGTTGATACTAAATGATTAGGGAATAAGATACCCCTATGGTGTAATAAATAATAGGCCTACCCCTAAGCTATGAGATGTCAATTATCCATCAAGATTCAAATTTCATTGTTATTTCTTAGGAGGTGTAACTATTATGGTCATGATGGACTCATCTAGGAATGAAAAGTGAGTGGTTTGGTATCTAAAAGAGAATCTTCAACAAGATAGTCTAAGAACACTTGTCCCTTTATGGCCTTCTAATTGACATACTTATTATTGAAATCATTCAAAAGAATTATCCATTTAGCCATGCAACCCTATAAATCTATCTTTGATAGTAGATAATTAAGCATATCTAATTTAGAAATGACTATGGTCTTGTTGTTAATCATGTAATGACATAGCTTATGGGCTATAAAGACCATAAATAAATAAGATTTTTATATTGGTATATAGTTATGTTCATATGCTACTAGTGTATGGATTAGATATTACATGACATGTTCTTTCCCATTTTCCTCATGCTGAGATAAAAGTGTCCCCAAGTATTTATTAGTGGTAAATAGGTACAATATAAATGAAATCCCTATAATTGGTGGTAAACAAATAGGTGGATTGGCAAGATATTTATTTGAGTGTGCTAAAGCTTTATAAAATTATTCATCCCAAATAAATGTAACACCTTTCTTCAATAAGTGAGTAAAATGATGGAATTTATTGGTCAATAATGAAGTTAAGCATCTAATAGACTAGATTTTTCCCTACAAACTATGGATCTGCTTCAAAGTGGAAGGTGGTGACATCTTATTAATAGCTTGTAATTTTATAGGATCAACTTTAATGCCTTATCAAGAGACAATAAATCCTAATAATTTACTTGAAGTGAGACTAAATACGCACTTATTGAGATTGAGTCAAACCTTGTACTCACAAAGCCTTTAAAATATCCTTCATAGTATGGCTAGATGATTTGCACAAGTATTCAATTTACCTAATATGTCATTGACATAGTCTTAGATAATATCATGAATCATGTCATGAAATATAATGTTCATATCTCTCTGATATGTGGCCCCAACATTCTTGAGGCCAAATGGCATAAATTGATATCAAAATGTTCCCCAAGGAGTGGTGAACATTGTCTTATGTTGGTCATTTGGCATGATCCTAATCTTATTTTATCATGAAAATCCATACATGAGGGAAAAATTTTCATACTTAGTTGTGGATTTAACTATCATGTTGATATTTGATAGAGGAAATTCATCCTTATGGTAGGCCTTGTTGATGTCTTTGAAATTAGTGAATATTTTGATCACTTCTAGATTTTTAATGATAGGAATAATATTTGAGATCCACTATGAATAGTTGATTAGTTTGATGCATCTCAATTCCAAGAGTTTTTCAAACTCTTTATTAACTAACAAAATAATATGAGGATGCATCTTATGCAATTTCTATTTCATAGGTTTAGTATCAGGATGCACAAGGTGATGTACAACCAAGGTGGGGTCCAAACTTGGAATTTATAAATAAGCCCAGGAAAAAATATCAAACAACTCCATCAAAAGAGATGTAATAACTTCACATGGATCCTCAGTGAGGGAAGTGCCTAATTTGATCCATTTTGAGTCATTTGGAGTCCTGATGTTGACTTCTATAGTATCCTCTACTAGGAGAGTCAAGTCATCTTACAAAATGGTTGATAAGGATGTGAAATGGCCTATAATGGCAAAGTCCTCTAGTCATATTGGTTATTAATGCTCTCCCAAGTAGGATGAATCTAAATCTCCTAATGGTATTAATGGCCATGAAACAGATGTCATAGGACATTCTTGGATAATTTGATCAAAGGCATGTTTTTAATCTATACTAAACTTAGACCCAAAAACAAGTTTATCATTGGTGGTCTCCTAAGCTTCATTCTAGGAAAGGTGAACACCCCCATCTAATGACACTTGAAATAGATTTTCACCAAGAGACTAGACTTTTTATTTACTTTTAACCTAGTCCAAAAGTGCGTCAAATAGATTTTCACTTTGGGACATCAATGTTTTATTATTTTAGTTTTGGCTAAAGGTGTTCACTCACTCTCAAAAATAGGTTATAGGATCTATTTTGATAAATAACCCTTATTTGTGGTCTCCTAATAAAATAGTCTCTTAGGCCTACAAATCATAAAAAGGCCTCATCATTCATAAATTTACCTAATGATAATGTGGATTCTTGTTGGTTGTAATCTATAACTTGAGGATGATAAAGGGGAAGACTAGAATGTTAGATTACTAGTGTAATGGTACAAATGGTATATGGTCAAATAGGTTGGTACTAGTAATGTATTCATAAATGCTATGATCAGACCTCAATTTACTACTAATATTTTCATCTTTAATAATTGGCATTAGAACATGAATAATATACATAGGGTCACCCCTAGGCAATTTAAATTTGAGACCATAGGTTGATTTATACTTGGTCATAGAAATGAGCTCAAGGTTACCTTGTTGATTTTTCCCCAGGCTTCCACCTTCATAGGTTTTGTTATCCATGATCTTGTTAGGGATGGGATAATTTGAAATATGGTAATAATAAGCCAATTTGTCATCCTAAAACTAGGAATCATCATTGGTGACTAAGTCTTCTTCTTGGATAGTGCCCAATGTGAAAATAATAGGTGTTGGGATATTAAGATTTACTTCTCCATTTCATTAACATTCCATGTAGGATGGTGTAGCTTTAGGCCTTCCATATGACTTGGGGTTCTATGAGAGCTTAGAAATATGGAATGTGTCATGAGTAAAATACTCTCTTAGACCATTATTTGAAATTATAAAATGATTAAACATTTCAAGAGGAGGCACATGTGATGATGAGGCAAGGCTATTAGGTTCTATAAAATTGTAATTAAACATGTATATCTTTCTCTTTATCCTTCTTGGGTACTAGGTTTAAACCAAAATGGTAATTATAACTTTCACATTCAGCCTCTAAATGTTTATAGTATTCATATGGATGTAAATCTCCATGCATAGTTACCTCCATCCCTGAGTGAGGGAACTTGATACACTGGTACAATGTCAAAGAGATTGCATGAATTTCATGTATCCATAGTATACCCAAAAGCAAATTAAATGATAAATCTAGGTCTAGCACATGGCAAAGTGTATCATGTGTCAAAGAACCAATGATCACTAGAAAGCTTAAGGTTCTTTGTGCTTCTCATTTTTCATTAACATAGGATTTGATAGTAATAATTTCTAGATATAGGTTAGTTTCTATGTATCCCATATACTTCATTAGCTTTAGAGAAACAATATTTAAGATTGATTTATTGTCTATGAGGACACATTTGACTTTGTGTCATGTGATGACAACTTCAATGTATAATGGGTTGTTATGGAGAGGGACAAGGGATGACATATCACTTTGGTTGAAGGTCAACTATTGGCCTAGGAATAGGTTTCCAACCAAAGCTTGGAATTTGTTTAGGGTTATGTTATTAAGAACTTGGGATTGGCTTAAGAGTTCTATTAGGATACTGCTGTGGATGGTAGATATACACAACAAATCTAGAAAGGAGATTTGTGTAGATGTATTTTGGATTTGTTACATAATGTCATATGTCTTTTATTTGACAATGGTAATTTGCCTACTCCTAGCCAACATACTGGGTTGGATTGGCTCATTGGTAGGAGGCTATGGGTTTGGGATAGTAATATTAGACCACCAGGTTACAATTATGTAATATAGATTAATTACAAGACTATTATTATTAGAAAATGATGGAGATGGACTAGAGAGGATAATTATTAATTATCGATGAGCTTGGTTATGATCACATGGCAATGAAGATTTATTAGCATAAGGCCTTGAAATGGTAATCCTTGGTTATTGATGTGCTTGGTTATAATCATAGGTTAAAGAAGGACTACCAATATATGTAGGTTGAGTAGAATTTTTAGGCAACGGTCCTGGTATATTGGTATTTAGTCTAGGATTATTAGTAATGGTAGAAACATTCCCACCTATAATATAACCTACACTATATTATAGTCATGTACAATTGTGTGGTAAGTTTGTTGGTTGTTAGGGTCATTTTAGCCTTAATTCCTTCTATTTAGTTGTTGACATTTTTATTGTTGATACTAATATTATTTTTATTATTTTGGTATTTATTGTGGATGTTTTTGATTGACATTGTTATACTATGAAAAAGTATTTTTGTAGATACCCATGTTTTGATTGGAAGTAGATGCTCTATTATCCAGATAGATCTCTCCATTTTCCAAAATATTTTTGATTAGGTGCTTCAAATACACATAATGACATATATAATGTCCATGAACATGATGGTTTTCATAGAAATCATTATATTTATACCAATATAGATATGGTATACCCTCAAGATAGTGTTTTGGAATCAGCCAACTAATCATATTGGTTATGGGTAACTTGTAAAACACTACTTCAATGGGATCACCAAGGTCACTGAATAATTTAGGAGTGGTATTATTCTTGGAGGAGGATATTTCAAAGGTGGTGGCTAAACCATTTGAGGAGTTGGTCTAGGTTGAGGCATAGGCTACATTTACTAAATAGGTTGTTGATGTAGAATAAATTACATTTATGGCATAGGTTGAGCATATCTTGTTTACACCATTAGAACATGACATGACTCAATTAATCCATTACCTATAGAGAGGATTACAAAGCAAGTTAGTCAAGCATTAGTCCATAAATAATGAAACATTCATAAAGAAAAAACTAACCAAGCCTATCTATTCCTATGGGAATTACAAAAGATAACAAGAAACAAATGAAAGAAAGCAACACCATATTAACATCCCAAATGGATTCACCATACCCATGTGGCTCAAAAACTTGTTCTCCCTTGATCAATCATCCTTGTCTTTGTCAACAATGGTGGTAAACTCCTCCAATGCCTCAAGAACACTCCATAAAACCTAGGTCATGATCCCAAATCACTAAACTGGCCTCTCAATGAAGCTTGCAAAAAAAATCTATGATCAAATGCAAAAACTTGTGTAAATAATTTAACATTATAACTTTTCAATATTTAAGATTAAAATTCATATCCATGGCCTCTCTATTTATAGATTTTTGAGATTGGTCAAGATCAACCATGACCATCCATCTCAAGATTGAGATGTGTGGCCATGTATAATCTTGATATTTGGAATTAAATCCATAATTATCTTCATCATGACCTTGGAAAAATGGGCATTGAAGAGGCATGGTTGACCCATAATCTTGATATTTGTGGCATTTATGTCCTAGGGATGTCTTCCCAAAAAATGATGTCACTTGATGATGTAGTTAATATGAGTCAATTTTCAAAAATAAATATTCAACAACTCTAATGGAAAATCCATTTAAGCTCTTGATTTGAATTAATTATCTTTAAATAAGGTTAATCAACATTTGTATAATTATTTGAAAATTAGCCCTTGATTAATAAAAATGGTTAGAAAGTCATATTACTAGTTTGTAATTTGACTGGAGAAGAATTATAAGGTGAAATTAGATGCATTATAGCTATATTACCATTTATGATGTTTCCAAAAAAAATAACAAAGGTATGTGGCATGTACTAATGAATTAGAATAAAAGAGTGATCTAGAGCACAAAAGGCAAAATCATCATTTTGACTTGAAATGAATTGATCAAAGTTAACTGATCCATAAAATGCATTACCCTATTTAGGGATACTATGACCTAAATTGACACTTTTAAGTGAAAAGTTTGAACCATTTATGGTGTTTTATGGATTTTGACCTAAAATGTGCATTTGAGTATAATTTGAGTAAGATTGACAATTTCAACACAAATGATGTTAGGAATTAGATGTCTACATTTTGCCCCTATTTGAGAAGGCATAACAAGACATTCAGGTGAAGCAACATATTTTTAAATAAAAGAGTTGTTAAGAATAAATTATAATAGACCCATGATGCCCCCTTGAGAGGACATACTAGGATGGAAGAAAAGGATGGAATCTTGAAAAGAGAGAGAAGTGAGAGATTAACCCATCAAATATATCACATCTAGATGAGCTAAAGTTTTCACACATGATTACCATTAATGATAAAAATATAATGAGAGGTATAATAGGCCCCAAAGATGGGGCGAATCGAAAAGATACAATCCATAAATGTATGGTACACACTATAAACATACCCAATTTGAGAGTACAAGCTATGTGCTTATGGCATTGATTAATCCCAAGACAATTTGCACACTAAAATATTGCCATCATGGGATTAAATTTAGAAACCTTGGAATTAGAGGAAAAGATAAAACGTTCTACTTTAGGAAGGTAAACACCACTAGAATGAGGTCTCCAAAGAGAATATAATAAGTACTCCAGTAGAGTAGATTTGATCTTGATAAAATAGTTTTTCCCTAGTAGGGTGAGTCTTGATCACTGATAAATAATAAATAATGATTTACCCCTATAGAGCTGATTTGATTTAGACATGTTTCAGATTGTGTGCCCCAACATGGGCAATTGGCAAGCAAAATAGCTCAAATATATAAATGAAAATAGAGGTTAAAGTTAGTGGGTATAAACGTACATGAGATGGTGTAATGGATTAAAAAGCCATATAAAACCAAGCATATGAGAATGCACAAAGTGATAATAGAGATGAAAATAAGAATGAAGATAGTTGAGCTAACCTCAATAGAAATTGAGCACTGCCTACATAGTTCCATGGACTCATGTTCTAACATGAACTTTAGGGCAATATAGTTCACCCAAGTTGAGCTAACCTCAATAGAAATGAATAATAGAGATAGTTGAGCTAACCTCAATAGAAATTGAGCACTGCCTACATAGTTCCATGGACTCATGTTCTAACATGAACTTTACGCCAATATAGTTCACCCAAGTTTGGGAGAGAATGGAATGAGTAATGATGAAAAATATACCAATAATTTTATTAGACTTACAATGTCTACAAAGAGATGCACATCTAAGAATAAACAAAGAAGCCTAAAATGCATGCTACCTCAAAGCCTAATTCCATATCATGAGCCTAGGTTCTTTAAAGTGTTCTTGAGAATTGTACATTGAAGCTAATGTTGACATTAAGACATTTAGACCTAAGAATAGAGTACTTGCTATAGAAAGATAAATTAGGCATCATAAATATGAATAACGTAGAATGACATAAGATTCTAATTGTGTTGAGGTAGTTCAAATGTGAATATCTATAACTAAGGATAATGGTGAAATAATGACCAAAACTAGAGTTACATTGATTTACATTTAAAAAAAAAAATAAAAGACAAAGATAAAGATAAAGATAAACATATATGAACATAACTTGAAATGAAGATATGATCTTAAGTAGGAACAAAATGTCTAAAAACAAAAGTCAATAACATCTTAATGACATGAGTCCAAGATATGAATAATCAAGATCCATGTGGACCATCAAGGCATTCTTGAATACAAAAGAGAAAACCAAAATCAAAAATAAAAACAAGAAACCAACAACAATCAAATAAACAAAATGGTCCAAAAAAATGTAATAACATAGTATCAAGATATAAATAATCTAGATCCATATGAATCATCAAGATGTTCTGAAACATAAAAGAGATAAGCAAAAACAAACAAGTAAACACAAAACCAAGATGAGATAAGAAGTAATAAAAAGAAAAAAGGTGAAGAAATAAAAAGAGAGGTGTGAAAGCAAAACAAAACACCAAGAAAACACAACAAAACACCAAGAAAAATCAAATAAACACACACAAATAAAATCTAAGCCAGGGCAGTTTAAAGAGAGATGTCCATGCATGTGCAGTAGAGGCGTTACTTTCCACCACATCATAACAAAGAACAATGGCATGATAATTGTTCCCTAATTAAAGAGGAATAATGAAAAAATAAATGGGGGAAGAAAATAAAAGGAAGGGGTTGGTCAAGATGACTCCAGATATATAAAACAAGTGGATGTTGCTTACATAGTTCCATGGATGCATGTTCCAACATGAACTTTAGGCCAAATGTAGTTCTCTTAAAAAATTGGATAGAATAAAAAATGATGATCAAACCAACATGATTAATGTTAAAAAATAAATGAAAGATATGAAAAATAAGTGAGAATGATCTAGCAAACAAGAAGCTGATAAGATGAGAAAGAATAATCTTGAAAAATGGCAAGTGCTTGGGATAAGATGAAATGAATTGGTGTTTTATTTTTGGAAAATGGAAAGATCATAACATGGTGGAATGGGAATGTGAAAATGTATAGAAGCATGAGACAATTTTTTTGTTCTTTTTTGGATCATGTTCTAATGTTTTTGATATTTTAAAAGTATTTATAATGTTTTTATTATTTTTTAGATAAAATATGCACAAGGTGGGACCATCTAGTCAAGGAGATGCACGTCTTAAGAGTAGAAGTTCCAATAAGACAACTAATCTGACTACAATGGCCCATGCTCACAAATTTTCAAGAGAGAGGTTCTTGATAAAATAAGAAAGAGTAGAAAATACTAGAACTAAGACGATACAACTGTTTATTTTTCTAAAGTGACACAAGACTGTCCTAGTTGAATTGCTTTGTAGAACTGCTACTGAAGATGTTCATAAAGTTCATGAGATATAATTGAGATCATAATTGGTCAAGGGATAAAAATTATTCAAGTTTATAACATGACCTAGATAAAACAAAGAATATTGTTCTCAAAGAGAGAAATCCATAATGGGATGAAGAATGTGTTCAGAGTGCTAAGGGTTCAAAGTCTTTATTGTCAAGATTCATGAAAAGTGGACTAGGGTAGTATAAAATGTGTTCAAGGTAAGATAAAAGGGTGACATAAAATTATAATATCATAAGTTTCCCCTAAGTTATGGGTCTTATATACATGGTTCAAATCTATTCATGCATAGAATATTTTAAGGTGTATGATTTTCATGGGATATGAAAGTTCTTCACCATTAGTTTTAGCCAATTGATATGCTCCTAATCTATAGTTTGTTGTGAGAATATATGGTCCTAACCAATTAGGCTGAAACTTGCCTTTCTTTTTGGGTTCATCATTCATGTTCTTCTGGTTCTCTTTCAAAAATAAGTTACCAATCTCAAATTCTCAAGGGAGAATGCATTTTTTTATAGGTTCTCCACAATCTATTCTGATAGGGCTACAAGTTTTCTAAGGTAGCCAAATACTTACCATCAAGAAGTTCTAGTTCTTAAAACTGTGAGGCTCTATACTCTTCATCATCTTCAATGTGCTCTAGTGATATTCTTAATGATGGTATCTCAATCTCGACTGGAATGATAGCTTCAATGCTAAAAACTATGGAGTATGGAGTAGCTCTAGTTAGGGTGTGATGATTGTTTCTATAAACCTAGAGGGTAGGAAAGAGTTGAAAATGCCAATTACGACCAACATCATTGACAATATTTTTAAAGATGGGTAGAATGGTTTTTTTTGACACCTCAACTTATTTATTGCATTGTGGGTTATATGGAGTGGTTTTTTTGTGCTTGATCTTGAGTTTTTCACAAAGATATTTTAAATCTTGGTTCACAAAGGATGCACCATTGTCAGATATAATATGGGTTTAGATGCCATATCAATAAATGATATGGTAATGAATGAATTTGGCTATTTGTTTCCCTTTAATATAAGTGAGAGGAATAGACTCAATCTACTTGGTAAACTACTCAGTTGTAGTCAAAGTGTGCTTATGGCCAACTAAAGATGTTAATTTAATTTTCCCAATGAGATTGAGACCCCGTGTTGAGAACAGACATGGTGTTGTAATTGGATACAATGGTAAGGAAGGTGCATGTATCAATTTGCCATGCTACTAACAAGGAACACACTTATTTACATAATTAAAAGAATATATCTCTATTTTGGGCCAATCATAGCCTATTTTGAGAAGTTTCTTTACTAGGACTACACCATTGGTATGGGCACCACACATTCCTTCATGAACCTCCTTTAGCGCCAGCTTGGATTCTCCCAAAGATAAAAAATGAAGAAGCATTCCATTATATCATTTTTGATCCATTGTGTTTGCAAGGAGGATATAACATGTGTAAGCGATGGAGGAAAAGTTTTTGTTGGTTTTTGAAAATGTTGGTGGGAAATAAATGATTATAGAAATAGTTATAAAAATCTCAGTACCATGGTAGCTCAGGCGAGGGATTAGGATAAACAATGGTGCATATCCTCTCTGAATCTAATATAATATTTGTTGGCTAAAGAATATTTTCAATCAAGAACTGATACTCTCTAGCACTATCATCCTTTTAAATCATGGAACCAAGTGCTGCCTTGGCATCAATAGATTTATTGTTTACTCATGGAGCTTGCTCAAACTATAGAGATTTAAAATGTGTTTTGAGGTCATCAATAATTTTCTTGTGAGGAACAAGCTTATCATCTCTTGTTTGATACTAATTAGTTGTCTAATTTATGGTTAGTTGTGAATCTCCATAGACCTTATAGCTTTGAATATCCCATTGTATGGCAAGATGGAGCCCTATAACCAATGCCTTATATTTGGCCATATTATTTGTACATTAAAATTGTATATGGATTGATTTAGGGATCAAATCCCCTTATGGAATGATTAATAATATGTCAACTCCATATCCTCAGGATGTGAATGATCCATAAAAATAGAGTGCATACTATTTAGGTTCTTGTGATGCTTGTTCTATCATCATGATAGAATCATCTAGAAGGTCAAAGTCGAGAGGCTGAGTTGCCATAATATGATCTTCTACAATTTGGTCTACAAGAACCTATCCTTTGATCATCTTTTGATTCTAGTATTCAATATCAAACTCACTAAGAGATAATCCATTTAGCCATGCATCCTTGAAGAGCTATTTTAGATAAGAGGACTCATGTTTTAACATGAACTTTAGGCCAATATAGTTCACCCAAGTTTGGGAGAGAATGGAATGATTAATGATGAAAAATAGACCAATAATTTGATTAGACTTATGATTTCTACAAAGAGATGCACATCTAAGAATAGACAAAGAAGCCTAAAATGCATGCTACCTCAAAGCCTAATTCCATATCATGAGCCTAGCTTCTTTAAAGTGTTCTTGAGAATTGTACATTGAAGCTAATGTTGACGTTAAGACATTGAGACCTAAGAATAGAGTACTTGCTATAGCAAAAGAAATTAGGCATCATAAATATGAATAACGTAGAATGACATAAGATTCTAATTGTTTTGAGCTAGTTCAAATGTGAATATCTATAACTAAGGATAATGGTGAAACAATGACCAAAACTAGAGTTACATTGATTTACATTTAAACAAAAAAGCAAAGACAAAGACAAAGATAAACATATATTAACCTAACTTGAAATGAAGATATGATCTTAATTAGGAACAAAATGTCTAAAAACAAAAGTCAAGAACATCTCAATGACATGAGTCCAAGATATGAATAATCAAGATCCATGTGGACCATCAAGGCATTCTCGAATACAAAAGAAAAAAGCAAAATCAAAAAGAAAAACAAGACACCAACAACAATCAAATAAAAAAAATGGTCCAAAAAAATGTAATAACATAGTATCAAGATATAAATAATCTAGATCCATATGAATCATCAAGATGTTCTAAAACATAAAAGAGATAAGCAAAAACAAACAAGTAAACACAAAACCAAGATGAGATAAGAAGTAATAAAAATAAAAAAGGGGAAGAAATAAAAAGAGAGGTGTGAAAGCACAAAAAAACACCAAGAAAAATCAAATAAATACACACAAATAAAATCTAAGCTAGGGCAGTTTAAAGAGAAATGTCCATGCATGTGCAGTAGAGGCATTACTTTCCACCACATCATAACAAAGAACAATGACACGATAATTGTTCCCTAATTAAAGAGGAATAATGAAAAAAGAAATTAGGGAAGAAAATAAAAGGAAGGGGTTGGTCAAGATGACTCCAGATATATAAAACAAGTGGATGTTGCTTACATAGTTCCATGGATGCATGTTCCAACATGAACTTTGGGCCAAATGTAGTTCTCTTAAAAAATTGGATAGAATAAAAAATGATGATCAAACCAACATGATTAATGTTAAAAAATAAATGAAAGATATGACAAATAAGTGAGAATGATCTAGCAAACAAGAAGCTGATAAGATGAGAAAGAATAATCTTGAAAAATGGCAAGTGCTTGGGATAAGATGAAATGAATTGGTGTTTCTATGCCTGCAAAATGGAAAGATCATAACATGATGGAATGGGAATGTGCAAATGTATAGAAGCATGAGACAATGTTTTTGTTCTTTTTTGGATCATGTTTTGATGTTTTTGATATTTTAAAAGTATTTATAATGTTTTTGTTATTTTTTAGATAAAAGATGCACAAGGTGGGACCATCTAGTCAAGGAGATGCACGTCTTAAGAGTAGAATTTCCAATAAGTCAACTAATCTGACTGCAATGGCCCATGCTCACAAATTTTCAAGAGAGAGGTTCTTGATAAAATCAGAAAGAGTAGCAAATACTAGAACTAAGAAGATACAACTGTTTATTTTTCTAAAGTGCCACAAGACTGTCCTAGTTGAATTGCTTTGTAGAACTGCTACTAAAGATGTTCATAAAGTTCATGAGATATAATTGAGATCATAATTGGTCAAGGGATAAAAAGTGTTCAAGTTTATAACATGCCCTAGATAAAACAAAGAATATTATTCTCAAAGAGAGCAATCCATAATGGGATGAAGAATGTGTTCAGAGTGCTAAGGGTTCAAAGCCTTTACTATCAAGATTCATGAAAAGTGGACTAGGGTAGTATAAAATGTGTTCAAGGTAAGATAAAAGGGTGACATAAAATTATAATATCATAAGTTTCCCCCAAGTTAGCGGTCTTATAGACATGGTTCAAATCTATTCATGCATAGATTATATTAAGGTATATGATTTTCATGGGATCTGAAAGTTCTTCACCATTAGTTTTAGCCAATTGATATGCTCCTAATCTATAGTTTGTTGTGAGAATATATGGTCCTAACCAATTAGGCTGAAACTTGCCTTTCTTTTTGGGTTCATCATTCATGTTCTTCTGGTTCTCTTTCAAAAATAAGTTGTCAATCTCAAATTCTCAAGGGAGAATGCATTTTTTTATATGTTCTCCATAATCTATTCTGATAGGGCTACAAGTTTTCTAAGGTAGTCAAATACTTACCATCAAGAAGTTCTAGTACTTACAACTATGAGGCTCTATAGTCTTCATCATCTTCAATGTGCTCTAGTAATATTCTTAATGATGGTATCTCAATCTCGACTTGAATGATAGCTTCAATGATAAAGACTATGGAGTATGGAGTAGCTCTAGTTAGGGTGTGATAATTGTTTCTATAAACCTAAAGGGTAGGAAAGAGTTGAAAATGCCAATTACGACCAACATCATTGACAATAATTTTAAAGATGGGTAGAATGGTTTTATTTGACACCTCAACTTGTTTATTGCATTGTGGGTTATATGGAGTGGATTTTTTGTGCTTGATCTTGAGTTTTTCACAAGGATATTTTACATCTTGGTTCACAAAGGATGCACCATTGCCAGATATAATATGGGTTTAGATGCCATATAAATAAATGATATGGTAATGAATAAATTTGGCTATTTTTTTACCTTTAATGTAAGTGAGAGGAATAGCCTCAATCTACTTGGTAAACTACTCAGTTGTAGTCAAAATGTGCGTATGGCCAACTAAAGATGTTAATTTAATTTTCCCAATGAGATTGAGACCCCATGTTGAGAACGGACATGGTGTTGTAATTGGATACAATTGTAAGGAAGGTGCATGTATCAATTTGCCATGCTACTAACAAGGAACACACTTATTTACATAATTATAAGAATATATCTCTATTTTGGGCCAACAATAGCCTATTCTGAGAAGTTTCTTTGCTAGGACTACACCATTGGTATGGGCACCACACATTCCTTCATCAACCTCCTTTAGTGCCAGCTTGGATTCTCCCAAAGATAAAAAATGAAGAAGGATTCCATTATATTTTTTTTGATCAATTGTGTTTTCAAGGAGGATATAACATGTTAAGCAATGGAGGAAAAGATTTTGTTGGTTTTTGAAAATGTCAGTGGGAAATACATGATTATAGAAATAGTTATAAAAATCTCAATGCCATGGTAGCTCAGGGGAGGGATTAGGATAAACAATGGTGCATATCATCTCTGAATCTAATATAATATTTGTTGGCTGAAGAATATTTTCAATCAAGAACTGATACTCTCTATCACTATCATGCATTTAATTCATGGAACCAATTGCTGCCATGGCATCAATAGATTTATTGTTTATCATGGAGCTTGCTCAAACTATAGAGATTTAAAATGTGTTTTGAGGTCATCAATAATTTTCTTGTAAGGAACAAGATTATCATCTCTTGTTTGATACTAATTAGTTGTCTAATTTATGTTTAGTTGTGAATCTCCATAGACCTTTAAGCTTTGAATATCCCATTGTATGGCAAGATGGAGCCCTATAACCAATGCCTTATATTTGGCCATATTATTTGTACACTAAAATTGTATATGGAATGCTTTAGGGATCAAATCCCCTTATGGAATGATTAATAATATGTCAACTCCATATCCTCAGGATGTGAATGATCCATAAAAATAGAGTGTATACTATTTCGGTTCTTGTGATGCTTGTTCTATAATCATGATAGAATCATCTAGAAGGTCAAAGTTGAGAGATTGAGTTTCCATAATACGATCTTCTACAATTTGGTCTACAAGAACCTATCCTTTGATCATCTTTTGACTCAAGTATTCAATATCAAACTCACTAAGGAGATAATCCATTTAGCCATGCATCCTTGAAAAGCTATTTTAGATAAGAGGACTCATGTTCTAACATGAACTTTAGGCCAATATAGTTCACCCAAGTTTGGGAGAGAATGGAATGAGTAATGATGAAAAATAGACCAATAATTTGATTAGACTTATGATGTCTACAAAGAGATGCACATCTAAGAATAGACAAAGAAGCCTAAAATGCATGCTACCTCAAAGCCTAATTCCATATCATGAGCCTAGCTTCTTTAAAGTGTTCTTGAGAATTGTACATTGAAGCTAATGTTGACGTTAAGACATTGAGACCTAAGAATAGAGTACTTGCTATATCAAAAGAAATTAGGCATCATAAATATGAAAAACGTAGAATGACATAAGATTCTAATTGTTTTGAGCTAGTTGAAATGTGAATATCTAAAACTAAGGATAATGGTGAAACAATGACCAAAACTAGAGTTACATTGATTTACATTTAAACAAAAAAGCAAAGACAAAGATAAAGATAAACATATATTAACCTAACTTGAAATGAAGATATGATCTTAACTAGGAACAAAATGTCTAAAAACAAAAGTCAAGAACATCTTAATGACATGAGTCCAAGATATGAATAATCAAGATCCATGTGGACCATCAAGGCATTCTTGAATACAAAAGAGAAAAGCAAAATCAAAAAGAAAAACAAGACACCAACAACAATCAAATAAACAAAATGGTCCAAAAAAATGTAATAACATAGTATCAAGATATAAATAATCTAGATCCATATGAATCATCAAGATGTTCTAAAACATAAAAGAGATAAGCAAAAACAAACAAGTAAACACAAAACCAAGATGAGATAAGAAGTAATAAAAATAAAAAAGGGGAAGAAATAAAAAGAGAGGTGTGAAAGCACAACAAAACACCAAGAAAACACAACAAAACACCAAGAAAAATCAAATAAATACACACATATAAAATCTAAGCCAGGGTAGTTTAAAGAGAAATGTCCATGCATGTGCAGTAGAGGCATTACTTTCCACCACATCATAACAAAGAACAATGGCATGATAATTGTTCCCTAATTAAAGAGGAATAATGAAAAAATAAATGGGGGAAGAAAATAAAAGGAAGGGGTTGGTCAAGATGACTCCAGATATATAAAACAAGTGGATGTTGCTTACATAGTTCCATGGATGCATGTTCCAACATGAACTTTAGGCCAAATGTAGTTCTCTTAGGAAATTGTATAGAATAAAAAATGATGATCAAACCAACATGATTAATGTTAAAAAATAAATGAAAGATATGACAAACAAGTGAGAATGATCTAGCAAACAAGAAGCTGATAAGATGAGAAAGAATAATCTTGAAAAATGGCAAGTGCTTGGGATAAGATGAAATGAATTGGTGTTTCTATGCCTGCAAAATGGAAAGATCATAACATGGTGGAATGGGAATGTGCAAATGTATAGAAGCATGAGACAATGTTTTTGTTCTTTTTTGGATCATATTCTGATGTTTTTGATATTTTGAAAGTATTTATAATGTTTTTGTTATTTTTTAGATAAAAGATGCACAAGGTGGGACCATCTAGTCAAGGAGATGCACGTCTTAAGAGTAGAAGTTCCAATAAGACAACTAATCTGACTGCAATGGCCCATGCTCACAAATTTTCAAGAGAGAGGTTCTTGATAAAATAAGAAAGAGTAGCAAATACTAGAACTAAGAAGATACAACTGTTTATTTTTCTAAAGTGACACAAGACTGTCCTAGTCGAATTGCTTTGTAGAACTGCTACTAAAGATGTTCATAAAGTTCATGAGATATAATTGAGATCATAATTGGTCAAGGGATAAAAAGTGTTCAATTTTATAACATGCCCTAGATAAAACAAAGAATATTATTCTCAAAGAGAGCAATCCATAATTGGATGAAGAATGTGTTCAGAGTGCTAAGGGTTCAAAGCCTTTACTATCAAGATTCATGAAAAGTGGACTAGGGTAGTATAAAATGTGTTCAAGGTAAGATAAAAGGGTGACATAAGATTATAATATCATAAGTTTCCGACAAGTTAGGGGTCTTATAGACATGGTTCAAATCTATTCGTGCATAGAATATATTAAGGTATATGATTTTCATGGGATCTGAAAGTTCTTCACCATTAGTTTTAGCTAATTGATATGCTCCTGATCTATAGTTTGTTGTGAGAATATATGGTCCTAACCAATTAGGCTGAAACTTGCCTTTCTTTTTGGGTTCATCATTCATGTTCTTCTGGTTCTCTTTCAAAAATAAGTTATCAATCTCAAATTCTCAAGGGAGAATACATTTTTTTATAGGTTCTCCACAATCTATTCTGATAGGGCTACAAGTTTTCTAAGGTAGCCAAATACTTACCATCAAGAAGTTCTAATTCTTACAACTTTGAGGCTCTATAGTCTTCATCACCTTCAATGTGCTCTATTAATATTCTTAATGATGGTATCTCAATCTCGACTTGAATGATAGCTTCAATGATAAAGACTATGGAGTATGGAGTAGCTCTAGTTAGGGTGTGATAATTGTTTCTATAAACCTAGAGGGTAGGAAAGAGTTGAAAATGCCAATTACGACCAACATCATTAACAATAATTTTAAAGATGGGTAGAATGGTTTTATTTGACACCTCAACTTGTTTATTGCATTGTGGGTTATATGAAGTGGATTTTTTGTGCTTGATCTTGAGTTTTTCTCAAGGATATTTTACATCTTGGTTCATAAAGGATGCACCATTGTCAGATATAATATGGGTTTAGATGCCATATAAATAAATGATATGGTAATGAATGAATTTGGATATTTTTTTACCTTTAATGTAAGTGAGAGGAATAGCCTCAATCTACTTGGTAAACTACTCAGTTGTAGTCAAAATGTGTGTATGGCCAACTAAAGATGTTAATTTAATTTTCCCAATGAGATTGAGACCCCATGTTGAGAATGGACATGGTGTTGTAACTGGATACAATGGTAAGGAAGGTGCATGTATCAATTTGCCATGCTACTAACAAGGAACACACTTATTTACATAATTATAAGAATATATCTCTATTTTGGGCCAATAATAGCCTTTTCTGAGAAGTTTCTTTGCTAGGACTACACCATTGGTATGGGCACCACACATTCCTTCATCAACCTCCTTTAGTGCCAGCTTGGATTCTCCCAAAGATAAAAAATGAAGAAGGATTCCATTATATTTTTTTTGATCAATTGTGTTTGCAAGGAGGATATAACATGTTAAGCGATGGAGGAAAATTTTTTGTTGGTTTTTGAAAATGTTGGTGGGAAATACATGATTATAGAAATAGTTATAAAATTCTCAGTACCATGGTAGCTCAAGTGAGGGATTAGGATCAATAATGGTGCATATCCTCTCTGAATCTAATATAATATGTGTTGGCTAAAGAATATTTTCAATCAAGAACTGATACTCTCTAGCACTATCATGCATTTAAATCATGGAACCAATTACTTCCATGGCATCAATAGATTTTTTGTTTACTCATGGAGCTTGCTCAAACTATAGAGATTTAAAATGAGTTTTGAGGTCATCAATAATTTTCTTGTAAGGAACAAGCTTATCATCTCTTGTTTAATACTAATCAATTGTCTAATTTATGGTTAGTTTTGAATCTCCACAGACCTTTCAGCTTTGAATATCCCATTTTATGGCAAGATAGAGCCCTATAACCAATGCCTTATATTTGGCCATATTATTTGTACACTTAAATTATATATGGAGTGCTTTAGGGATCAAGTCCCCTTATGGAATGATTAATAATATGTCAAATCCACATCCTCAGGATGTGAATGATCCATAAAAATAGAGTGTCTACTATTTAGGTTCTTGTGATGCTTGTTTTTTCATCATGATATAATCATCTAGAAGGTCAAAGTTGAGAGGTTGAGTGGCCATAATATGATCTTCTACAATTTGGTCTACAAGAACCTATCCTTTGATTGTCTTTTGATTCTAGTATTCAATATCAAACTCACTAAGGAGATAATACATTTAGCCATGCATCCTTGAAGAGCTATTTTAGATAAGAGGACTCATGTTCTAACATGAACTTTAGGAAAATATAGTTCACCCAAGTTTGTGAGAGAATAGAATGAGTAATGATGAAAAATAGACCAATAATTCGATTAGACTTACAATGTCTACAAAGAGATGCACATATAATAATAGACAAAGAAGCCTAAAATGCATACTACCTCAAAGCCTAATTCCATATCATTAGCCTAGGTTCTTTAAAGTGTTCTTGAGAATTGTACATTGAAGCTAATGTTGACGTTAAGACATTGAGACCTAAGAATAGAGTACTTTCTATAGCAAAAGAAATTATTCATCATAAATATGAATAATTTAGAATGACATAA
The DNA here is from genome assembly GCA_037957365.1 of Torreya grandis. Classification (NCBI taxonomy): domain Eukaryota; kingdom Viridiplantae; phylum Streptophyta; class Pinopsida; order Cupressales; family Taxaceae; genus Torreya; species Torreya grandis. Next base: position 4,068,509 of record JARHVA010000940.1, read on the forward strand.
GATTCTAATTGTGTTGAGCTATTTCAAATGTGAATATCTATAACTAGGGATAATGGTGAAACAATGACCAAAACTAGAGTTACATTGATTTACATTTAAACAAAAAAGCAAAGACAAAGATAAAGATAAACATATATTAACCTAACTTGAAATGAAGATATGATCTTAAGTAGGAAAAAAATGTCTAAAAAAAAAGTCAAGAACATCTTAATGACATGAGTCCAAGATATGAATAATCAAGATCCATGTGGACCATTAAGGAATTCTTGAATACAAAAGATAAAAGCAAAATCAAAAATAAAAACAAGACACCAACAACAATCAAATAAATAAAATGGTCCAAAAAAATGTAATAACATAGTATCAAGGTATAAATAATCTAGATCCATATGAATCATCAAGATGTTCTGAAACATAAAAGAGATAAGCAAAAACAAACAAGGAAACACAAAACCAAGATGAGATAAGAAGTAATAAAAAGAAAAAAGGGGAAGAAATAAAAGGAGAGGTGCGAAAGCATAACAAAACACTAAGAGAACACAACAAAACACCAAGAAATATCAAATAAACACACAAAAATAAAATCTAAGCCAGGGCAGTTTAAAGAGAAATGTCCATGCATGTGCAGTAGAGGCATTACTTTCCACCACATCATAACAAAGAACAATGGCATGATAATTGTTCCCTAATTAAAGAGGAATAATGAAAAAATAAATGGGGGAAGAAAATAAAAGGAAGGGGTTGGTCAAGATGACTCCAGATATATAAAACAAGTGGATGTTGCTTACATAGTTCCATGGATGCATGTTCCAACATGAACTTTAGGCCAAATGTAGTTCTCTTAAAAAATTGGATAGAATAAAAAATGATGATCAAACCAACATGATTAATGTTAAAAAATAAATGAAAGATATGAAAAATAAGTGAGAATGATCTAGCAAACAAGAAGCTGATAAGATGAGAAAGAATAATCTTGAAAAATGGCAAGTGCTTGGGATAAGATGAAATGAATTGGTGTTTCTATGCCTGCAAAATGGAAAGATCATAACATGGTGGAATGGGAATGTACAAATGTATAAAATCCTGAGACAATGTTTTTGTTCTTTTTTGGATCATGATCTGATTTTTTTGATATTTTAAAAGAATTTATAATGTTTTTGTTATTTTTTAGATAAAATATGCACAAGGTGGGACCATCTAGTCAAGGAGATGCACGTCTTAAGAGTAGAAGTTTCAATAAGACAAATAATCTAACTGCAATGGCCCATGCTCGAAAAATTTCAAGAGAGAGGTTCTTGATAAAATAATAAATAGTATCAAATACTAGAACTAAGAAGATACAACTGTTTATTTTTCTAAAGTGACACAAGACTATCCTAGTTGAATTTCTTTGTAGAACTGCTACTGAAGATGTTCATAAAGTTCATGAGATATAATTGAGATCATAATTGGTCAAGGGATAAAAAGTTTTCAAGTTTATAACATGCCCTAGATAAAACAAAGAATATTCTTCTCAAAGAGAGAAATCCATAATGGGATGAAGAATGTGTTCAGAGTGCTAAGGGTTCAAAGTCTTTACTGTCAAGATTCATGAAAAGTGGACCAGGGTAGTATAAAATGTGTTCAAGGTAAGATAAAAGGGTGACATAAAATTATAATATCATAAGTTTCCCCCAAGTTAGGGGTTTTATAGACATGGTTCAAATCTATTCATGCATAGAATATATTAAGGTGTATGATTTTCATGGGATCTGAAAGTTCTTCACCATTAGTTTTAGCCAATTGATATGCTCCTGATCTATAGTTTGTTGTGAGAATATATGGTCCTAGCCAATTAGGCTGAAACTTGCCTTTCTTTTTGGGTTCATCATTCATGTTCTTCTGGTTCTCTTTCAAAAATAAGTTACCAATCTTAAATTCTCAAGGGAGAATGCATTTTTTTATAGGTTCTCCACAATCTATTCTGATAGGGCTACAAGTTTTCTAAGGTAGCCAAATACTTACCATCAAGAAGTTCTAATTCTTGCAACTATGAGGCTCTATAGTCTTCATCATCTTCAATGTGCTCTAGTGATATTCTTAATTATGGTATCTCAAGCTCGACTGGAATGATAGCTTCAATGCTAAAAACTATGGAGTATGGAGTAGCTCTAGTTAGGGTGTGATGATTGTTTCTATAAACCTAGAGGGTAGGAAAGAGTTGAAAATGCCAATTACGACCAACATCATTGACAATATTTTTAAAGATGGGTAGAATGGTTTTATTGGACACCTCAACTTGTTTATTGCATTGTGGGTTATATGGAGTGGATTTTTTGTGCTTGATCTTGAGTTTTTCACAAAGATATTTTACATCTTGGTTCACAAAGGATGTACCATTGTCAGATATAATATGGGTTTAGATGCCATATCAATAAATGATATGGTAATGAATGAATTTGGCTATTTGTTTCCCTTTAATATAAGTTAGAGGAATAGCCTCAATCTACACGGTAAACTACTCAGTTGTAGTCAAAATGTGCTTATTGCCAACTAAAGATGTTAATTTAATTTTCCCAATGAGATTGAGACCCCATGTTGAGAACGAACATGGTGTTGTAATTGGATACAATGGTAAGGAAGGTGGATGTATCAATTTTCCATGCTACTGACAAGGAACACACTTATTTACATAATTATAAGAATATATCTCTATTTTGGGCCAATGATAGCCTATTTTGAGAAGTTTCTTTGCTAGGACTACACCATTGGTATATGAACCACACATTCCTTCATGAACCTCCTTTAGTGCCAGCTTGGATTCTCCCAAAGTTAAAAAATGAAGAAGCATTCCATTATATCCTTTTTGATCAATTGTGTTTGCAAGGAGGATATAACATGTTAAGCGATGGAGGAAAAGTTTGTGTTGGTTTTTGAAAATGTTGGTGGGAAATACATGATTATAGAAATAGTTATAAAAATCTCAGTACCATGGTAGCTCAGGTGAGGAATTAAGACATCAACAATGGTGCATATCCTCTCTAAATCTAATATAATATGTGTTGGCTAAAGATTATTTGTAATCAAGAACTGATACTCTTTAGCACTATCATGCATTTGAATCGTGGAACCAATTGCTGCCATGGCATCAATAGATTTGTTGTTTACTCATGGAGCCTGCTCAAACTATAGAGATTTAAAATGTATTTTGAGGTCATCAATAATTTTCTTGTAAGGAACAAGCTTATCATCTCTTATTTGATACTAATCAGTTGTCTAATTTATTCTTAGTTGTGAATCTCCATAGACCTTTAAGCTTTGAATATCCCATTGTATGGAAAGATGGAGCTCTATAACCAATGCCTTATATTTGGCCATATTATTTGTACACTGAAATTGTATATGGAATGATTTAGGGATCAAATCCCCTTATGGAATGATCAATAATATGTCAACTCCATATCCTCAGGATGTGATTGATCCATAAAAATAAAGTGTCTACTATTTAGGTTCTTGTGATGCTTGTTCTATCATCATGATAGAATCATCTAGAAGGTCAAAGTTGAGAGGCTGAGTGGCCATAATATGATCTTCTACAATTTGGTCTATAAGAACCTATCCTTTGATTGTCTTTTGATTCTGGTATCCAATATCAAACTCACTAAGGAGATAATCCATTTAGCCATGCATCCTTGAAGAGATAATTTAGATAAGAGAAACTTGAGAGGATCTACCTTTGTGATAATAATAGTTTTGTTATTTAGCATATAATGTCATAATTTATGACTGGTGAACACCATAGATAAACATGCCTTCTCAATAGGCATATAAGTATGTTCATAGGCTACCAATGTGTGGCTTAAATAAAAACCATGTGTTCCCTACCATGATCATCATGCTGAGCCAAAAGTGCCCCTAGTGCATGTTTTATGGCTGATATTTAATGAAGTAGTGGCTTTCCTTATGTTAGAGGTCGTAAGATTTGTGGATTGGACAATTATGTTTTAAGATTTACAAATGGTATTTGACAATATTCATCCCACTAAAATATTACCACTTTCTTTAAGAAGTGGGTAAATGGGTGGCACTTATCTACCAATTGAGAAATGAACCTATTTATAAACTGGACCTTTCATTGTAGGCCTCATAACTATTTAAGATTATTTGGTGGAGGCATTTCCATAATAGCATTGACCTTTTTAGGTTTGACTTTGATCCCTCATTATGATACAATGAGCCCTAGCAATTTTTTTGATGTGACTCCAAGGACACATTTCTTATGATTCAAGAAGACTTTATATACATGAAGCCTCTCAAATATTCTTCATAGAATGTCAGGGTATCCATATCTTGTTCTTAATTTTGATAGTATATCATCAAGATAGTCCTCAATAATGTCATGCATCATGTCATGGAAGATGACAATCATTACACACTGATATGTGGCTCCAGCATTCTTCAAACCAAATGGCATGACTTCGTAATAGAATGTCCCCCATAGAGTGATGAACATGGTATTATGCTAATCTTTAGGGGATATCTTGATCTGATTATAGCCAAAAAATCCATCTTTTAAGGATAACATCTCATATCCAACAGTTGAGTTGATAGTCATGTCAATGTTGGCTAGAGGAAAGTCATCTTTTAGGCATGATTTGTTGATATCATAAAAATTAGCACAAACACGTATGCATGGGGTATTTTTACTTACTGGAACTGTGTTATAATTCCATTCAGAGTAGTCTAGTGGACTAATAAAATTGGTTCCTAACAACTTTTCTAACTTGGCCTTAACCAAAAGGGCAATGTGTGGATGCATCTTTCTCAACTTTTTCTTGATTGGTTTATCATCAGGGTGAACAACAAGATGATTCACAATTAAATTTGGGTCCAAGCTTGGCATGTCAGAGTATGACCATGTAAAGATGTCTATATAATCCTTAAGAATGGATATAACATGTTCATGTTCTTCTTCAATAAAGGAAGCTCCAAGATAAATAATTTTAGGATCCTCATGGGTTCCCAAATTCACTTATGTTATGATCTCCATAAGGAGTGTGGATCCATCTTCTAGAATTGTAGGCAATGTATGGTCATGATCCTCTGGTTCATCTTCTTATTTTCCTACCCAAATATCTAGATAATATGAAGAATCAAAATCACCTTCTCAGGTAAAGGCCAATTGGCAAAAACCTCTAGAAACTCAAGAGTAAGATGCTCAAATATTTGATGTTATTCTGAAGAGATGCTTGTACTAGCTATGAAACTTGGGCTAGATGGATTCTATATGTCCTAAGGGGATGAGCAAACTTTCCCACTTGGGAGCACCTGAAATAGGTTTTCACTCAAAGGCTTGTCTTTTTTCTTTAATTTTTCCCTGATCAATAAGTGCCTCAATGAGGTTTTCACCTGAAGATATTGATATTTATTATTTATTGTGACCAAGAAATTTTGCCTACTCTCCAAATTAGGTAGAAGAATTAAATGAAAAATCAAAACCCTACTTATGATCACCAATGGAGAATGCATCTTATAAGCCCATGTATTATGCAATTAATTAATCATTTTTAAACTTATCAGGCATATGACCAAATTTTGTTGATTCCAGTCTATGAGTTAAGGATAACAAAGGCATAGGTTACAGTGAAGGGTTGCTTTAGGATGGGAAACACTAATGGTAAAGATATAATGTCCTGCTTCAAGAAGGGAAGCACCACTAGGATGAATTTTTGCTTTAAGATAATAGGTGTTATGGTCAATATGGCATTTGAATCAAACAAATTTGAATCAAAAATATCATTAAAAAGGCTATAATGGGATGTTGTGGCACTGTTAGGAGTCTTGTTACTAGTTAATTCAGAAGAGTCACTACCAAATGTTATGAGGTCATCCTTTGGTGGTTTAAATCCAAGACAGTGATTCCAATTAATGACTCCATTTGATAAGTATTCTAAAATTCCTTATGCTTGTGGGTCAAGGCCTTTCCCTGTATAGTCAAGATGATCCATTATCATTTTAGGGATAGGATACTTTGGATTCTAAAAATAATCAGCAAGGCCTTCAAAATATAACCAATCTCCCTTGATAAAAGCCTCTTGATATTTCTTTAGTGAAATTATAGGTACAAAACCCACATGATATTTTGGTTCCTTCTATTTTGGTTGCCAAATCTAATCAGGTCTCTTAGGAGTCTAGGAAGTTTTAGGCTTACCAAATGTTTTAGGGGATTTTGGTAATTTTACAATATGGAGGATGTCCTTTAGATGGTATGTGGAAATGCTTTCATATTTAACAATCACTTGTTTGGCAAAAGGTATAGGAAATGGATCAATCAAAGTGGAGGATAGACTACTAGGATCTATATAATTAGATGGAGATGGATGAGAAATGATGGCTTTGTTCTTCTATTTAATGAATTCAAAACTTGGGAAATATTTATAATTATGAAACTCTGCATCAAGATGTTTTTAGTATTGGTATGGCTACCGATTAGTGGGAATATTAACCTCAATCCCATCATGGGGAAACTTAAGGCATTGGTGAAGAGTAGATGGAACTACCTATACTTTATGGATCCAAGGATGACTAAGAAGTATGTTAAAAGGAAGCCCAATATCCATATTATGGAATAATGTGTGATGAGAAATAGACCCAACCATGATTGGTAACCAAATTATACCAGATGACTCCCTCTCAGTGTTATCATAAGCCTTGATTGTAATATTTTTCGGTTGAATGTCTTTATCCATGTAACCCAATTGTCACACCAATTTAAGAGATATGATGTTCAGCCCTAAACCATTATCTATAAGAACCTACTTGAAATTGTGATTCATAATGATTATCTCAATGTATAGTGGGTTATTGTGGTTCGGGCTATGGGTGGACATGCCCTTTTGATCAAATTTGATTTTTCTAAAATGAAGATAAATGTCCAACTAGGTTCTGGAACTTATCAAGGTTTATATCATTAGGCACAATAGACTCTTGTAAAATTTTTGTTGAAAATGGTTCTATGAACATCAAATGTCTGTAAGAGTTCTACTATGGAAACTTGTGTAGGGGTTTTATCTAATTGATCCATTAAACTATAAGGCCTTTGAACTATGGATTGAACTACTTTGGTATTTATTAGGATAGTATTTGGATTTGGAACCATTAGCACAATGTTCTCATTGGGTTTATGGAAAGAAGTGGGCAAAGGGCCCTGAATGGTAACTCATGGGCATCTAGTTGTGACTGTACAGCCTAGAGGTGGCAATGAGTTATTATAATTAGAAGACGGAGGCAAAGGGCTTTGGATGGTGATTCATATGTGACTAATCATATTACTATAATTTTGGGTCAATGAGGATCCTTTATAAGAAAGGTACTATTATTTATGATTAGTAACCCATGAAAATAAAGTAGCAACATGATGATGGGAACTTGACATGGTATTACTAGGGGAGAGGTTGTTGACCTTATAATGATGGGTCGTGTGTTTTAAGGAACACAAGATTAGACACATGGATTTATAGTAATAATGCTAATGTGGGTTGAAAAAATGCATCACATAGTGTTATTATAGTCATAAGGGACATTATTATAAGCCATATTATTAGTGTGGGCATTATGATCTTCATTATTCTCATTATGATTCTGACCTTGTTGTTGGTTTTGATTCTACCTTTGTCCTTGATTTTAACCATTTTAATTATTTATTGGTAGTGGTGGATCATGTCAAGGAAAGGGGTCTTTATAGATTCCCATATCCTAATTTCTATCTTAATTAGGGGCAACCTTAATTTCCAAGTCACCACTTTCAATAAAGTCCTCAATAATATGTCACAGTTGAATGCAATGATATACACCATGACTAGCAACCTGATGAAAGTTACACCATTCATTTTCTTTGTACCAGTCTAGTTTTGGTTGATCTTGAGGAAATGGCCTTGATATTAGCCATATAATTAAATTAGTTATGATGAGATTTTGTAACACTATTTTAACTAATTATCCAAACTTGCTAAAGACCATAAAATTCTTATAAAATGTCCTTCATGGATGTTGTCTCTACAAATTAGGTAGTGGATTTCAGGGAGTTAATTGTACATTTGGAGGAGGCATAACCTATACCATTTGTACATGTTTTATTTTTGTCACTCCATTTCCAACCATATTCTTATTTTTGTGAAAGCCTTTAGACTTATCCTATGTAACTATTTGATGAGCCAATGATTTAGTCTGATTAGATGCTTGATTTTATGAAAATATCTTAATAAGGGCCCTAAGAATAAGAGCCTTCTCAAACATCACTCTTTTGTCAATAATTTTTTCAAATGACTAGCATAATCTAACCATAGATTATGCATAACTTTATGATGCAAATTCTATGCAAAGATATCAACCAACTATTTGTCCAGTAAATTGTGTTAAAAGAGCCTGCTAATGCTTTCCACCTTTGTAGATATGCAGTAAAAATTTCACCATCATGCTACTTGGATTTGCATAAGTCAATAATGGTCAATTAATGTTCTATGTTATATGAGAAATGGTTGAAAAGAACTACCCAGATTATCTTAAGGTATTTCCTCAATTCGAACTAAATGTTTGGGTTTCTAAGTTTGTAAAGTAACAAGAGGTTCTTGATGATAGAAGAATGTATGTTTTGTATCAAATAGAACACTTTGTAAGGTCTCTTTTGACTTTAAATATTCATTTAGATAACCTTGATATACTATGGTAATTTCCTCATCCAATATTTGTTGCATACATTCAACCACATTTCCTTTTTCTTTCAAAACATCATTGTGAATTGAAGTGGCAACTAGGGAGTTAGTTAAGTCTATGACAAGTTGATCTATATATCATTGACTTATTATCTTGATCTTAGCAAGAAGATTTAGATTTTTGGGTTTTGACTCTATTTGTATTTAATTTCCTTAATTAGAGGAAGAAGGTATGTTCATTTTTGCAAAATCTTGATCTTGCAATCATTATTCTCCTTCTCTAACTAAGGTATACAATTTTTCTATCATAAAATTAGAAGGTAGTCTAGCACCTGATTCTATCAATCTAAGAAGGGCTTCATCTTGATCTTCTTGGGGTTGATATCCATTGTAATAATCTTTGGATCTTAATATTGCGCGGATATCATAAAAAACAATGGGGTTATTTTGAACATAATAAAATTTCTCACCTTCATAACTAAGACCATAAGAGGCCCCACTACGAGTGAACATTTGAGTCATGTCTAAAAATAGAGCTGCTCTGTGTATTTGACCAACAAATGTTTGTAAATCAATCAAAGTATGCTTTGGCTCTCTTTTAAAGAAATAACCAAGGTACCAATGAGACTATAAGGTAGGGTGGTTTGAAACCACACACAATTTATAAGATTTGGTTCATGATTTTACTCAACCTTTGGTAAAGTTGAAATCATATAGATCAGAGAGAGTAAGGTAACTCAAAGACCCAAGGTGAAAACTAGTATACCAAATCCTATATCTTTGTGATACACCCACACCATAAAATCTAGATTCAACTTTGACAAGTTGACCCTAGAAGTTTAGAGGAAATCTCTTCGGATTATGAGGAAGATAAAATAAACTAAGAAACTCAAGATGTAAAAACATATCTGAATCACTAAGTATAAATTTATAACCAAATAGGCAACATAACATCTCCACATGATTCTAGTAGGATAAAATATGTTCTAGGACTTAAAGCATGAGCGATACACAAGATGACTTGAGTCCACCAAGATGATAATGTGATTTTGATTCTTAATAAATTACCTTCAATCCAAATCAAAAATTAAACCCAAATTGAAATAAGCTTAGTGCATAAATGGTGAACCCACTTTGACACACCAACCCTTAGAACTTACGAAGGTTCAATTTTGAATGTGAATTATAAATGAAGGATTTAAACAAATTGGATAAAAGATCCAGACTCAATTGGGTAACATGACTGATCCAAAGTGGATGACATGACACAAATCTTTTGATAAAAATTTGGAACAAAGAAAAGATGAATTTTCCATTTGGATAACGTAACGCCTCCCTTGCTCAAGAAAATTGAGGATAATGTGTTTTGGTTAAGTTCATTGAGTTAACAAGTAGTTTTTGACACAAATCAAGACAAAGTAAGATAATGACAAACAATAAACATCTTAAGTCTAAATTTACAAGGTATGGCAAAGTGGGGTCTAATAAACTAGCAAGGTTTTGATTTTCTAGGGGAATCAATTTCATAATGACTTTCATGTCAAATGATGCAAAAGACAAGCATGAGAATTGGGTGACCACAACATTGGCTAGTTATAGAAAGGTATATTCCTTTTTACAACCACTACATTTTTTATTCACTTAGTGTAGTGCGATGTCCAAATGTAGATATCTCCCATGTACAACTCCAAAGGAGTCAAATAAATTCAATGCCAAGAGGTGAAACTCCAAGTTAAAGCTTTCGTACAGAACTCATGGGAGGTAATGACATCCCCCTCACAAGCCAAGTTTTCATGAAAATAAATAAAGACTAAAATATAAAGACTTTAGGGTCATTTTCAAGATCACCCAAACATTGGTGAGTTTTTAGGGAGTGCTTTATGCGACATTATTTCTAAGCCTTGGACTAGGCTATTTACAATAGGAATGGCACTTTTCATTCTAAGGGTTCCCTAAAAGGGACAAATGGAAGATCATACATGTAACATTCCTCTTTTTTCCAAACAAAACCTAAGCAAACAACTATTGTAAACAAGAATTGACAAGTGTGTTCAATTTTAAGCCCAAACAAAATATTTGGTGGTGTTCATTTAAACCATTGGTCTTAGTTACAAACTTTGAAAACATTCACCAAAACATATAAATTATTTGTTAAACAACAAAATAAGGTTCCTAATTTATTTTTAAGCATGCAAAGGTGATTTAAACATGTTTTTAACAAATATAAAGCTTGGTCTTGTACTAAAAATGTTAGCATGCCCTTTAGATTTGAATTGTTTTTTAGCTTGAAATAGTGAACTCTAAAAAGTAGCTCTCAGTTCTATGTTTTTAATTTAAAAACTTAGTGATAAACATCATTTATTACCACTGACATTAGTTACTTTGGCTAAGTAATGTTTGTTTTACTAACTGACGTTAGTTAAGCCAGGTAACTGATGTTGATATTACTTATCGATGTCAATTATTATGTAAAACCATGTTAACCAAAAATGGCAAAATAAAGTTAGAAAATCAATTTGCATGAGTATTAAGGGTCCAAATGGATATTTCAGAGTTACAAAGTGATATTATTTATGTGTGAGATGAATCTTGTCCCACTGGGCATGCCAAGATGTAGAGAGGATTATAAAGAAATTTAGTCAAGCATTAGTCTATAAATAATGAAACATGCATAAAGAACTAACTAACCAAGCCTATTTATTCCTATGGGAATTACAAAGGATAACAAGAAACAAATGAAAGAAAAAAAACCATATTACCTTCCTAAATGGATTCACCATACCCATGTGGCTCAAAAACATGTTCTCCCTTGATTAAACATCCTTATCTTTGTCAACAATGTTGGTAAGCTCCTCCAATGCCTCAAGAACACTCCATAAAACCTAGGCTCATGATTCCAAATCACTAAAATATCCTATCAATGAAGCTTTCAATAGAAATCTATGATCAAAGGCAAAACCTTGTGGAAACAATTTAATATTATAACTTTGCAATATTCAAGCTTAAAATTGATGTCCATGGCATCTCTATTTATAGATTTTTGAGATTGGTCAAGATCAACCATGACCGTTCATCTCAAGATTAAGATGTGTGGCCATGGATCATCCTAAGATTTGGAATTAAATCCATAATTATCTTTATCATGACCTTAGAAGAAGGGGCATTGAAGAGGCATGGGAGGTATTAACTAGGCATGGGTGACCCTAATCCTGATATTTGTGGCATTGATGGCCTAGGGATGTCTTCACAAGAAATGATGTCACCTGATTATGAAATTATATGGAATCAAATTTCAAAAAAAAATATTCAACAACTCTCATGGAAAATCCACTTAAGCTCTTGATTTATATTAATTAACCTTAAACAAGGTTAATCAACATTTGTATAATTATTTGAAAATTAGCCCTCAATTAATCAAAATGTTTAGAAAGCCATATTATTGGGTCATAATTTGAATGGAGAGGAACTAGAAGGTGATGTTAGATGCATTGGGGTTGTATTACCATTTAGGATATTTTCAACACAAAATAACAAAGGTATGTGGTGTGTACCAATGAATTAGAAGAAAATAGTTATCCAGAGCACAAAAGGTGAAATCATCATTTTGACTTGAAATGAATTGATCAAAATTAGTTGGCCCATAAAATACATTTCCCTATTTAGGGATACTATTACCTAAATTGACACTTTTAAGTGGAAAGTTTGAACCATTTAGGGTGTTTTATTGATTTTGACCTAAAATATGCATTTGAGTGCAATTTGAGTAAGATTGACAATTTCAACACAAATAGTGTTAGGAATTGGATGTCTACATTTTTACCAACGATGTTCTTTTTTTATTTGTATGGTAAAAATTTTTCATAGTTGTTATCTTAGATTGGTGCAGATGTTTGTGCTTAGACTAGGTTAGGGTTCTGAGTTGGGCCTCTATTTTGGTTTTGGTTCTAATTATGGTTTGAGAAGGTTGACTTCATAATACCTTTATTAATAAGGGTCTTTTAAATATCTAGGCCTTTTTCAATAATTTCTTTAAATTTGTACACACACTGCAACTCTAAGTGGTAAGATATCTTGCTATGAAATTTTTTAGTAAACATAGAGGCCAATTATTTATACATTAAGTTTTTGGTGAAGTGAATAGATAGTATTATCCATCTCTACAAATAACTTGTAGAAGTTTCACCAAATTTATATTTAGTTTGACTCAAATATGCTACTAAAATCTTGTGTTCAATATTGTAGAAATGTTTCACAAATTTGTCTGATGGATCATCAAAATTAGATACTAAGTTATTCAATAATTTGAGAAGCCACTCTAAAGCCTATCCAACTATACTTTGAATAAATAAAAAAGTAAGTAGATGTCACTATAATCCACTAGTTATAAAGTGATAAATTAATCTTATATATACATTTTAGGGTCTCCTTTACCCTTGTACTTATCAAATTTTGGTGTCTCATAACTTGGAGGAAATAGTATTAAAAGATACTCCATGTTAAATTAGTATGAACACGCATCATCCAATTTGAATGTATTAATCTACTTTCTTATTTGAATGGTGTAAATTGCAACTTTCATATGTTTCAATTCTTGGGCCAAGAAAATTGATGGTACATTTGGTTGTGGTTGTCTATGGGTGGTCAAAGGTTGATTACCTTAAATGGGGTATAATGGAGGTCTGTAGTGTTGTGTAATGTTGGTTTGATGGGTGAATTGACTAGATATATGCATCCACAAATTATGATGAAGATGTTGATATTGCACATGTTGTGGATAAACATTCTAGTTCAAATTCACTATATGGACTTCGGTTTGAAAGAATTAAGGTTTTGATAGAAGGATATGGATTTGTAGAATGTACTATGCCTATTAAGGTTGAGAAGGGACCTATTGTTGACTAGTTGAACCTTGATGAATAAAGGGAACTTATTGTTGACCAAGTCCCTATATTTGGATACATGTCATTTCTAAATAAAAGATAATGGTTGCCTAATAGGTACCTATTATACATTAGCACCTCTTTGTTTGATAAATACATGTTATGAACTGGATGCTTGTTGGGTGTTTGGAATTTATCTTTGACCAATATAATTACAGTGTCAATTAGACAAAATGTGTGATTATTGGGGTCTATTGGTCTACAACTATTGAGGTACATTTATCACTACCTATTGAGGTGGAACATTTATTTCCCCTATTGATGTGTCATAGTTTTCTATCTCTATTGCAGTGGTGAATTAGACTATGCTTATTATCTTGGAATAATATTTATCACCTATTGAGATGGGATAACATTCATCACTTTTTATTGAGATAAAGCATTGGTTGGTACTTGATTACTTATCCCCTATTGTTCCATGCTTGAATAAGCAGTTGATTAAGGATTAGGAGTAACCTACTATGCTTGGGAAGTAGGCATTCCTTCCCCCAGCTATTATGAATCACTCATGATATTGACTAAAGGAACTTATTGTTTAGGCTTATTTGATGGTTTATTTACCTCACTTTGGCCTAGATTAGAAGACACTTGCATGTAATCAACTGTATTTGGGATATTGTATTGAGTAGAGGACACAGTCACTTCCTCAATTAATGGGACATTGAACATGTCCCCTACTAAATTAATTTAGGAAAATGGGTCCACATCTAGATTAGCTTGACCTACCAAATCAATTAGAACTCATGTTGAAGGAGTTAGTTCTATATTAAGAGCATTTGATATAGCCATGACATTGAAATTTTGTGTTAGATTAAGATAGGTCTAACATAATTGTGGAATTTGTAAGAATTAGTCCTCTATGAGGCCCTTTTATTTTTCAATCATATTTGGATCTTGTTTTTTCATTAGTATGAGCTCTTGAGGGTAACTAGTAGAGGCATGTTTTATAGTTTGGATGTAATATATGTTTCTCAACACTCTAACTAGACTAGGTATATTTTCGTAGGGTAAGTCTTATAGAAAATTATCCCTTACCTCCATGAATCTAACTAAAACTTTATCCTTGTTTTCAAGAAAGTGATTATTAAATAAGTATGGGTCATACATCAATGACATGGTAACATAGTATGATTATTGTTGAACTTTTTCAATGATAGATGACACACTAACAAGATATTATGTTGTTTGTTCTTGTTCTTGACCTAGATAAGGAGGTGTATTAATAAGGTAATGTGTTAATGGATCTTGGATTTGTTTCAAATATTGAGTAGTGTAATGAGGATAGGTATCCATATCATAAACTACATCATCACCATATGGGTCTTGAATAAATTTGTCATTCATGGCCATATTATCATAATCTAGATTGTACATGGTTATAATATAGTTGTACGTGGTTTCAAAATGAATGTTTCACAAATAAAATGTCTAGACTTATACAAATTCTTAAAACATGGTCTAAATGGCAAATGGTCTAAACTTGGTATGTCTAAAAACCTGGTGTAAGACAAAAATTTGGTCTAAAATTGGCCTAAGAATGGATTTATTCTACAAAATTATCAATGATAAGATCGATCTAAAATGTCCTCAAGGTATAATGCATAATGTATCATATAAATGGTCAAATGGTATGGTACATTTAATCTTGACATTGAAAAAGTGTTCCAAACAAAAACTAATCCAGGTCTAAAATTAAAATGGTGATAGGTATTTTGTAACAAGGCACAAACCTAGACCCAAAAGGCATGAATGAACTCTAAAAATTAAGGCCAATGCTAGGTCTTTAGAAACATGTCACAAATCTAAAATCAAAAAGGTATGAATGAAATAAAAAACTAAGATAAATGTTAGGTCTTTGGAAACATGGCACAAAGCTAGACTTAAAAACAACTAGGTCAAGGTAAAAATGGCAAGGTAATTAATCTAATAATTTGAGACACTTGGACTCAAATTAAGCACATGAATTCAAACACAAACTTGATCATTGGTAAAAAGACATTGTACCTTAGGCACATACCTAAAACTAAATGGGAAATTAAATATCAAGTAAGCACAAGAAGTAAAACATTCAAGACCAAGTGATAAAAAAAACTCAAATGTAAATTAATTATGCTTAATGTTGTACTTTAAAAGAGAGTTTTTACCTTATTTATAAGAAACAAAATAGATGTGAGGCACATGGAAAAGACCAATTTTGAAATATAGGCATAAAAGATCTATAAAGTAAGTAAGGAATTAGTCTAAGTTGCATAATACAAAAGTGAGAGATAAACACCTAAGCCAAAATAAAGTGAGGCTTAGGTATAAACCACTCAGTGTTTGAATTTGAACTTCATAAGACCAATTTTAAACTTGGTTTCCCAAATCAACAAGATTCTAGATGAAAATGGATAGCATAGTGATACCAACCATAAACCAAAAGTCATGTGTGGTTTTGAGACTTGATTTGAAATAAGGTAAATTTTTTGAAACAATACGAGTAATGTAACAATGCTATCTCACTTAAAAGGTATGATTTTTTGTTTGAAAATGGTTTTGGTGTATGGTTTTTTCCCACAAGTTTTGGCTAGTTTCATATTGCTTGCTTAGGCGCTTTAGTGTCATGTTATTTATTTGGAAATTTTAATACCACATTCATAATAATGGGTTATATCTTTCCTCCTAAAACCTATATATGTATCTATTCCCTTTCATATTTACTAATGCATATTTTGTGTATCATTCTTGTCTCATTTCTCTTTGGTTCATTCTTGCAGTTGTGTGTTTGTGTTTGCTCAATATTATCTTGTATAATACACATCTCACATAGCATATTGAATTAGTGCATTCACTTGGATCAATATTCTTGGAGCTCATTCTAATATGGTATCAAAGCCAATCTAGATTTGAGGATTGTTGGGTATATTCTACAATTTTTTATTGAATTTGTCTCCTTTTTTTATTTAAAACTGGGCTTAGAATTTTTTTAAGATCTATTTTTATTATAGAATATTGACATTGTAATATTTATTAGTATTTATATTTAATATGATGCTTTATTTTATTTTCCACTATAAATTTTCTTTGTGGAATTGTAGAAATCAGATCTATTTTTTATGAATTCCTCTTTTATCAAAGATTTATCTATAATATATATATATATATATATATATATAGATATATAAAGAGACTTATTTTTTTTATATGATATATATATAAATACATCTTGAGTCATTAAGTACCTTTCCATTAAATCTATAAGGCTTGATAAAGTCAAGATCACCTTTTGTTTCATCAGATTTAGAGTTCTGAAGCATTTTAATGAGGATTTGAAGTTTGGAGAAGGTTACCAAATCTATGAGGTACCAAAATTTTTAGACCACTTTCAACCAAATCTGACCCCACCATTTCATTTATAAATCCCAAATATTTATATATCAACTTTCATTTCATCAAATTTTGATATATGAGGCATATTTGGCAAGGATTTGAAGTTGGAGGAAGTCAAATCACAACAATGATGGTTATTAAAACATCAAATTTAATCAAATGAATTTTTATACAATATTATATATAGATTATACCAAATTAACCACCAATTTTTTTAGTTTTTCTAGATTTAGTTGGGTTCTACATTTGGCTAAAGGTTCACCAGATTTGATGGAATTTTTTAGCAGACCTCTAGATTTGTCGGCATCACCAAATTTGATGAAATCATGCCAAATTTATCATATGTTTCATTTTGTAAATCTTCCCACCTCACAAATGACAAGTCTACCCTAGATTAGTCAACTTTAGAAGACCATAACTTGGTCATATGAGCTTCTTTTTTAGAGCAATGTTTTTTGATTTGGGGTAGAATTTCATGCTCTACACATTGGTGCATTTTTTTTTTGTCTAGTTTTTCCATAAATTGTATATTTTTATATATGTTGCTGAGTAATCCTCATTTTTGACCATTTTATGGCTTCATTCAGGCACATAAAACAATATTTTTTGGTGCAAGTTTTTTTGAAAGTGCATGATTTTTCTTGTAATTTTTAGTGGTGTGATTTATTTGATTTATTTTTATAAAAAAATTGTACTCTATTTTTTGTGGCATTTTTTGGCATCTATATTCACTGAGACCAAAACCAATTCATTGATAAGTGGTAGTTATAAAATTTACTAAATTATAAAGTGCTAAAATTTAGGGGGGTACATGACATAATTTTAGGGGGGTTGCACTGTGGTTGTGATTCTATTATGCAATTCTCTCATTTTTCATACATTAGATTTTTTTTTTTAAAAACATCTTAAATATTAATTTTATAATGGATATTATCTCTATTAATGCACTCACACCTTTCAACTACCAATAATGTAAAAGTAATATTACAATGGTTCTTAGAAGTAAAAGGTTATTTCGCATAACTATAAGGATATAACTTGAGCCAACAACTAAAGCATATAAGATAAAATGGTTTAATAAATGTGATGAAGCATTCAGGTTATTATATCTTTCAATATCACTTGATCTCTTATTTCTTATATATTCAGCATAATCTCCTAAAGAAGCATGGAACATCCTAGAAAAACTATTTACAAAAATTGACACTATGAGGGGTCATGAGCTTAAGATTGAGCTAATTAATTTGAGTCCTAGAAACTTTAATTCAATATAAGAATTATTTAACATGCTTAAGTAACTTAGATTTTAGTTAAAAGAGTTTGGAACTGAGAATAAAGATGAGTAGTTATTTCTTTTTGTGCTTGTAAAACTAGGTCCTGATTACTCTATATTTATCTCTACCTTTTATGCAACCAAAAGAGCCATGGGAGCCAACTGGTAAATGTCATCCTTAGATGGATTTAATGAAAATTTATCTAAATAACATGACAAATTAATCTATATGGGAACCCTCAAGTCTTCCAAACCTTCATCCCTCATTTTTAGGAATGGGAAACTAAGAGCCTCTAGTAACAAGGATAAGAAATAGAAGAGTAAGGATCCTGAGAAGAAGAAAGAACATAAAACCACTACTAAAACTAGCACTAAAATCTCATCCTCTAAGTGGAAACCTAAAATATAAGAGGTTAAGTACTCTTATTTCAAGAATTCTGGGCATGATGAACACAAGTGTATGAAGAAACAAATTGACCTCCTTAAACATCTCCTAGAGAAAAATAATATAGGGGTCCCTGAGTCTATCAAAAAAATTATCATCAGCTAAAGAATTTTTTAAGGCAAAGTAAAAAAGGAAGGAGAAACCTGAAGGCAAAGCTTTAGTTTTAGTAGCTTCCACATCTACTTCATCTTGGGTTATCTATTTTGGTGCTTCACACCATATGGGTTTGTCAGAGGTTGATTTTCTTAACTTAGATCCATGTAGCATGTCCTCCATCACTTTGGGTGATGACACTCTAGCATAGGTTGTAGGAAGAGGGACTATTGAAGTTGAAGGTAGAACAATCATAAATTTTCAAAGTTTACCTTCACTATCAATTAATCTTCTTTTAGTGTATCAAATTACCCATATAGGGTAGGGTATGAGAGTCGAGTTCATACCAAATTTAGTTGAGATCAAAGAGATACATAGTGGCTCTACAATTTCATTGGGGAGGGATAATCAACATTCTAGGTTATATACCTTCTCCCATTTTCTCTAGATGTTCCTCCTATCGCATTGCTTACCCATTTATATGGAGTTAGGAAACTATGGCATGAATAGTTCAACCACCTTAACTACCGCTATCTTGAAGAATTGAGTTAGCAGGATATGGTTATAAGCTTGCTTAATGTTTTTTCTCTAATGGAATATTTGAGGGTTGTGTCCTTGGAAAACATCCTAAAGAAAAATTTAACAAAGGCAAAGCTAAGAGAGCTACAGTACCTCTTGAGTTGGTTCATAGTGATGCCATGGGGTAATTTCCCCATCCTTCTTTTACTAGAGCTAGATATGTCCTCACCTTCATTGACGATTTTTCTATATACACATGGGTGTACTTTTTTAGAAAAAAGTCTATTTTTTTTTTTTAATTTAAGGCTTTAGCTGAGAAACAATCTATAAAGTGCATCAAAATTCTACAATCAGATAATGGGGGGGGGGGGAGTTTATCAACCATATATTTGAGTAGTTTTGTACCACTGAGGGGATTGATCTTTAGCATAAAATATTGTAAAATCCTCAAAAAAAAGGTGTAGTAGAGCATAATAATTAATCATTGAACGAGATGACCAACTGTATGATTCACTCTAGATCATTGGATCATTATTTCTATGTAGAATCCATCAATTATGCATGTTACATTTAAAACCAAGTTCTTCATAAAGATTTAAAGGGCATCACTCCTTATGAATCTTGGCATAATAGAAAACTAAAGGTGCATCATTTTAGGGTCTTTAGATCATTGATGATGGCTCGCATTCCCAAAAAGAAATGTAAGGCAATGGAGGTTCAATCCAAACTTTGCATCTTTATGGGGTATCAAAATGGGGTCAAGGGTTATAGACTTTTCCACCCTATGACTCATCAGTTATTCATTGATAGGAGTGTTAGGTTTTAGGAGAGTCCCACTAACTCTTTACTTGACACTTAACCTTCTACATTGGTTTCACTTAGTTTGGATGAGTAGTTAGATGATTCAGATCATTCACAGTAGGTTCCTAAGGTAGAGACCACTTATTCTTATTCTAGTTCTAATAATGAATAGATTTATGGGGAGTCATCCTCATCCACTTCTAGTCATGTTTTGGAGGATGAGGATTCAACACCTAACTCACCCATTTTTGTCCCTCTTTGGGCTCGATAGACACTTGAGAGTGCAAGCACTTGGGCAGGGGATCCAGATGATCACATACATACTTAGGTAGAATTTTAGGGTAGACCACATATATATTTTTTTCTTCTATATCAGATATACAAACTTTTAGAGAGGCTTCAGGCATACCTGAGTGGGATAGAGCCATGGATGAGGAATATGATTCCTTAATTAGCAATCACACTTGGGAGTTGAATTCTCTTCCTAAGGGAAGAAAGATGGTTCAATTTCATTTGATATATGAGACCAAGTATGATGAAAATGAGTTTATTAATAAATACAAGGCTAGATTGGTAACCAAGGGATTTTCATAGGTAGATGGCATTGACTACTTAGATACCTTTACACCCATGGCCAAGATGACTTTGATTAGATTCACACTTGCTATAGCCATAGTACATAGATGGATGTGAAGAGTGCATTTCTTCATAGAGAGCTTGAGGAGGAGATCTACATGGAGTAACCACCTGGGTTTGTTCAAGATTATTCTTTAGTGTGTAGACTTAGGAAATCCATTTATGGCCTCAAATAGGCCCCTCGAGCTTGGAATGCCAAAATGGATTCCTTCCTTCTCACTTCAAGTTTCACTAGATGCTACTTAGATCCCAATGTGTACTTATTATAGTAAGATGATTCATTGTTCATACTATTTTTATATGTTGATGACCTTTTGATCACAGGGAGTTCTTATTTGACTATCTCTCTAGTGAAAAAACTCTTTAGGAAATATTCACCTTGATTGACTTGGGCTTACTACAATACTTCCTTGGCATTGAGATCACTTAGATAGATTCAAGGATTTCACTTTCATAGCCGAAGTACTCTATTGATCTATTGGCATAGTTTCATATGGTTAACTATAATCCATATTTAACTCCATTCCTATCTAGAGTCAAGCTTGAGGTAGATTGCTCCACTACATTGGTCAATGCTACCTTATATCAACAACTTGTTGATAGCCTTATTTACTTGACTCACACCAAACCAAACATCTCTTATGTTGTTGGCATTATTTTAAGATTCATGTAGGAACCCCATGAGCTACATTTAAAATAAGCTAAGAGGATGTTGCACTACATTCAAGGTTTACACAAGTATGGGATACACTATAGGGTTGGTTCATATTTTGACTTGTTTAGCTACAAAAACTCATATTGGGCTAGTGATACTAGGAGTCATAAGTCCACTTCAAGTTATAGTTTTTCATTAGGTTTTGGCCCCATCAATTTGTCAAAAAAGAAGTAAAATGTTATTTCTCTATCTTCCACATAGGTAGAGTATAGGGGAACTATTAACATAGTTACTAAGGCTATTTATATTTAGGGGATTCTTTTTGAGCTTGGTATCTAGATCAGGTGACCTATAGTCATATTTTGTCACAACCAGACCACCATTTATATTTTCAAGAATTTATCCCTTCATTAGAGGACCAAAAATATTGAGATTCACATGCATTTCATTCAAGAGCTGATTCATGAGTAGGTCATTGACTTAGTATTTTTCTAGTCTTTAGAGCAGGTTGCTAATATATTCACCAAACCTTTCATTGAGAGAAAGTACATTCATTTATGAGCTATTCTTGGGGTTCATTCCACTTTATCAGCTTCATCATCTTTAGGGGGGGCCTTTTAGCCTCTTCTCTTCTTCTTTTATCTCTCTTTTTTTTTGGGGGGGGGGGGAGTTTTTCCCACTGGGTTTTCTCCTTTTCTCTACTTTATGAGAGATTTCATTGTATATGGTTACCTCATTAGGCCTTGTTATTAGGAACCATTTTTTTGTATTTTTGTGTATCATTACCTACCTAATCTATGATTATAGGGGGTGTTGTTGTATGCTTTTTTCCATGGATTTTGGCTACATAGTTGCATATTACTTGCTTAGGGGCTTTAGTGTCATGTTATTTATTTGGAAAGTTTAATAACACATTTAATGGAATGGGTTATATATACTTCCTCCTACAACCTATACATGTACCTATTCCCTTTCATATTTATTAATGAATATTGTGTGGATCATTCCTGTCTCATTTTTGTTTGGTTTATTCTTGCAGTTGTGTGTTTATGTTTGCTCATTATTATCTTGTATAATATGTGTCTCACATAGCATATTGAATTAGTGCATTCATTTGGATCAGTATTTATAGAGCTCATTATGATAAATGTTAAGGTAAAAAATTGGGATAAAATGGTTAGTGTAATGATAACCCTTTCAAAAAAGTGACACACAGACACAAATGTTTTGAAAAATGTCTAAGGCAAAGTGTGATATCAAATGGGTAGAATAACACTTATTTAGGATAAAAGTGGGGTGCAAACATATGATTGGTTCATAAATTGTTTTTGATAAACAAAGTAGTTTTGCCTCAAACAATGCAATTAAAATAAATATATAAAAAACATCTAAGTGTATCATCCTATCTTTAAAAATTGACAAGGTTGTTTCATTTTGTTAAATTCCATTGATATACTCATTCTTTAGAGGAAATAATTTGTTAATCTAATAAATTTATATGTACATGAAAAGTAGGGTTTTTAGGCCCCCTCTTCTCTCATAATTCATATAGTGACATGGAACTTCAATCTACTCATCCTGCATTAACAATATTTCTACAAGTGGATTTGTGTAAAAACTATAAGTTTCACACATTTCTAGATGGTCTCATATGTGTAGTTAACACTAGGGTGTAACATTTCATTTGGATCCAATTTAATTGTCTTTTTTTTAATTATTGTCCTTTTTACAACCACTACATCCATCAAATTTATTAGTGTAGTGAGATGTCTATATTAGGCCATTATTCTAAGGTAAATATCACTAATAGAGTTAGTTTAATTGTTCAAACTAACATCCTAGTGAGTCACCCTAAATTTATATACCCCACTATTGAATGGGGTTGGAATGATTCTAAGAGATGAGATATCATGTCAAAAATTCCCTAAATAAATTATTGAGAGGTGATGGAATCTCACCCATAATCCAAGATACAAAAAAAATAGGACTTTAAAAGTCATTTAGGATCACCCAAGTCACTCATATCTTGGGGAATACCTTAGTCAAATTCCTTCTATCATAATCTAGTTTGAATAAATAAAATAAGTAAATCATTTTTAGTTACCCAAGTCCCTTAAAGGGGATGGGGGGAGAGCATAAATGTTAAATCTTGGTTTTCCAAAATAAAAACTAACTTAAAAACTTTGAAACTAATTTAACAAACAAACAAAAAAAGAAAAGAGTCTTCAAATCTCTAAGCGATAATGGATGTTCATTTTAAGCCCAAAAATCAAATGTGATTGAATTTTACCTTGAATTTTTTTCAAAATAACTTCTCTTTAGCTATAAAAACCTGAAAGCAATAGGTTAAGAGTTTCAACCATGGTTTTTGGTAAGCAAAACCTAAGATAAAAAATTTAGATTGGCAAACAAATTAACATGAATGTATATTCTATTTTATAAAAAAATATAATCAATTTGAATGAAAATTAAATATATAATCTAAATATTCATGATGAAACATGTGACTTAAAAAAAAATCATTAAAACTTGAGTCCCCAAACAAGCCTCTAAAATTTGGTCTCTTTGTATCAGAATCATCAATGATTCTATTTGTGATCATTGGCAACTTTGATGATCATGCATGATTTTGGTGATTGTGGTCATTTAGTCAACCACACCAAAAAACACACATGTTTTGATAGAAAAATTATTGATTAATAATGTTTTAAAACTCCAAAACTTTTCCTTACCCTGCAAGAAAATGTTAAATTGATAGAAAACACTTTGTTGAGTACCAAGAAAAGCTTGAATTCTTACTATGTTTCTAGCTTCTAATTTGACTATGTTTTTGACACAAAGTATCATTATAATTTTTTTTGATTGCATAATTATATAGATCAAACATGATAATTTACACTCATCATCTATCCTATTACTCGATTGAGAGTTAAAACTTTTACACTTTTTAGTAGTTTATTCAAAATTTGGACTCAAAAATAGTTAGTAGAACATCCTAAAAAGTGGCTTGAAGAAATTTATGGGGTATGAGTCCCATTAGGTACCATTACATGAACAATATGAATCCAATAGGGGAGATTAGTATCATGTTACTATGAAATAAAATCAAATAAAACACACTAAAAATATTACACCTCTAGCCTAGACACTCAAGGAGTAAGTGAACTATACAAGTAACTAATAAATGAAAGCAAAAAAAAAAGTTTTACCTTCCATGAGAGCAAGTTTTATATGTTGTTAATGAGTTTATGTGTTTAGTTATGTGATCAAGAAGTCTTTAGTAATGGAGATCCTTGTACCACCTCTCCTTGTCACCTTGGTAATGTTGGCCTTTGGCTTTGGCTTAGATTAACAAATGAGAAAGATAACACTATATTAATGAAAGTGTTACATGTATTTTTACATGATAACTTTACACCAAGATATATTATGAAGCAATGGGTGTGGCCTTGTATTTATAGCCTTCTAAACTAACTCTAACCCAAGTGTAGTTATGTTAGAATTAATCATGGTAGAGTTTAAACTAACACTAGTTGAGTTAAGGCTAACCCTAGTTTAGTTAAGAAGGGGACACATATTTAATATTTAGGATAGAGATCTCATTTATTAGGCATGGCTCTCCATTTTTGAATTTATTGCATTTAGGGATATATTTCTAATTCTTTCAATTTGAGGATGATGACATCATCATGACCTCAATTTTATTGAATTTTGATTTTCAAAAAAATTATTCTT
Organism: Torreya grandis; assembly: GCA_037957365.1. NCBI lineage: Eukaryota > Viridiplantae > Streptophyta > Pinopsida > Cupressales > Taxaceae > Torreya > Torreya grandis. The sequence goes on from JARHVA010000940.1 coordinate 4,093,665, forward strand.
ACTAATTACATATGGAAAATTCACTTGAGCATTTAATTCGATTTACTTAGTTAATTTATTCTACTTATCATTTTTGCATTTTAGAAATTGTTTAAGTGCCCCGCTAAATGTGTCCAAAGGCCAAACTATGAATTAGTTAGCTTGCAAGTTGATTGGAAATTAATCTGTGAGAGGTTACTACTGTATACATGATAATACCCCAAATAAGGATGCCTTAACATGATTATAATCACTAATGTTTGATTTGTGGATAAAATTGGGACATTCAGTGATTCCCATGATTAATTTTCACTATTTTGTAGAAACCAATCTAAAGTTCTGTTGGAATCCAATTGTGAATAGAATGCGGTGTCTACACCATCCATATTTTCAATGTGAAGGATTATACCTTAAATCATATTATTGATTACCATAGAGTATAGGGTTTTTTGGATATGTTGACACCTACCTTGAATTTATGGAGACCTTATTTGGTATTTTGGGCATGACCCAAGGATTTTTAGGAGTTGAGATGTGTTCCTGTGAGCATACGGATACAAAATCATATTTATCATGTTCATGTCAGATTATAGTATGAGTGTTAGACTCGATAGTATGGATTGATTCAAGAAATAGCTTAAAATATTTATCTATGCATGTATACTATGAGAGTATCTATTAGATCAGGTTAAATTCTAGGGCCCACAAGTTTATATTTATCTCATTGTCTAGTGTCTGCATGAGATCCAATTATTTCTTTAGCTAATGGTGATGATATAGGGTGTACATAGTCCTATATACAATGGTGAGATAATACATGATGGTTTATATTATTTAATTTTTTATAAGATGATGCTTATTTATTCCCCCAACATAGGGTGGAGGGGATGGATATAGAGTAGATTTTACACTTATACCACAACATGAAACACAACCTATTCATGGATATGCTCATGTTGTAATATCTATATCTAATAATGAGTATTTCATTAATTATTTTATTATGTTTTTTTCTAGTAATAATTTATAAGTATTGCTAATGAATTCATGTAATACTATATTATAGGTGATGCATATTGGTCAACCATTGTCAATGCATCCATATGTACCTTGATAGATATACTAGGTATAATATTGATAGAGAGAGTTGATAAAATTTATATTGAACATCCCCATATATTAGATCCTTGTGTAGTTACTACTATAGCATACACTATGGTCATTGGTGAGTGTGATGACCTATAATTAGAGCTTGATATATTTCATATGATAAGTCAAGATTCAAATTTATCTAGAGGTTTTCTTAATATTTTTTTTAAATTATATTGAGAACATACTGTCATGTTGATTGAGAATAAGATTATTCAAAGATAGGTTAGATGGTATATATCATGATTAAAATGATGTGATGGATCCTTGACTTCATGGGCTCTATATACATTGAGTATTGTTAGTTTGAATGAGGAATATTCCCCCATAATTGATTGATATATATGTTATAAACATGACTATTGTGTGTGTGTGTGTGTGTGTGTGTGTGTGTGTGTGTGAGTGAGTGAGTGATACTAAAAACTACAAAATACTTAAATTTGGTGTGTATCATAAATACATCATACACTCATAACCATACTCTTATCATCAAATTACAAAAACTCATCAACACAAAATTTAAAAAACATGAGATACGCATGCCAAATACCAAATTATTTGTGTGTGTGTGTGTTAGGTATTTGACATGCATATGTGATGTTTTAAAAAATTTGTGTACATGATTTTTTGTAATTTGATGATAAGAGTATGGAGATGAATGTATGAGGTATTGATGATATACATCAAATTTTGGTATTTGTTAGTTTTTAGAATTACATCTGTGATATGAATATTCACACTAATGAGGCATGAAAACTAGTTATCTAGAGATTGAATTTAGCATAATATATCTAGCAGCCTCTACTAAACAATTAGTACCAATTTCACTTCTAATTATTGTGGTAGGTTGTTAACTTGTGCCTTTGACTTTTCATAGTTATCTGATCCTTTTTTCCCACCATATGGTATTTTTATTTTATACATATGTATTTGAAATATATAAGTTTGAATTTATTAGTTATTATGTAATGTGAACTAGGACTTATTATAGTGGTGTGTTACTACAAAGGCTGATGGATTATTCATTCCCTTATAATATTGTCATGGGATGTCTTAGTATTATTATAATAACTGCTATAATTAGGAGAAGAAGACCTTGTTTCCTTTTTATAAAATGTAATGACTCCTCTATCTAGATTTGTGTGAGCTTTTATATTAATTCATAGCAGTCATTGTAGTGATGCCCTTTAATAACATGGTAATTTTAAAATGGTTCTCCTTTGATCTTCTCAATCTTTGTCATGGATGATAGTAATTTGGAGGAATATTAATCAACCGCTTATCCAATAATGTATGTAATATACCATGGGGTATATCTCCAAGATGATCAAATTTAAGTGGTTCCCTCTTAGCAAAAGTAGATTACTTAACTTTACAAGTTATTATGTATGTTGATTCCTTTCCTTTATGAAAAACCTTTACTATTTATTCCTTGTTAAGAATTTTTTATCTATAAGAATGGATTGAAGATGAATTATGAACCTCTTAAGTTGGTCATTTCCCTTTGCAATAATATTTAGCAATTTTTTTAATCATTTAATGAATATGCATTTAATTCCATGTTATTATTCACTAGCTCACTTGCATACTTATGTGCATCTATATATAAGATATCAAATCAATTGTTGTTAGTAATTCTCTTTATGTAAATGGAGAAAAAATACCCCTACTAAATATGAATTAGCTTCTAGCTTTGAGGGTTTGTATCTCAAAGGATGTAGTGCATCTTTAAACCATATAGCATAATCTTAAATAGACTCATCATAATGTTGATTTAAGATCGATGTTCCAATACGATTTTAGGCATATATTGATTATGAAAATATGATAAAAAATATGTTCTCTAAATTTATAAAAGTGGGTAAGGAACCATTGGGAATATTATAGAATCAATCATTGGCTTCTTGTGTTAATCTTCTATGAAAGGATTTTAGTAATATGTGTCAATATTTTTCCTAATGATAAAAAGGAATGTAAATATTGTGTCAAATGGTTGGAAGGGTTTCCTTTACCATAAAATATAGGTAACTTAGGCATGGAAATATTGTTTGGATAAGGATAATTAAATACATCTCATGTAAGAGGTTGTTCTTATATAATGTTATCATTAATCGTTCCATTACATGAAAATAATTTTAACTTGAAAATTTACATTTGCTTTTGAAGATCTGATATAAAATTCATCATGGATATAATGTGACTAGGAGGAATGTCTAAAGTGTGGGAAGATGCACTTATGGGTTGTGATTTACTATCTATTTTAAACATAGGTATAATGGACTCATTATAATTATCATTCCATGCTAAGTTAACATCATTGCAAGATTTAGAAATATTACATAAATGTATATTTCATAGTTTAGGGTCATTTCATGAGGAAATTCATATCACATGTTGTTTTCAAAGAATCAATTATATCATTTTGAATGTCATGAATATTCTTATAGGTATTGAATGACTTTTTAGAATAAGATAAAATAACATGTTGCATATGTGTAACTAATTTTGATTATAGAGATATAATGAATCAATATAAAATTTAATTTTCATAAATCTCAAATTTTGGAACATTTGTATCAAAATGAGAAGCACATTGAAGTTATTTTTTAATTGCATTACCTAGTAAAGAATAATATTTTTCAAGTTATGTCACATTTGCATCATTAAGAGGTAAATAGAGAAGTACTTTGAAGTTTTTAGTATTGACATCATCTATAGAAAGAGGAAGAGTTGAAATTTCATAATTTGTATCATTGTGATTTTGAAATAAAGAATAATAATTTTCAATTTTGGTAACATTAAAAACATCTGAGAAGAAAGAGAAGTACTTTCAACATGTGCATCATCTAGAAAAGGAGAAATAGATTCACATTTGGCCTTATTTTAGAATGAAGAAGAACTTTTTAATTTTAAAATATTTACATCATTATGAGAAGCATATTTCATACAAGATTAGTATATTTATAATTTTTTCTTAGGTATTTTTTTTAATTTTGATGCATATTTGTTTTATAACATTTAATCCGGTGAAGTGCACTAGAAAATGGTAAAGACAAATTAGGTGTATTCTCATGTAAGACATTCTAATATTGTAAATCATGAAATATAGGAGGATTATAAATATATACCTTAGTGTCATTTTCCTCTTGATACACAAGGTGATCAAGAGAAGATTGTGAAAATGTAATAGAGCGTCGCTCTCCTATATCAAAAATGAGATAACATGTTCCTTATTACTCATGATAATCAAAGTCAAAACCATACCCTTCATAATCATTTTCCTCATATATATCATTATGATTGTTATACATACAATAATAATGATTAATACTTTCATAAGAGTAATCATATGGCATAACATTTTCATAAAGTAGAGAATCTAGAGGATGAGGCCTATGAGGTTTTTAATTATTTACATCAAAATAATCATATGGCACAACATTAGGAAAAAATAGAAAATACAAGGTATGAGGAGGGTTAAGAGATGTCATATTAAAGGTATAATATAATATGTACACAATAAATATTTATAAATTTAAATATATCAGCTGGGTATTTTGACATTTTGAGAAATGCTTTAAAAAAATAGGTAATAATTAAAACCTCGGAAAATAGATAAAAATATGTATCCCTTGTGCCCTGTAAGTTAAATTTTACTAAAAATAGTAAATTAAAATATACCCAAAAATACATAAATAATTTGGATTATTTTTTTTTATAATTATCTTAATATGAATATGAGAAACCTTGAAAGATTTTAAAACTTGAACTGTTATGAATCATAAATGAGCCAAATAATTTGGAATGATTCATGAACAAAACCCTAGAATATTCATAATAACAAGTTAGGAATTATGATAAATATATTATGTATTTAAGGAATCTAAATATCTTTTTGAGTGAAATATGTTAATCGAAGAAATATATAAATTGATTAAATATTAGATACATCTTTTCCTTTCATGTAAAGATTTACTAAAAATAATAAATTATAAAATCCAAAAAGTGCATTCAAAATTATGGTGAATAAAAATAATTTATAATTATATCAAAAATAATATTAAATTATTCTAATAAATTTCAAAATTTGGTTATTATGAGGTATGAATGAGCCAATCAAGGAAAAATAGATCATAAGTGTATGGACACAAAATCCTAGCAATAAGATAAAGGTAAAACCCTAGGGTAAAAATTAAAGGAAATTTTGATTTTTTCACCAAGAAGTTATGGAAATCAAAGATAAAATTTGAAACCCTATGCAAAATTTTCAGATTTTTGAAAAATAATATTGAAACTCTAAGGGAAACCTATGTTTTGGTGAGGTTAGATCAATATATGGGTTCACCAAATGTTTGATCATAAATTGAATTAATGAAATATTAATTATAAATTTCACAATCTAAAAGAATACTAATTTTCATGTAAAATGATAGAATTAAATAGTAAAATACATTTTTGACAAGTATATTCTATGACAAACTAGTTTAAAAGTTTTAAATGGAAAAGTAAAGGGATAAATAGAGACTTATCTTATTTGAATACTTCCCTAATTTATGTAAGTTACAAGAGTGATTGAAAAATATGGATGAGATTATGTTCTCATTTTTCCAAAATATGAATGTTTTTTGAGCTTAGGAAAAGAATGAGAGACTCATATAAGAGCACCCATTAGTATTTTGATATGGTTATTACTTTGAGGATGTATCATGAAAGATAGATAATTGTTCTCATAGTTCACCCTTTTCATGTGTAAGTGTTGTATTAATTCATAATATAACCTTATTCAATGTTACTTTGAATATATCTTGAAAATGTGAGAATTATTTGTATAATTATAATACTAGTTTGTATTTTCTTGGTGTTTGTTCATGGATGTCATGTTTATATCATGTATGTATGAGAATACTTGATAGTGAATGCTTTATATTACCTTTTTTTATATAGGTAATATTTATAATTCTAGTTAAAAATTAGTGGTACACACAAAGAGGGGTGAATAAAAAATAACTAAAAAGGATTTGAGGAGGGGCTAGTAACTTAAAAGACTCAAGGATGGGTTAATAATTTAAAATAATTAAAAAAGGGTTATTAAATTAAAATAATTAAGAAGGGTTAGTAACTTAAAATAATTAATTAAAGATTATTAACTATTGATGTGGGTTTTATTAACACTAAAAATACTTGTATGAGATAGCCTCCAACATTTTAGGATTACTGAAAAGGTATTCACTCCAAGGCATGAGTTGCAGGATATTGGGTTTTATAAACAACTTGTAGGTGAAATAATGGTGAGAGAGATATTTTTTTATCATGGGTGAATTAGATAGGGGTGAACCTATATATACTTGATATGGGTGGAATAATTATGGTTCTAACTAAGGTAGGTATGACTTCAAAATAAACTCAGAAAGGAGGGAAAGGTAGGATAGGAATTGAGGCTTATAGACCATACTAGATAAAACCTTTCAAGATGAGTTCTTGAACTTAAGTTAGGATTTGATGTAAGTTGCAATAGTAAATTAGGCTCTATATTATAATGTAGTAGCTAAAAATATAGTGGTAAAAAACATAGTAGTAAAAATTTAGTATGATAAAAACATCGCAAGAATAAGACCTAGTGAGAAAAAATGTAGCGATATTGGTAATGTCACGAAGAGCATAATTGGTAATTTTAGTGATTATCACATTGTTTATTTATTATCTAGTTAATTTTGGTGATATTAGTTAACATTTCATGGTGGAAAATTAATGTACCAAATTTACAAGCAAAATTATAGAGGAAAATGTGATTTTGTGAGTTTGGACCTTTAGTTGAAAGTTGTGTCATCTTTTGTGTGATCGCATCCTTTACTATGTTTTATCTTTTAATACATTTTTTCTTAATATGTTTTATCCTCACTACATTTTTTTCCACTAATTTTTATTAGGATGTCGTAAATTAATAATCAAACATAGTTATGATTCAAAGGGAACTAAAATACAACATACTTAAATACATGAAATCAAAGGTTGTCATGTTTGTTAGACTATAATAAAACATCAAAAGGGGGGATTATGATTTAAAATCAAGATCTATTCAGATCAGCTATAGATTAATATTAATTAATATCAATAAAATATAAATCATAAATAATTAAAGACTAAAAAACTATAATTATTGAACTTCTTATACAATCCACAAGTTAGAGAAGAATCAAGATTTACACATCAAAACTAAGATTGTAGAACTTCTTAGAATTTCCTATTAATATTAATAGCCAAAATTATCCTCCATATTAAATAATAGGATATAATTATAAATAATACTGGGATGGACAAGGCCTCATATCTCAAACAAAGTCTAAAATTAAAATTTCAAAAATAAAAGTGTCTGTTAATCTCATCGAAAACATGCATGTATAACATTGCTCGCTCAAAATATGATTATTCATCTAAAAATACAATATATACATGTTAAATAAATATATAACTCATAGTTATAACTCAAATAGACCATGAAGGTACATATATATAGTTATATGGTGATGATGTGGCACTACTGAAAGAATTTACATTATGACAAAGCAGATGTAGAAGATGATGTGGATGAAATTGAAGTTATAACTAGAGCTACAACTGAGATAGGTACTAGAACTGATGATGATCCTGAAGTGGTTACTAAAATTGGCACAAATTTTGGTTTAATTTGAGTGTGAAATAATGTATATTTGGGAGATGAGCACTATGAGGGGGAGATGCAATTACCCTACTACTATAGTTTCTTGTTTAGCTACCTCCATATGAAGTTAAAGAACATGACTCACCTATAAGTTGATCTCTAATATCTCAAAATGAAGTAGAGTTTTTGTTAATAACTAAGGAAGATTATCCATTAGTTTATTGTGCATTTATAATGAAAATCTAACCCCAACATGTAGTCACTTAGCCCCAATAATTTTATCTCTTTAAAAATTGACTTGCTACATTATCTCATCACTCATTCTATAAATAATGCCTTTAATCTCTGCTCTAAATTTGTCCAATATTGCTTGTATAATATTATAAAAAATGGGATTGGATACCAATTAACCTTTTGGAATGCTTACTTTAATGACTCTTAAGTCAGTCAGGATAGAGATAACTTCCCTCTCTTGGTTGGAAAATTGTTTGGACAAAGCTCACATCTCTTGATGCCATTCAAGTATATTATCCCTCTTTGTAACAATGTAAGTTTTTGCCCCAAAAACCTTAGATGTTATCATTAAAATGACGTGGGAATAAGCCTTATTTCTTATGTCTTGGATTATGAAACATAATTTTCATCAATATCTTTTGTTTTGTTGAATAGTTGAATAATGTCTCCCCATTTGGGTTGGGACATGGCCTTTGTATACCTTATTGAACCAATGGTGTCAGAAATCTCCCCTATTATCCATTGTAAATTATTGACTATCTCCTTGGGGTAATGAATGGTATTAACCTATAGTTGAATTTATATTGTTAGATCAAAAATCTTGAACATTTCCTTGATTACCCCTCTTATTGCATCCACAAAACTATAAGAAACTTCTCTAATCCTATATGAGTATGAAGGATTTATCTTCCTTCTCTTTGTTAGAGAGAAGATATCTTATCTCTAATCCATCTCTATTTACTAGCCTTTATCCATCATAGTTTTCTTCTTGTCCTTTTTCAAAGTGTTTGTCCACCTATCAAAATAGAATTTAACTATAGGTTGCTCAGTTTTCATCAAGTCATATCTTTTAGTTTCTTCTTCTTATTGTAATTTCTTGATCTATGAAGGAATATTTAGGTCAAATTGTTACTTTGTTTGTTCTTATTATCTTGGAAATGGTATTTATTTATCTATCTATGCTTACTATACAATTTTAGGGGGTAGCCCTAGAGGTAACACATCATTTAGGGAGGATGTCCCTTTTACAAGAAAAGGATAAATAACCTTCCTCCAACCAATAACTTATTTATAGATTCATGTATCTATGATGTATTTGGACTTACATTATGCTTTGTGTATTGAAATTTTAGGTGTATCCATATATTTGGATTAAACAATAGGCATTTATACCTATGTAGATGGCTTGGGTGGGGTGATTTGTGAAGCAAAAATAGAGGTAGATTCCAATTTTTCAAAATGTACCCCTTGGCTTGGATTAGGGGACTAAGTACTGGTCCTAATAAAAAATGAATAGGTCACTAGGGTGCTTACTATATTTTTCAAATAGTTAGTAATATAAATTATATATGACCCTAGAATTCATAGCATTAGTGAACATAGAATCTACAATAGTAAGTTGTGATCTAGTGGAAAAAATTGGCAATACAATAGAAACCTAGGTTGGGTGATTTGGATTATAGATTCCAAATAATTTAAAGAATGTGTTACACCAATGATAATTTAAGAATGTGAAGAAGTTATAAAATAATGTGAACTTACATCCAAAAAATGAATATATGGAGTACTAGATACAATGGTTGATACTTCTATGATCTTGGCTGGAGGGATTGAAGAGGTAGTTGGGGATGGATCCTATACTATAGATTGCATTTGGGTCTTTACCTCCCCCATTTAATCTCTTTCTATATCTAAAAATATTTTAGTATCCATAGAGTTAACATAATTTTGGTTAACCTCTTTATATCTTTCTATCATATTTGTTTCCCCTGATTGGGCACTTTCCTCAGACAATTATTCATCCCCTATATATGATTTTTTGTCTTCACTAATGGGCCATAACTCTCTTTTTTTCTATCCTAGATACCCATTTTTATTCATTTCCCATCCTTCTCTCTTCCTCTTCACTATCATATACCGTGATAAGGTTTGATATTCATGTGCCTCTTCTTTAATCCTCCCTCTCTTTAGGGACTTTTATTGGTTCCTTCTTCACTTCCACCTTTTAAGGAGAAATAAGTGGAGTTTAGGATTCCTTGTATATGTAAATATTATTTTGGTAGTTGTATAGGCTGGTCTTGTTGAAGGTGAATAGAAGATGGAGGGACTATAGTGGTGGAAAATGTTGATGGAGTGGGAAGGATAGCCACTACTAGAAGAATGATGGATGGTGAATCTATTTGTATAGTAGGTTGGGGTGATGTCAATGATGGTGAAAAAGAAGAAGAAACAATATGTACTTGAGAAAAAATTAAGAGTTACATGTTGTGCAATGGTTAGTGGATTCAAACAAAAGATATAAAATATACTAGTTACTCTACTTGGACTTACAGGCCTTTATTATTCAACTCTATGTTGTGTAGAGGTAGAAATAACTATGTGTGTAGGTAAATTAGAGGAATCTCCACTCTCTTTTTAGCTTGAGCTCCCCTAGATGAGATAACTTATTATTTTTTTCCCACTTATACTTGAGGAGGGGGTCCACGAATGGGTTTTGAAACCAATTACTGTTTTTTAATCTTTTTAGCATCTTCTTTGGTGATATTTGGATCATGTTGGGTCCTCTACTCCACAATCATCGACATGTTGGATCTTCACATCCTTATTGCCACTTTAAAATTATCTTCAACATTTATAAATACATTTTCATGGTCATAGTCATGGTTCCCATAGTTTATCATGATTTTTGTTTCATATTTATTAAGGTGTGATCTAACATTCCCTCTAAGGTCCCATTGTCTATAGGGTGCCCATGTGAACCCATAATGTTTCCTAATGTTCCCAATAATTTAAAAGTGATCCCAACTTATGTATTTAATTCTACCAATACTAAGAGGGGTGGGATGGATGGATGGATTCTTGTTTTGCCTTCCTTAACTCGATGTCCACACTTTCAACCAATTGAGTAATAATTTATTTCTCAGTAACCTTATTAGGCATAATCATTTGTAATCATAAAGGATGTGCTATAGTTCCCTCTATTTTGATTAATGTGCACTTGGTGTACAGCCATTAATCACCCATATTTTGAATTGTCTTATTTATTTGATCAGATAATATGCACATATTATTTTCATAGATATCCTAATAAACCATAGGGTAAAAGGTTTCAATCATATTATTTGATCAGATAGTATGCACATGTTATTTAAAAACTTGTGGATATGGATAATGTTGAATTAATTGCATATCCTATTCTAAGGGTATTTTTTAGATGGTTTCTAGGGTTCCTAAAATGGTGAGTGGACCATTATATTTATAGCATCCAAAATGTATGAAATCATATAAAATTTTCCATCTATCAAACTTCTAGGAATGTTAATTTTAAGAATTAAATAAGAGCTAATGATTCTCCAATTGTTATGACATTTTTGGATGTTAGAATCATGTCCAACAGAGGGACCCATATCTCATAGATGTAGGAAATAGTCAAAAACCCATATATTATATTTAAAAATTCCATAAAAATGTTTACCCCTAGCTTGAAAATAGTGATACAAATGGTGTAGATAGGGCCCTCGACTATGAAGTTACTTAGATTACCAACCCATTTCTTTAATTTTTTACTAACATTATTATTGAGAAACCATATGTTTACCATATATTTCTTATATGTCATATCAATCACTAGAAGTATATATTACTTATCAAAGGCATTGCCACTTATATATGCATCTGGTACTTTATTACCCTAAAGTGCTATATTTTTTTTATAGTTTTTTACATTCATAAATAAATCAAATAAGAGGTCTATCCATGACATTACCTCTAGTTTGGAAACTATGTTTTGGAGACCCATTGCTTGAATTACAAGTAGATAATATATGTATATCTATGTGAAGATGGATAACTGCTCCTCAACTCTATAGATATGGGTTACCTTGACCACATCCCAAATGGTATAATAATTGTAAAATTTATGGTTTAGGGATTCCCACTCAAAGGCTATATATGTATATCCATTCAACCCTATAATAGATTATGTAGAGGGAACTAAAATCTAACTTATGGCTACCATTGAATCTCTAGTTTGAAAATCCTTTACTCTATGAGAAGTTGGAAATTTATTCATCACAAGAGAGATCTATATTCTTAGTGTGTACTTGTATGTTTGAAATCAATGTAATTAACTAGATTTGGAAATTTGAGATATATTGCTTTAGTTGTGTCTAATTTGAGAATTTAGTGTATTAATTCATTATTTTGTGTGAATTAATGAATGTAATGTATTTTGATACATTTTACTATCTATTCTTTTCATTTTAAATTCATAAAACTAAATTCCAAAAAAATTTAATGCCATGTGGATTATTTCACATGTCCCAATATGTTTAGTCATATTAATATGAAAAATACATCTTTTATACTCTTTCTAACTTATAAATGGTGTTGTTAATATAAATTTATTTCACAAAATAAAGTTAATGAGGTAACCTCTAACATTTTATAATCTCAGTGGAGATTAACTCCACTTTAGGGCACATTTTTAGGTATGGTTTGATCAACCAAGTGCGAGAATAGAAATTTAAGCATGTAATTTGTTCAACTATGTGTGAATGGGTGGGTGAATCCTAGAATAATTTTAAAACCTATTTTAATGGTATGGATGGCACCTATTCTAAAGTGGGTAGACCTTAAAATAAACTCCAAAAGAGGGCAAGGTAGGGTATAAAATAAGGCTCTATGATTTGAAATGGATTACTTTAAAGTTTGTCTCTTTGTAAATAAGTGTCTTAATACCACTGCCTATAGCTAATAGTTATTGCATACACATGCAAACATAGTAGGGTAGTTTGGGATGAAATGATAATGTAAACACTAAGGCCTCAGATAAATATTACTTATGTATAGAGTAGCTATTTCACACTCTTGTTCAAAAGATTATAACACAAACTACAAGGATGTCTAAGGTAGTTGTTTCTCACACCTAGAAGATTATATCAAGAAAATACTTCTACACATTTAAAGAATTGAAATGGTCAACCTAATTGAATAAAATTAATGATATTTACTTAATTATCCAATAACTATTGCACATATTGAATCAACATACACTATAAATAATAATAAGGAACTTTATGTATCTTTTTCACACTTCAAATTACTAAATCAAACAATCAAGAAAGAAACCAATTAATTACATAGAGTTGGAATGGAAGAATATTAACAAAGTTTCATGAAAATAAAAAATATTTATTCCTGTATTGATATTTTTCCAACCCTTGAATATAAGAGGATTACAAGTATAAATATATTTGGTGAGGGGTCACCTCATCCTCCAAATCCATGCAAGTGTTTAAAATTACATGTTAATGATAATTAGAACAAAATTTATAATTAATGTAAGTTTGTATGTATTTCTAAACTTAGTCAAAAATGAATCCTTTGAAATTAGAATTTCTTTTACAAAGACATGAAATGTGTGCATGATTAAAAAAAATCAATTGACTACTATATGTCTTAGTTACACTATAAATTTACATCAAAAAATACATACATACATACATATATATATATAGATACACACACACACACACACACACACACACACACGCACGCACGCACGCACACACACACACACACACACACACACACACACACACACACACACACACACACACACACACACACACACACACACACACACACACACACACACACACACACACACACACACACACACACACACACACACACACACACACACACACACACACACACACACACACACACACACACACACACACACACACACACACACACACAAGTAATTGAATAAATTAAGGATTACTAGTCAATGGAGGTTACATGGTTGAACTAATAGTTTTTAGAAGGTCCGTAGTGGAAGGTATAGTTTAACTAGAAGACCTAGGCATAACATTATTCTTTGCTTCCAAATCCTATTAAATCTTATTCCCAATGATGTGTTGTGACCTTTTTGCATCCATGTTTAAAATGGAGGTTATATAAACCTTAGTAACATGCACTATTAATTATGTATGTTTTGCCTTGGTGGCTCTAAATTCCACCCAAAATATCTCCACCTTTGTTACCTTATTTTTTTCAAGGCCCAAATCTTGTTCAATTTCTTATAATATACATCCTAATATACTTTTCTTAAAACAAGATGACTCTTATTTTAGTAGTTGATCAAAATTGGCTGTGCTTATCAATTTATCTAAAGAATCAAGGGCCTAGGAAATTTTTAGCTCATCCCAAATTTGTAGGACTTTATTTTCATACTCAATAAATTTTGGAATTAAGGATTATACACTTAATACCTACTCCCTATATTTTGATGTCCTAATTACCATAATATTCTAACTATTGGATGCTTCCAATGGTATCATGAAATCAAGATGGATGAAAGCATTATTGGTTTTATACAATTCAAGGAAATTTAGTTTATTTTTATCTTATTTAAAAGAATTAAATAATTTGACTGTTTTAAATATATGAGGGGATAATTCATCCCTTTTAGATATAATAGTCTCCAAAATGTTATAAATACTTAGAAAAATGTTATATACATCACCCTCAATTTCTCTTGGAACTTGAACAATTTACTATTATTCCCTCACCTACTCAAGCTCCTATTGTAACTCATTCCTAGCCTGATTTGTGCCCACATGAAGTTATAGTAGTACATATATATTTTCCTATAGGGAGGGCTTTAAATTCTCATTATATGGAGACTAACCAAGTCTCCTATTATTTCTCCTTGAAAATGAAAATACATAATGCCAGCTCCCAGTTGTACACCTCTAACACTTAGCCTTACACACTTTGAAAGTAAATGGAAAGAAAAGATGAAAAACACATTGATATGTCATTGTAACTAGGGAAGGGTTTGTCATCTAGAATGGACCAAAAATAATAAATCACTGAGAGGTACCTATAAAGGGTATGGTCAACTCCCTCTTACTTATGGCTTTGCCTGAACCAAGGTGAGAGGACCTATGGGGTAGCTTCCTCGCATGGAGTGATTCTATAATTCAAACTCCATGGGGATTTTTAGCACATTATAACATAAATGTGACCAAGTCATAACCAAACTTATTTAGTCCAACCAGGAAGGGTTATCACATTTTATGAATAAACAATCTACATCACATACAAGCTACTAAAGATAGATAATTAAATTTCTTTCATACTTCATTTTAAATAAATTTTCAATAATAAGGGGTTGAACAGAGGAATGTAATGCTAGGTATTGACAACACAAAATGTAGACACATGTTAAGAATGCAATATTCTTGCATTTACATGAAAATAACACTTATGCTTTGAAACAAGGGGTATTGTTTTTAAGGTAGGATAGTTTGATAATAATAAAGAGGAATGGCATGGTGGTGTGCTGGTAGTTTTCAATTAGTAGGGTTTCTTTCAAAATACATGACATTACTTATTACAAAGATGTAGGAAAACTAAAATTCAAGCCATAGAAACTATAAGGAGAAATTTATATCCATTGGTACTAATATAATGAAAATTCCTAAATGATCCCTTTAACCCTAGAACATACACTGAAACTAGAAACTCAAACACTTTCTTATAATAAATTATTGAACACAAGGTGCCCTTAAAATGTATTAAACAACATGTTTCTAAATATAACTATAGAAAGGGACTTATAACCTAGGTTCATGCTCAAAATGAAAACTAGTAATGAACACAAACCCAAATATCCAATCAACATAACTTGTAAAAGACATTATTGCATTTCATTAATAGGATACAATAAAGAAACACAAGTATTTTCCATTAACTTGAAAGAAAATATTACATAAACCAATGTTTTAAAATGTTGCCATGAGGACAAGCATTGTGGATTTTATCCATGTTGGATAGGGGAGACATATAGAGATGTTCTCAGAAATTGCTAATGTTTATACACTACAAACACCTTAGATCCCAAAATACAAACAACAATGATCCCAAAATTTGGAAGAACATATAATTTGGATAAAAACAAAGACCAACACAATGGCTAACCAACCTTTTGAATAGAGGAAAAGCCCTCTATATATACATTTTTTAGC
Source organism: Torreya grandis (assembly GCA_037957365.1). NCBI lineage: Eukaryota > Viridiplantae > Streptophyta > Pinopsida > Cupressales > Taxaceae > Torreya > Torreya grandis. Next base: position 4,109,727 of record JARHVA010000940.1, read on the forward strand.
CATTTCAAATCTACAATTACCAAAGTCCCACTGAGATACTCTTAGCTTAAACAAATCCTTTACCATGTCCAAAATCTTCATATATTTGCAAGGAAAATGATTGTTACAACTTCCTTTACAAGGAATGATGGATATTTGCAATAAACCCTTTGATTTTTTGGCTATAAATGATTTTAAATTATTTAGAAGGAGAATATTCATGGTGGAAGAAAATAAACCATTTGTATCTATGTGTAACTACCTGAAGATGCCCTAGACCACTTACTTACATAGCTAAAACCTCCTAGACAACTACCCCTCCCTTTATGCATGACATGGAACAACCTACTCTTGTAATGATTTCCTAGGAATATTATAGATCCATGGCCATTTGAATGATATTATTTGGAGTGGCCCACTTTGGATTTGTAAACCTATAATATGCTTCTATGGATGAGCTTGGATAAGCACCAAAATAAAAAATGCAAAAGACTAAGGTTATTTTCAACCTTTTACTTTTTGGTTCCAACTTGTATTTTACATTTTGCATTTTTGCACTTTTGATTTTTCACATTTGGCCTTTTATGGCTTCCCTCATATATATTTTTAATGCAAAAATTCAATATTTTTAACTTCTGACTTATTTGGGCAAACCTTGGCCAAATTTGTAATTTACAAATTACCAAGTTGTTATTAGTGATGGAATCTCCATTAAATACATTACACAGGGTCTTTGAATGTGTCGTGCATGCCTATGTGGTATTTCCATTTCACTGTATTCATTTACTTGAATTGTGATCATTACCCATAAGACACATGTCAATACATCATTGGATCCAAATCCTTATCTATATAATAAATGTGAGCATGCCACTTGGTAGCTTTATGTGCTCTCAGCACCTATTTAACAATAGCTTTAACTATGATCCATTAGATTTTTATTAATAACCCCCATGATCATGCCACTTGGATAATCTATGGGCTTTCTTGCACCTTACATAGTCAATCTCTATCAGGCTAACACCCTTCCACCACATGCCAGCTCTTTATTCATCCCAAATCCTTTGTCAAGTTATCTCTCACTTGTGTCATCAATAGTGAAGCTTGATGGAATGTGGACCATCAATCTAGATCTGAAGGATCAAATTCCATTGGTTGTCTATATGGCTTAAATTTAATGTCCACATGCCCATCACTTGAAATCTACATGAACATTTTTTATGGGTGAATGACCATCAAATTTAAGCCCCAATAGATAACTACTATGGCTTAAATTTGATGTTCATGATATCATCATTTTTCATCCATGTGACCATATTTGATGGGAATGCAACCATCAAATTTAAGCCCCAATGGATAATTATCGTGGCTTAAATTTGATATATGCATACCCACTATTTAATATTCACATGACTGTCAATAACATTCACACTACCATCAAATTTAATCCATAATGGATAATGGTTGAGATTAATTTTGATGTCTGTGTGACTATCAATGACATCTACATGGTTATCACACTACTTATTCAACTTTTGAAAGCTTGCATCTTTGAGATAGAAAAAACATGAAGGCACCAAAATTGTGGGAGATGTTTATGGCATTAAAAATATTGGTTCTATGTTATACATCAGCCATGAGATTCTTTTTAGATAAACTTAAATAAATGTATAAGTATATTAACTATTCCACTTCTATGTTTACCTTGATCTGTGCTAAATAGTCCTCTATCTAGCTTGTACCATTAGTTTTATTTATATAGATCAAACATGGACCATCATCTCTTATGCATAGGGCCCAATACTTTGTTCCATATATCATATAATTTTTTATAGGGTCCCCATTATGATGACACTTTCCACCTTCATTCTTGTCTTGGGCACCATTGAAAGGTCATCCTTCATCACACTTCATTTGATCATTCAACTTTATGTTGACATGTACCATTTGATCATGATCCATAAGCCCAACCATGATTGGATTGATATTGATAAGGATAATCACTAAGTTAAATCTTAGAACACAAAGACTTAGGATAAAGGACTTAGCCTAAGGTTTTGGGGTGTTTATAAATATGAATGGGACCTAGGATTTTGAGCTTAGTCTATAACAAAGGGACTCAATGTTACTTAGACCACATTAATAAACAAAAGGGACCAGAAACATTAGTTAGACCATGTAAATAAATCATCTCTTATGCATAGGGCCCAATACTTTGTTCCATATATCATATAATTTCTTATAGGGTCCCCATGATGATGACACTTTTCACCTTCATGCTTGTCTTGGGCACCATTGAAAGGTCATCCTTCATCACACTTCATTTGATCATTCAGCTCTATGTTGACATGTACTATTTGATCATGATCCATAAGCCCAACCATGATTAGATTGATATTGATAAGGATAATCGCTAAGTTAAATCTTAGAACACAAAGATTTAAGATAAAGGACTTAGCCTAAGGTTTTGGGGTGTTTATAAATATGAAGGGGACCTAGGATTTTGAGCTTAGTCTATAACAAAGGGACTCAGTGTTACTTATACCACATTAATAAACAAAAAGGGACAACAAAAATTAGTTAGACCATGTAAATAAATAAAAGGGACTAGGCTATGGGATATAAAAGGGGTCCCAATATGGATTTTCATATTAAGGTTTGGTCATGTTTTTAGACACCAAAATTGTGTCTAACCCTTGTCATCCTCCCCTTAACCCCTGTCGACCATTTTACCACAAGCCTTGACCTTGGCAGCATGTAAGAATGAGCAGAAGGCTAAAATTAGCCTCTATCCCCATTCTGCATCTGCCAACACCAGTCACTACTCGATCAACGTTGTCAACGTCGATCACCTTTTTGACTGACATCGACAGTCCTATCGGCATTGGTCAACCTTAAACTACGTCTGTTAATTCGTTTCTCAATCTGTTATCCATTATTTAGTTGCCAATCAGTTTGGCAACCGGTTATCAGACCTTCGACATCAAAAATGTTTCTTTGATCCACACCCCACGACAATGATCAACCAATTTTTGGCATCCAGTCATCTGCAATCATCTCTCATGTTCTCTCTCTCCGGTATAGGGACTATGCATCAGTCTGCTACATCAAATCTCTGTAACATAGTGACAACATCAATCATGTCTCTGACTTTTATCTTCAGCGTATAACAGGTAAGCTTTGCTTTGTGTTTTTGTTTTACTCTCTGGTTATTGTTTTTTTATTTGATATCATTATCCAAATTTAGAGTTAGACCATAACCCTGACCTTATTTCCACTCGTATCACCTCTATCCACCCTGTCTAGAAAATACAGTCTGTAACTCTGCCCAGATCCCTATACAAACCCTCAAACAAATCTCTCTGACTCCTAAACCATCTTCCCGAATCCTCAGACAAAAACATCTTACCTTTTTGCAAATCCTAAGACCCTGTCTAGACCTGACCAGACCCCATCCAAAACTGCTACCTCAACTGATGCCGATCGTTACCTCGACCGACGCTAGCACTTTAACCGATGTCAGCACTCTTCTTGACTGACGCCGGCATAGAGACCGACACTGGTGACTGTGCAGAGTAGTTTGCTTCATATCAGGTATGCATTCTGCTTTTCATCTTTTATTTCTTTCATTCTATCTTTCATTATTTCTACTTTAGTCAAATATTCTATTTTTGATCAGTGGGTTGATATCCCTTAAGGAAGTCTTCGTACTTCAGGGATCAATCTTTTGCTTGACAGCCCACCATCTCCTTGTCTAACATTTTTCATGTTTTAGTCTCTTCTTCTTTGCAAGTGTCATTCCTCCACAGCCAAAGAGGAGTACCTTCCAACGTCTGATTTTGGTGCGCATGACCATATCTAGGTAACATCTAGCCTTGACCATTTCTTTTAGTTTCTTAATTCTTCTTTGAATGTAGAAAGCGATATAGCGTAGAAACATTTTGGCACACCCGGTGGGACCCTTAGGGAATTCCTTGGGTTCTTTCTTTCCTTTTCTTTTCATATAGGTGCATTAGGTTTCTCCCTATTCGCCTCTTTCGTCTCTTCTAAATGACATCATAAGTAGGACTAAAAAGAACTTTTCTTTCTTTTCTTGCACTTCTAGACTAGTCAAAAATCATATTCTTCAACCCATTCTCAACTTGTTTTCATTCCAACTTCACATTTTGACTTGGACTTAAAACACTTTGCATTCATTTTTGCTTGCTTGCATTTCTTAGACCACACATAGTAATTAATAACCACATATTGAATTAATCTAGTCCACTTGATGTTACACGACCAAACCACTTGCACAAAACAAACATCTTAACTTACCTGAGACAAGGCCCGACTAGGATTTCATCCCCCAACAGATACCTTACCCATCCTGGTGATCTTACTTGGATTTCATCACCAAGGGGAAATCCCACTCCGTTCTCTGGCGGAGTCTAATCTCTAGGGGAAGTATATTTTGGCTAAGTGGGCCCAGTTTATCACTGGACTCGTGAAGTGAGGGGAGCTTGCTCCTTAGCACCAGGCCTTGTACAAAACCTAACACAGACTTCTTGAGCACCATAACTAACCTAAAACCATCCATAGACTCTTCTTCTAGGACCCGACTCAAAATCCAATCTTCCTCTACACATATTTTAAGGCATAAGCCACTATAATCCTAGTAATTTACTCCTAGGGTTTTAGGATCTGCTTGTGTTCTTCATCTTTTCTATTCTTATCTGCTTGTTTGAGCTTGTGAGGATGTTCTTTCTTGCCTTGAATGGTTCTGACTCGTAGCCAAGCCAAGGCTCTAGTCGATCACGCGAGGCATCATCTGCTTCCATCTACCTCGTCCATAACCAGCCCTATAATGGAGTTCCACTCAGAGACTGAAAGAAATCCTACTAGACCATCCCTGACCCAGACTTTTATTGTCCCAGAAGGGGACCAAGATTTTGCACAATTCTTGGACCTCAACGTCAAAGCCTTGCAACACTATCTCACGAATAGCCGAATGTGAGACTCCTTGGGCAATCCAATGTATAGAATGCCGACCTCTTTTCTCAAGAATGTGGCCGTATCAACAGTGTCCGTAGTTCAACCCTTGGACACCCAGGATATTGCCTCGACCAATGACCAGCCTTTGACCAACCATCCAAGTGTGGCCTCTCCCTCTATCATTGGGCCCACTTCTACCAGGGTTTCGGCCCCTATCAACCTCAGCCCACTCAACCACTTTCTACCCCCTTTCAGAATCTGGTCGTCTCTATTCCACCTACCCTTGCTCCTATCAACACTAGGGTGGCTACCTATCCATTGGCCCATGTTACCTCTAACCAACCTCCCATGACAACATCGAACCTAGCCATGCCTTCTACCCAACCATCCTTAGTCTCCTCTTCTATCCCTATGACTAGTCATCCGTACGTTACACCCTTACTGGTACAACCGACTACGTCATATGCTTCTTCTAGCCTCTTTCAAGCACCTTACAATCTAGGGGGTGCTCCACCCACCAATCCATCAGTAGATATCATCAAAATGCTGATGGACAAGATGTCTAGCCTAGAGACCTCTATTTTTGGCTCATGCAATACTCTCTCATACAAACAAATTTGCAATGAGCCCATTCATCCTTCTGTCTCGATCAGACCATATCCCAGCCAGTGGGAATTTCCTAAGTTTTCTCATTTTCAAAGCAAGGAAGACCCACAACAGCACTTACGGGCATTCAGACATGCCTGTTACCTTATCGCACACGACGATGCATTACTTTTACGCACATTTCCTATGTCTCTCTCAGGTGCTGCACTTGATTGGTATAGCTCCCTTGCCAACCATTCCCTCTTCACATTCACTCAGCTAGCCCAGCTCTTCCTTGATCATTTCTCTATCAACATCACCAAGAAGGTCTCAATCACAGACCTCTATTCTATCTGCCAATTCGAGGATGAATCCATTGCTAATTTCGTCACTCGATGGAGGGGCCTCATCAATCAACTCTCCTTTTCCTTACCCCAACTCGAGCTTATTGAACTTTTCTCCCAAGCCTGTGCCAAACATATTTCTTCCACCTTGAGGGTTCAGACCTTTCACACTTTTGACGAAGCCTTCATGATGGCCCGTAAACTTGAATTACGTGCCATCGAGGAGAATAAAGTCAAGTTGCAGAGCAAGAATCCCAACTCCAAGACCAATTACCCCTCTTCTAAACCTTCCTCATCCAATCCTAAATCTAAAGCTTTAGCAAATGCTATGGTCGTTAGATCTTCCTCCTCTTTGCCTTCAACTAATCAGCCTGAGTCATCCACATCTTAGAGTGCCACCCGCCAATTTTATCAGAGATACGTTCATCGACAGTATACTCCACTCAGAGAATCATACGCATCTGTGCTGGAAAAACTCATCAAACAGGGGGCCCTCAATCTCCCCCAGATCTGACCACCTCCACAATTTGATCCCTCATGCACCATCCCTATGTGGTATAGGGAAAATGACTTCTACAACTACCACCGTGTTAAAGGTCATGACACAGGCAACTGTAAAACCCTTAAAAACATAATCCAAGACATGCTTGAAAAGGGTGACCTCATCCTAGACAATCCCAATGCACCACCTAATCAGGGTATCGACATCTTCAAATAACCATTCCCCAATCATCCACCAACTCAAAACAATGTCCAGACCTTGATTGATAACACTCGTGAACACAACATTCGAACAGTCAATACGGTCTTGCCCTTCATTTCCAACCAACCTCAAGAGGTGAGTCCATCCATCAGTCCATCACATGTGGATGAACCTCTTTCTTTGGTTAGTTCTCCGTCAACCTCTCTCATCTTAGAGGATGCCTCGACCTTACTAGCACCACCGGTTTCACCATCCTCCTTCTTGCTACCTATGGAAGACCCGACATTTCCTACTCCTCGACCGCAAGTAGAGGGCACGATCATCCCTGCCCTTTACCCATTTAAGGAGCCTCATTCTCTAGTTTCTTCTCCACCTAAGGAAGAACCTGCCTCTCCTTCATCTCCAACCAAGGATGAACCTGTCACAACTCCACCATGCCATGGGTCTAAGGCTACTACACCCGTCTCACCTTCAGTCCCAAAACTGTCAACATCTTCTCAAGAACCCAAATCTCAGCCAACATCTTCTCAGCCATTTTCTCGATTAGTGGAGAAACTCAAACTTCTCCCTTCTAGGAAAGTGGAGCATTAGGGATTGTGGGAGCATCTCACAGCTCTTCAACATGCCCGTGCCCTCTCATCTCATGCTACTAATCCTCCCATGGTAGAACCTCCCAAGACTCTCAACAAAAACCAGACTCCCACTTCTAGATCGTCTACACCTCAACCAACCGCATCAGGACCGAAACCCTCATCTACCCCATCTAAACTAATCAAGTCACTTGGCGTTCACCCTATCTCCAACCTCACTCATCCACAAGTAAAGGTGGACTTAGACCAGACTTTGACCAATAGTAGTCTTCAACCCAAATCAAAGAAGACTGCCAAACCACAGAGGCAAATGCCTCCTCTCCCATCACCATTGCCCTCCATTTTGGGCCCTCATCCTTCAACCCTAACCAAAGTCCTCCCCACTCATACCTCTAATCAAAACTGGTTGCCTCCTCTACTTCCTTTGCCTACTGCTAGCCTACCCTCTCCCAAAAGGATGGTACCTCTCATGAAGAATGTACCATCTCTACCTGTCGCCGCACCATCAACCCAAAAGGTGGTACGAAAACCTCCTCTAACTCTGCCCAAACAAAAGTCACCAGCATCGCATACATCGATGAGCATAGACCCTTTAGCAGGCTCATACTCTTTGATCTTGCACCAACTTTTGCAGACTTCCAGCATAACTCTTCCACCCATCAGGCCTTTCCAACCCCTCGGGTCTAAACCCTCCTGGTTCGACGACACGAAGATTTGCTTATACCATCATATGCTAGGACACGATACCGAGACTTGTTGTGCCCTCAAAGTTATCATTTGCCGCTATCTGGAGAAAGACACTCTTCTCTTTGAGGACACTATCGACTGACCCCTGACTCCTTCTCATAACCCTCCAACCTCTTCAAACCCATCAACATCTCATCAACAGGTTACAACCCCTTTATCTCCTTCACCTCCTATCTTTGAAATCAATGCCATTCACATAACCACTAGGTCACAAAAGGACAAGGTGAAAGAAAAAGCCGCCATTCCTTAGACCTACCCTTTCATCAATCCACCTCAACCGCCCAAGCCTAGGATTTCTATCCTTGGCGCGCCTCAACCCCCCTCTTCTTCTTCTTCTTCCAGACCAATTCATGACTCCATGTTGAAACAGCTTCACCAAATGCCCGTGAAGATGTCCCTCTATGACCTCATCCAAACCTCACCTCAACATCACCAAGCCCTCATCAGAGCTCTACAGGCAGTGGAGGTCTAACCCGAGGACCCCCAGCCACTTGCTGCCCTTGTCCACTCCTTAGGCCCTGTTGCCTCCATCACATTCAGCGATTCTGAGATTCCCACATCCAACATGGAAGATCAGGATGCCACCCTCTTCATCACTACCTATGTTGATCAGACACACATTAAATGTGTTATGATTGACAGAGGCACCAGCATCAACATTATCTCCACCCATGCCTTTGATCAGTTGGCTCTTCCCAAGAATTACATTTCCAAAACTGACGCAATCTTGTGCTCCTTTAATGACACCACTACCATGACCATTGGCACAGTCATCCTTCACATTTGCATTGGTCCACGCATAGTCCCAGAGCTCTTCTATATCATCGAAGGAGAGTTTCAATACAACATCTTGCTAGGCTGACCCTGGATCCGTGCCATGGCCTGTGTCCCCTCCACCCTGCACCGTTGTGTGAAATTTGAGCATGACAGGTAAGTCCACACCATTCCCGTTGACCCTTCACCCTTCAAAACTTGTAACACTACCTACCATCCAAATGACATCCTCATTCCTATCAAGCCATCAATTTCGACACTGCCTCCATCTGTGGAAGCTTCGACTAGTTCACAACAGGCGGTCACCCTCACACCTCCCCTTTAAGCGATGACCACAAACCCCATGGAAGACATCTTCCAAAGACTTTCATTGGGGGAGTATCACTTGCTAACCTTAGACATTACGACCATCGGATCGGGATGATCGTGCCTTATGGTTCTCCTCACCTCTGAACTAACCTCATCTATGGGGGGCTCAATCAAGCTCCTACTGATGGTAATCCTCTTTTTTCACCCCAACCTTTCACATCAGACTTCTCGTTTCTTGGCAACCTCGCCTTTGCACACACTTACCTTTATAGGTGTGCATGGAAGGGTTTTGGTTTCGGATGCTATGAGCAGGGCTCCCATCAGCCCATCGAGCCGCTCAATGATGATGATGCCAAGAAACGGTATGGCCTAGGATATCACAACCCCACTCAAGACCCTGAAAACCTTTACCTCAAGCCAACCATTGACCAATCTCCTCCAAACTTGCCTATTCTTCCCCCTTCACCTACGGAGTCAGTGGTTTTCATTCCTCCTAGTTTTTTTTTGCATAAACACCATCCGCCTAGAACCCTTGACTTATCAACTAAACGGGGTGCCCAAATCTCTCCCTCTCATTTTCCCCAGCATGATAGAAGATGAGTCGGCAACCATTCACACTGTCCACTGCGTTGATGATGATGCCATTCTTTCTTACATGGGTGTCGACGATTATTTCATCCAGCGCTCCCTCCCTTCTGAGACCCAGGTTATGTTAAATGAATCAACCATTGACATCAACCTTCCTTCTTATGATGTTCCTTATGTCTTAAAGATTGGCCAATCTTTAGACACTCAGGAGCAGCTTGACTATATCCAGTTCCTCTCCAACCATAGCAAGGCCTTTGCCTAGACTTATAGTGACATGCCTGGCATCGACCCCACCATCGCTACCCATAACATTGTCACCAAACCATAGGCTAAGCCTGTCAGGCAAAAGCTTTGAAATATGCATCCTCGCATTGCCCTCCTTGTCAAAGAGGAGCTTCAGCGCCTCCTTTTTGTCTCCTTCATCTAGCCCATCGATTATCCACAATGGGTCTCTAACATCGTCGCAGTCACCAAGGCGACTTGGGGGATCCAGATCTACACGGACTATCACGACCTCAACTTAGCCTATCCCAAAGATGATTTTCCTCTTCCCAACATTGACCAGCTTGTTGATCTTACGGCCGGCCATGAGATGCTATCTCTCATGGACGGGTTTTCAGGATACAATCAAATCCTGATTACTCTGAAAGATCAGCACAAGACCACTTTCATTACCCCATGGGGGACTTTCTGCTATCGAGTCATGCCTTTCAACTTGAAGAACACAGGCGCCACTTATCAGCATGCCATAACCTACATTTTCCACGATCTCCTCCATAAAATCATGGAGGACTATGTGGATGACCTGCTCGGCAAGTCCAAGCTTTGCCATGACCATCTGACCATTCTCAAGATCATCTTTTCTCGTCTTCTTCAATACAATGTTTGTCTTAATCCCAAGAAATGTGTCTTTGGGGTCCTCTCTGGCAAGCTTCTCGGCTTCATCGTTTCTTTCCATGGCATCGAGATAGATCCCACCAAGATTCACGCTATCCTCAAAATGCTGCCCCTGACCAATCTCAAGTAGCTTCATAGTTTGCAAGGGAAGCTCCAGTCCATTCGCCATTTCATCTCACAGCTTTCTGACCGCTGCCAACCTTTTCATTATCTCCTTAAGAAGGATGTCTCTTTTACATGGGATAAATACTGTCAAGAGGCTTTTAAAGCCCTTAAATGCTATCTGGTCTCTCTACCAGTCCTCATTCCACCTAAAGATGACCAACCCTTCTACCTTTATATCTCAGCCACTAATCATTCGTTAGGTGCCATGATCACGCACCGAGACAAGCATCACCGTGAGTAAGCGATCTATTATATCAGCCAAACATTGGTCAACTATGAAACTCGGTACACCCATACCGAGAAACTCTGTCTGGCATTAGTCTTTGCCACTACCAAGCTCTGCCAATATCTTCTTAATCACAAGACCTTTGTCATCACCCACACCGACCCTCTCAAGTATATACACTCCAAGCCATATCAGAATCAACGTATGGCTCGGTGGCTCATGCTGCTTGCTGAGTTCGACCTTGAATTCATCTAGTAGAAATCTATCAAGGGGAAAACCATCGCTGATCAACTAGTAGATGCCCCTCTTCCTGACAATCAACCTTCACAGTGTGATTTTCTTGATGAATCTATCGCTGCACTTTCCACCGATGACACCGTCTATCAGATGACTATGTTCTTTGACGGCTCCAAATGTCAACTCGGTGGGGGTGCTGGGGTCATTCTCATCCCACTCAAAGGGGATCCCATGCCTTTGTCTTTTAAGCTTGACTTTGATTGTACCAATAATATGGCCGAGTACAAGGCCTTAATTTTGGGACTTCAGACCGCCCTCTCTCTCAGCATCAAGTCCATCAACATCTTTGGTGACTCGCAGCTTGTCGTCAATCAAGTCAACGGTTCATACCTCTGTAAAAATGAAATTTTGCAAAGGTACAAAAATCATACTGATATTCTCCTTGCATCTTTTGACCATTACCTCCTGCAAACTGTTCCTCAATCCACGAATAAGTTTGCTGACACCATGGCTTCTCTCGCTTCGTATATCCCATCTTCCTCATCTACATCTAGACTTTTTGTCATGGTGCATTGTGTGCCGTTGCCTTCCTATATCTCTCCTCATATTAATCATGTCAACACTATAGACCCTAGCCCACGAGATGCTTGGTATAAGCAACTTGTGGACTTCTTATCTTTTTCTGTCATTCCTCCCAACCTCTCTAGCAATGTGCGACGAGATTTTATCAAGCGTACCACTCGCTATACCATGCTAGGGGGTCTTCTCTATAAGCGAGGATTCGATGGCCTCCTTCTTCACTGTCTCACCTCCACTGAAGCATCTCAGGCCATTAAGCAAGTCCATGATGGGATTTGTGGTAGAGGTTTTAGTGGGAATTCAGTTGCCAAGCGCATCCTTCGTCTGGGCTATTATTGGCCTACCCTTCATCAAGACTGTAGCGACTATGTTTGGTGTTGCATCAAGTGTCAGCAACACTCTAACTTGCTTCATCTCTCCAACCATGCCTTACAAATCGCTTAGGATTTTTGGCCTTTTTCTCAGTGGGGTTTAGATCTCATTGGTGAGATTAACCCCCACTCATCTCTTCATCATCAATCCATCATCACAGCCACTGAATATTTTACCAAGTGGGTGGAAGCCATTCCTCTCATCTCCATAAAAGCCAACAAGATCATCGACTTCATCAGGACCCACATCATCTGTCATTTCGGTGTCCCTTATAAGATCATCACTGACAACGGCAAGTCCTTCAAAAACAAGACTGTCCAAAAGCTATGCGACTCATTTGGCATCAAACTCAGTTTCTCTTCACCTTACTACCCACAAGCAAATGGGCAGGCTGAGGGTTCCAACAAAATTCTCACTAAAATTCTCATGAAGGTGGTCAGCGACACAGGAAGGGACTGGCACATTCACATTCCCTTCGCTTTGTGGGCCTACCGCACTAGCATCCGAACCTCTATGGGTGCTACCCCTTTCTCTCTCATGTACGGAATAGAGGCTGTCCTACCTCTCAAAGTACAGATCCCATCTCTCTGCATCTCTCTACATGACATCCTTTCCAATGATGACTTTCATCAAGATCGCTTAGATCAACTTGAGTTACTTGATGAGTGCCGTCTTGCTTCCCTTAATCATCTCCATGTCTATCAACATCACATCAAACACACCTATGACAAAAATCTGTGAGAATGAGATTTCAACATCGGAGACCTCATCCTCAAAGAGAATCAACATGTGACCAATATGGAGCGAAGTAAACGAGGCAAGTTTTCTCTTAATTGGCTTAGACCTTTCATTATCATGCACAAGTATGGATCAGGGACTTACCATCTATCCTCTCTTGATGGACGACCAAAACCTGAGCCTCTTAATGCGTTGCATCTGCGACCGTTCTACTGCTAGTCGAGTACTTGTTCACTTGACACTTAACTTGAGCTCGTCCCTTGAGCAATCCCTATCCTCTTAGTCCTAATTCCTTTCATCCCTATTCCTCTTAACAATTCCTCTAACCCTTTTATACAGTATGGATGCTTTGTCCTAATAAAAGGGAGCCCTTGACCTTCTATAATCTTGTCCATGACTCACTTTTCTGTCAAAACAAATCAAGATGTCAAAATATCGAAGGTCACAAAATCAAAAATTAAAAAGGTAGACTGTTCCCTCGAAGGACAGCTGTACTATCATTGCTATAATTAATAGACTACTCCCTCGAAGGACAGCTATTCAAAAGCCCTTATATTAAGCAAAATTCTAGACCACTCCCTCAAAGGATGGCTATGACTAACTCTGGCAATCAACAGCACTATCTTAGAAGCTTCCTGTATCGATCAACTTCACAACTAACCACCAAGCAATGACATCTCTATGTAGACTTCCCGCATTGATCAGTCTGTGCTTAAAAAAAAAAAAAAAAATGAGTCATGGACTTGACTTATAGTTGTCTCAGGGTCTCCTATAAAAAAGGGCAAAGTTATCTTTGCTCTTAAAACAAGTTACCCTATTTTCCTCCTCCTATCACCTGCTCAAGGGACTTCGAGCTCACTTTAATGTTAAAGTGATTCGATTACCGTTCTAACACAACATCTGGTCAATGACGTCATGCATGAATGGGGCTCTTGGTTCTAGTAACCCCTATCTATGCTGTCATTCTGGTCCTTATCAATGAAAGAGCAATATGCCTTTCACTTCTTTTGCACTTTGGTCACATTCACTTTCATCACTTGTCCATCCTAATCAACTCAACTCAACTCTCTTTTCAGGCCACTCCCATAGCCTATTCACACTAGTTTCTATGGACACCAATACACATGGAAACTATTGACCAGACGCAATTTATGTTACGCATAAACCAATACTTGCTGACGCATAAATAAACCTCAATTCATCTTTAGCATACATCCATCACGAATATGGAAAATGGCTAGGGATGAAAGACCCCTCAACCAATGTTGCAGAATACACCATTTGGAAAAGGCTGTAACATCTCTTTCTCTAAACCTATCGACCACTTTGACTAACCCAATCATCAACCAATCTTCTCAACTTGTTCGAACTACATTGGTCTGAGGCCCTATGATCGGGGCTATGTAGGCAGCACTCAGATGATACGACATCCTCTGGGATTAGCTTGACCACCCTCGTTTGTTCATCTCTCTGATGGACAAACCTTCTTTCTTCCTTTTGACCATGACCTTGCCCTCGACCAAGACCAATTCTATCCCTTTGACCCTTCCTCCCTTTTAGGGAGAACTACATTGGCCTGAGGCCCTTTCCACAGGGGCTATGTAGGCAACACTCAGATCACATAACGTCTTTTGAGGTTAGCTTGGCCACATCCTTTCATCCATTCCTCCACCTCGACCAATGACCATTAGAGATCATGCCTATCTCCTCTGACTTCGACCACTTTCAGGACAATGTTGCTTTGGTTGTTTTTGCCTATATGCTACCCCATGACTAGTTAGCCAAATTGTCCACAAACTATTTTTTGACCCTCACAAGTATAGGATTGCAAGCCGGTTGATCCACACTACTTGTGACATTTTCGTGTTTTCTAAGAGCACTTCCTGAGCCTGAGATACTTGGAACACGATGACCCATTGGAGCTTTAGTTTCGATTGAATAACCCAATCAGTAGATGACTAAATGCTGGGGCCTGGTTATTTCAATTTTGGCACTCTTTGACCCTTAACTTGCAACAATTTGACCTGACCATCTTATGACATGGTATACACACAATCACGACTTTTGCAGCGTTCACCCTCACCTCCTTTTTCATCCACTCTTTGTCAAATTAGCACCCGATTCCCAGTTCCCTTCCCTCGACTCCTGCTTTGAGGGGGAATACCTCATCCATAATCGGGGCAATCCACCTCCTTTTTTTGTCTTGCAGTTCGTCTAGAACAACCAACAAGACAAAAAGGGGCAAATGTAGACACCAGAATTGTGTCTAACCCTTATCATCCTCCCCTTAACCCCTATCGACCATTTTCCCACAAGCCTTGACCTTGGTAGCATGTAAGAATGAGCAGAAGGCTAAAATTAGCCTCTGTCCCCATTCTACATCTACTAACACTGGTCACTACTCGATCGATGTCACTGACATTAGTCACCTTTTCGGCTGACATTGGCAGTCCTGTCGGCGTTGGTCAACCTTAAACTACGTCCATTAATTTGTTTCTCAATTTGTTATCCATTATTCGGTTGCCAATCAGTTTGGCAACCGGTTATCGGACCTTCGACATCAAAAACATTTCTTTGATCCACACCCCACGGCAACGATCAACCAATTTTTGGCATCCAGTCATCTGCAATCATCTCTCATGTTCTCTCTCTCTATGGTATAGGGACTCTGCATCAGTCTACTACATCAAATCTCTATAACACAGTGACAACATCAATCATGTCTCTGACTTTTATCTTTAGCATATAACAGGTAAGCTTTACTCTGTGTTTTTGTTTTACTCTTTGGTTATTGTTTTTTATTTGATATCATTATCCAAATTTAGAGTTAGACCATAACCCCGACCTTATTTCCACCCGTATCACCTCTATCCACCCTATCTAAAAAATATAGTCTATAACTCTGCCCAGATCCCTATACAAACCCTCAAACAAATCTCTCTGACTCCTAAACCGTCTTCCTAAATCTTCAGACAAAAACATCTGACCTTTCTACAAATCCTAAGACCCTGTCTAGACCCGACTAGACCCCATCCAAAACTACTGCCTCGACCGACGCCGGTCGTTACCCCGACCGATGCCGGCACTTTAACCGATGTCGGCACTCTTCTTGACTGACGCCGGCACAGAGACCGACACCGGTGACTATGCAGAGCAGTTTGCTACATATCAGGTACGCATTCTGCTTTTCATCTTTTATTTCTTTCATTTTATCTTTCATTATTTCTACTTCAGTCAAATATTCTATTTTTAATCAGTGGGTTGATATCCCTTAAGGAAGTCTTCGTACTTCAGGGATCAAGCTTTTGCTTGACAGCCCACCATCTCCTTGTCTAACATTTTTCGTGTTTCAGTCTCTTCTTCTTTGCAGGTGTCATTCCTCCACAGCCAAAGAGGAGTACCTTCCAACATTTGATTTTGGTGCGCACAACCATATCTAGGTAACATCTAGCCTTGACCATTTCTTTTAGTTTCTTAATTCTTCTTTGAATGTAGAAAGCGATATAGTGTAGAAACAATGTTAATAAACATGACCAAACCTTAGCATAAAAATTAAACTAAGTCCATGTCATTTTTTAAAAAATTTCCCTCATAAATGTATCCCACCAAATTTTATTTTAAATTAGAGGGTATAGGATAGGGAAATTGGGACAAATAAACTTAAAGTGCTTAGACATGAATTCAACTTGACCTATGATAGACCAATGAACACTTGAAAACTAGAATTAGGCCAAAAACTTAGGCATTCATAATTGATAAGGGCTCAATTTATTCAATGCAATTTTGGGCATTAACACTGGTTCTCACATTAGGATGTACACCCCCTATGGGTATACAAAAAATCCCAAAACATAAAACTAGATTCTGATCCATTGGGTCATGGAATCAACACTTAGAAATTTATTAGTAACAGTGATGAAGGATCAACAAAATAAGGCATCTCAACAAAAATAGATTAGAAGGATCTAAAAATGAATACAGAACAAAAAGAAATGAAAGGAGAAATCAATAAAACACTATACAATATGTACACAATTGTAGATAGACTCAATACAAGAAATACTTTAGATGTTTGCCATTGACTATCAGCTCCGTTATTGCACCATTTAGGTCTCTTAAGAAGAAATTACATTCCCTAATTTGGCAGTCAATGGAATAGGGACCCATACATAACATATCAAATTTTCCATGATTTCCTTTCTCATCATGAATGTTATCACAAAGTAAAACTAGATCACCTAATTGGAAGGTTCTTGGAGTGACCTTCCTATCAAATATTTTATTCATCTTCTCTTAGAACTTGAGGTGTTTTTCATGAGCTTGTCTTCAATTATAATAAAGATCAATAATTTTGTTCATCTTGATTTCATAGTGGTTAATTTGTTCATGATTTCTGAGTTGTTGCATGAGCCGATAGGTTAGCAACTATAAATTCATAGGCAAAATTGCTTTTGCTCTATAAATAAGCTCAAAAGGGATTTTGCCTTTATCTCTCTTAAACATGATTCTGTTATTCCACAAAGTAAACTTTATTTTTTCACCCTACTTCTTATTTTCTTACAATGTTCATCTAATGATTTGGAGCAAGTTCTTTTTATTAGATTCTACTTGCCCATTCCCTTGAGGGTTGTAATTAGAAGAATAGGTTAATTCAATCCCATACTCTTTTCATAATGCCACTAATGGTTTATCTTTTAAACTCATGGCATTATTAGTAATCAATTTTATAGGCACACCAAATATATAAATAATCTAATTCAATAAAAAATCCATAACTACTTGATGTGTTTCTTTCTTTGTAGTGACCAATTCAACCCATTTCACTAAGTAATCAGTTGCAACCAATACCCATCTCTAATGATTGACAAATCAAAAATTTATCCAATGAAATACATTCCCCATTGCTTTAATGGGCCTTCAATCATCATGGGCTATATGGGAAGAGAACTTGAAGCTTTCATCCTCCTAGCAAAGCACTACCATTTTTCACATTTTATGAATTTTTGATAAACATATTTAAATAGCGATGAAAACCAATAACTACCTCTCAAAATTTTATGATATGTAACTTTAGATGCACAATGGCCACCACATATGCCACAATGGAAGTCTTCAATCATGTCATTAGTTTGCTCTTCCAGCATGCATCTCAAGAGAAACCCATCTAGATTATTCCATGCAAGTCCATTTCAATCAAGTGGTATTTCTAGGAGATAAGCTTAAGATTCCTCATTTGATTCTTGTCCAAGTTAGGGGGATAATTCAAAATTTTCAATTAATGTAAAATATCCTTATACAATGAAGATATAATAAATTGACTCAAGAAATCATCAACATTGATAAAAATAGTGTATACCTCAATGGATTGAAAATTAATCTTAGCCATGAGCTTGTGTATACCCATCCCTTGTACTAACTTGGTGGTCTAAATATCCATGTCATACTCTTGTAACTTGTTAACCCATCTACATCTCTTGCTAGATACTTCAGTTTGAGTCAAGATGTCTATCACCATGGTATGTAAAACATAATCAACAATCCTTAAACTTAGGATATAAAGCCTAAGAATTTTACCATCATTTAAGAGAGTGAAGGCTTTCTTTTTTATGATGGTATAATTTAGTTCAACACCTTGCATATCTTTGATAAAGAAAGCTATTGGATACTTGTGACCATCTTCATTCTTTTATATAATAATAGTAACAATAGTATTATATGATGCAAAAGAGAATATCTAAAATGGCTTAGTGTAATTAGGGTTGGCCAAAATAGGGGTAGACTTTAAAGCTCCTTTGATGGCATTGAATTCTTGTATGTCCTTTTCCATCCACTTGATGGTTTGGTCCTTCTTCAACATGTAAGTAATAGGTAGAGTGATCTATACAAATTTAGACACAAACCTCCTTAAAAAAATAATTTGTATAAGAAGGACTAAATTCCCTTCTTGTGCTATGGGATAGGCACTTTTTCAATCAATTATACCCTCTTACGATCAATCATGACACCATATTTGGACACTATATGTCCCAACAACTTGGCCTTTTGTACTTTAAAGTGACATTTCTTTGGATTAAATGAAAATGTTTAACTCCCTACATCTGATAAACACTTTCTATAGATGCTTCAAATGTTGTTATCTATTCTTGGAGTACATGATTATATCATCCTAATACATAGCTATAGAAATTTTAATTATCCCTACAAAAGCAACATCCATAGTTTGCTAAAACATTACACCAACATTTATCAACCTAAAAGGTATCTTCATATATATACATACATACCCCAAGGCATTGTAAATGTGATATTGGGACTCTCATATTCCTTCACCACAACTTGGTTATACCCTAATAAACCATCTAACATGGACAACATCTATGATCCTATGACACTTTACAATAGGTTATCCATATTGGGCAATGGATAATTATCTTTTAAATAATCTTTATTCAAATTTTAGAAATCCACACTCAAGTAGATGCCACCATTTTTCTTTCTCAGAGGGACTAAATTTACAACCCATGATGAATACCTGATGGGCTAAATGATTCCACCATCCCTTAGCTTCTTTAACTCATCTCGTATCTTGGTGGCCAAGATGGGATTAATAGGTCTTTATTTCTACCTAAAAATCTTGCTAATAGGATGCAATGGGATAACATGTTGGAACAAGTATTCCCTATATGATTTCAACTCAAAATAAGACCATGCTAGATAATCCTAATACTTCCTTAATAGTTACATGTAATCTTGTTTCTCAGCTACACTTAGGTGACTACCTAGCCAAACCTTTCTTTGATTCTCATGTGAACCCAAATTACACTCAGTCATGTCCTTTGAAATGAATGCATCTTGAGTCTTGATTCTTTCCACTCCATCAAAAGACACTTCTAAACTTACCAATTCTCTAGGGCGAGTGTTTTTATTAGCTAAATAATGTCTTTCCCAAATAAGGTTTCCTTTCCATCACAAACTTGAACCATTGATTCCAAGTCTATGAGATGATCATAGAACTCAAATTCACAATTTAGAAACTTTTTGATATAATCATCATCATCAAACACTTGCCAATGATGAACATTGTTTGGAACTAAAGCCTTAAAAATCACCTCTACCTGATACTAAAAATGAAGGCTCATATTTGCAATATCAAATTGAGTACCTAACCATGTAATTTTATTAGCTTCTTCATTGAAACTTATATCATGATAACAAATGTTGAATGCATCAAATAATTCAATCAAATCCAAAATAACATTATGATATTATTTTAACCTTTTATTTTTTGTGGCATAAGCATTGCAGACCTACTTTACCACTTGCTTATAATCACCCTTAATAATTAATATTTTAATTCCATGTTCATGGGCAATCAATAGACCTAGAAAGAGTGCCTCATACTCAGTAACATTTTTAGTGAACTCAAAGGATAGCTTGAAAGAAAACTTGAAGCACTTACCATTGGGGGTAAGGAATACAACCCCATCTTCATTTCCAAGATTGGAGCAAGACCTACCAAATCTTATCCTCCAAAATACTCTTTCAATATCAGGTTCAACATCAAAAGCTATAGGCTATTCAACAATGTCAATATTCCCAACAAAGTTTCCCAAGTCAGCATCCATGTATAACACTTCATTGAGAGCATGTTTTAGATATTAAATTACATGTAACATCTTTGGATCTCTATAAATTTTTACCATATTACCCTCCAATAGAATGGTGGCATAATAAAATTCCATTTGTACACTTCAACCCATGCTAGTATCCCACTTTTATGACAACAACATCCCCCACTTAGGTGATAGTCTACAATTACTATGTTCATATTGAAATACTTACCTGGATGCACTAATAATTACACTACCAACCCCTTGACTTGTCCAACAACTAGAACTTCTCATGATTCCATGGTATAACACTTGCCAAAATCTAATGTAATCTTCACTCTAAGATCATTTAGGACACCTAAGGGAATCACATTATAGGAAGCACTAGTTGTGAACAATCAAACCATTGATCAATAAGGTTGTATAAAATGGATCCACATTTATCTAAATTTCTACCAATGTAGTCCCCAAATAGACTTCCAAATCATGTTCAACAATCTCTTCAAAAATTTCATCAATTTTTGGGGGTGTTTGGGGTAACTCAATTTCATTTACATATAATTTCTCACCAAATTCCAAGTACTCTAATGCTCTCTTCCTATGTTCAATTATTCGTAATAATTGAATAAGTGGTAAGGTGATTTTTAGTTGTCTCAACACCTAGGCCATATCACATATGCTATACTAAGGAAGAGGAGTATTTGGTGGAAGGGTAACAAAACCTTTAGTTGGGATGCAATCACTTAATGTTTGAAGTGGATTAGGCTAGGATGAATTGAATTTTAAAAAAAAAACCTTCAAAGGTGGATTTTATTTAACATCATTCACACCCTTAAGAATACTAGATAATAAAGGTACCTTATTCTTAGCACAGGACCTCTAGGTCTAGGAACTTAGGAATGGGTGCTATTTTAGAATCCATTGGTACTGCTATAGTTTTATTAGCTTCCTTAATCTCATCCCCTACCTTTGGATTTATAGGGGTAATGCATTGAGGAGTAGTAGTTTGATACTTGTTTCTCAAGTAATATTCTTTCTCTTGGGCACTTGTTGCATTAATTAGCAACTGCTTGTCCTCAGCTAATGGAGTTCCCACATCATATTTTTAAATCATAAATGATATTAAAAAACTGAAATCATTAATGGGAAATTCATATGTTTATTCTATATTAACATCTAGCAAATTTACAAGTTTGAACACTTACCCTTTTGACTACACTTTAAAACTAATTAATAGTAGTAACACTCAATAATTCTATGGAGACAAACACCTTGATTTGGGAACATTGATAATTAAACATCAAAATATAATCTTTAGATGACACATACTTAGGTTCATCCACATTTTTGTTAATCAGTTCAGCTATATCACATGGAGGATGTGGAAGGAATCACTCACACCAATCAATATCAATGTCACAACCTACCATATTCACCTTGGCATTTAACAAATTAGGTACTTCCTTTCCATCCCCTCTATTTTAGTTTTTATTTGTTCTTTCTTCATGTGTAGGCCTCTTCCATCTATCATTATCTTGATGGTGGAAATTAGGGTTTCTTTGTGCTTGATTCAAATTTGGAGCCCTCTATTAACTAGTAAACACATGAGGTATCCCATTTTTAGCTCTATCTAATCTATATGACATTTATTTGATAGCAAGGGCCAAAGTTTTAATATTCTCCTCAAGGTTGGCTATCTTTGTGGATTGTGTCTTTTTTGGATTGACTAATTTCACATCAGCCCACTTGTTCATGGGCTTTCCTAAAGCCTTTATGTTATTTTCAATTTGGATAGACATATTGAATTCTAACCACATGTTCATGGGAGCCTTGTCCCTCAAATAGTATGTAGCCTTCTTGTCAAATGCATCATAATACTTTATTAAGTATGTTGTGTCACTAGGTTTAATGTTTTTAGGAAGCTACATCAAATTTTTTTTGAACCATGTATTGAAGTCATGAACATACTCATTGGGATTCTTTTTGATGTTTTTAAATTCAGCCAAAAGGAACTTTGGATCAATTCTATCACCATATTGAATTTTTAAAACATTCCTCATTTCTTCCCATGAATCAATGCATATACTAGGAAGAAAATTGGACAATTTATGAGTGTCTTTCTCTAGTGTGTGTACAAAAAAATCAATTCACACATCCTCATGTTCAACCTCATAATCTTCAATAATATTGTGAAAAACCTTCAAGTGTTGATCACCACTCATTGCATTATTCCCTTGGAATTTTGGAATGCATTTCCTTACTTCATTTGGGACTTCATTAGGATAACCTTTCATGTCAACAAAATTTATAGGCCTGAATCTAAGAACATAGAATGTGTTATGTTCATTCTCATCTGTATCTTTATGCCTCATGATTGGTTCAATTGGAGGTTCAAAAACAATTGGTAAAGGGATGTGAGGGGGTGAATGAGGTGTAATTTGTGGTTCACACTTGGGAGGGGATTCAACTAGTTGAGAAGGAGTTGGATAATAAATTGTACTATAAGTTTCAAAGTTACTAGGAGAGTTATGATAGTCTTCAACAATGGGGATCTTAATAAAAGGTTCAAGATTATCAAGATCTTAATAGTCAAATCAATCTTTTGTAGCTACACTATATTCTTCAATAGGCCTCCAAACTTGTCTCCTTCATCTTTGATACAAACTTAGGGGTGGGAAAATTTGTTTGATTGAGTCACCTTTGAAGGATGATCTCAATCCTTCCAGCTTTTAAAATAAGAAAATACTCAAAGCTAAAAGTTAGCACAAATATTAAAATTAGGCACTAATCTTCCTTGAAACCAAATGATAATATTGGATTCACCATTAGAATCAAACTTTTAGAATATAATAGTTGACAAACTATTTGTGATACATGCTAAAATCAAACTTGTTGAAGCTTAATGATATAGAAGACAAAGACACTAAAATTTTTAGGATATGATTCAAAAGGGGAGAAAGAACCTTTCAACATGTAATTTTTATAGCTTTCTACAATAAAATCAACACAAATTGTCAAATATCTCAAATCGTGGCATGTCCCCAGTGGAGTAAGACAACAATGATGGCCAAGATATTTTGAATGTAATAAATAACAAGAAGAGAACCTTCAAACTTAAAACATTTACAGTTCTCTACAAGAGTCTAGCTCTATCTCTCTTCAAGAGTCCTTGTCAACATAAGTGACCAAAGAGTTTAGTTCAGTCCCTAAAAATGGTGCCAATAAAGTGTCGGTTCACAATTTTACACCTCTAATGCTCACCCTTACGCACTTTGAAATAAAATTCCAAGCAAATATGAAAACCCCATTGATATGTCATTGTAGTCGAGAAAGTGTTTGGCATCTAGAATGGACCAGATGTATAAAATGAATAAGAGGCACCTATAAAGGGTATGGTCATGTCCATACTAATTTTGATTCTACCTAAATATAGGTGAGAGGAACTACGTGGTATCTTGCTTGCATGGAGTGATTCTATAATTCAACCTCCATGGGGATTTTTGGCACAATGAAACATAAATGTGACCCAAGCACAACCAAAATTATTCACTCCATCTGAGAAGGGTTATCACATGGGATGAAAAAATGCTCTAGGTCACATACAAGTTAATGAAGATAGATAATGAAACTTCTTGCATACTTCATTTCAAAATAAATCTTCAACAATAAGGGGCTAAATAGAGGATTATAATGCTGGGTCTTAAAAGCACAAAATACAAACACATGTTAAGTATGAAATATTTATGCATCTATATGTAAATAACACTTATGATTTGTAACAAGGGGTATTATTTTTAGAGTAGGATAGCTTGATAACAGTAAAGAGGAATGGCATGGTGGTGTGTTGGTAGTTTTCAATCAGTAGGATTTCTTTCAAAATACATGACATTACTTATTGCAAAGATGTAGGAAAACTACAATGAAAGCCATAGAAACTACAAGGAGAAATTTGTATCTGTTGGTGCTAATTTAATGTAAATTCCTAAATGATCCTTAAAACCCTAGAATATACACTAAAGCTAGAATCTCAAATACTTTCACCTGCTAAATTCATGAACCTAGGGTGCCCTCAAAATATATTCAACAACATGTTTCCAAATATAACTATAGCAAGGGATTTGCAACCTAGGTACATACTCAAAATGACAACCAATAATGATCACAAACCCAAATATCCAATTAAAAAAACTTGTAAGACACATTATTATATTTCATTAATGGGATACAATAAAGAACCACAAGTATTTTCCATTAACTTGAAATAAAATCTTACATACACCAATGTTTCAAAATGCTACCATGCAGAAACCATAGTGGATTTTCTCCATATTGGATAGAGGAGGCATATAGAGATGTTCTCAGATCTTACTAATGGCTATACAAGTATAACCACCTTAGCAAGAGAGATAAAATGCACATAGAAATGATCCTAAAATTTTGAAGAGCCTATACTTGGGAGAAAGACAAAGACAACACAATTGCCAACCAACATCTTAAATAGAGGATAAGCCCTTTATTTATACATTTTTTAACCATTTCAAATATACAATTTCCAAAATCCAACCAAGATGATCTTAGATGGAACAAATCCTTTTCCAAATCTATAATCTTCATGTATTTTCAAGGAAAATGATTGTTGCAACTGCCTTCACAAGGAATGATGGATAGTTGAAACAAAGCCTTTGATTTCTTGGATAGAAACACTTTTAAATGAGATGGAAGGAGAATATTCATGGTGGGAGAAAACATACCATTTTTCTCTTTGTTTAATAACTTGAAGATGCCCTAGACCACTTGTTTGCACAACTAGAACATCCTAGACAACTACCCCTCCTTTTATGCATGCCATGGAACAACCTACTATTACAATTATTTTCTAGGAATATTATAGATCCATGGAACTTTGAATTATTTTCTTTGAAGTGGCCTACCTTGGATTTTTAAACCTATAATATCCTTCCATAGATGACCTTGGACAAGAACCATAATTAAAAATGCAAAAAACTTAGGTTATTTTCAACCTTTTACTTTTTTGCTCCAACTTGTATTCCACATTACATATTTTTGCACTTTTTATTTTTCACATTTGGCCTTTTAGGGCTTCCCTCATATATTTTTAATTAAAAATGCATTATTTTTAACTTTTGACTTATTTGGTCAAACCCTATCCCTTCTCATAAATTTATAATTTGTAAATTTCCAAGTTGTTAGTAGTGGTAGAAGCTCCACTAACTACATTGTATAGGATCCTTGAATGCATCATGCATGCATATGTGTCATTACCATGTCACTCTATTAATTTACTTGAAATGTGATTGTTACCCATAGGATATGTGCTAACACATCATTAGGTCTAGATCCTTATATGTATGATGAATGTGAGTATTCCACTTAGTATTTTTATGGGCTCTTTACATCCATTTAGCATTAACTTTAATTACAAGCTATTAGATTTATATCAAGACCCCCCATGATCAACCACTTTGATAATCCAAGGGATTTCTTACACCTTGCATAGTTAATCTCTATTGAGATATCACCTTTAGGCCACATGGTAACCCTTTATTTAGCCTGAGTCCTTTGACAAATTATCTCTCACTTACACCATCAATCTTTCAGCTTGATGGAAACTAAACCATAAATCTAGATCCAAAGGATTAAATGCCAATGGATATATACTATGGATTAAACTTGATGTCTGGATGCCTATCACTTGACATCCATGTGAATGCATTTGAAATGCATGTGACTATAAAATTTAATTCCCAGTGGATAATTATCATCACTTAAATTTAACATCCATGTGCTCATCATTTGATGTCAGTGTGAACATCTTTGACGGGTGTGCAATCATCAAATTTAATCCTTATCATAGCTTAAATTTGACATATGTGCACCTATAATTTGATGTTCACATAACCATCAATGATGTCCATATAAACATCAAATTTAAGCCTTAATGGATAATGTCTGATCTTTATTTTGAATTTTGCACGACCATCAATGATGTCCATGCAGCCATCACATGGCTTGTTTAAATTTTTAAAGCTTTTATCTTTGAGACAAAAGAAACATAAAGGCACAAAACTTGTAGGACATGTTCATGGCATCCAGAATATTGATGCTATGTGATCCATAAACCATGAGACATTTCTTAGGTAAACTTAAAAAATTGTGTAATTATACTGACTAGTATAATTCTATATTTGCCTTGAGTTGTGTTGAATAGTCCTCCATCTATCTCATATTATTGATCCCATTTTCATAGATCAAGGGTGAAACATCGATCTCTTATGCATATGGCCTAGTAATTTGTTCCATGTGCCATCTAATTTTTGATAGGGTCCTTATGATGGTGAAACTTATCGCATTCACACTTGTCATAGGCTTTGTTGAAAGGTCAACCTCAATCAAGCTCTATTGAACCAATAAGCTCAATGTTAACACATACCATCTAGTCATGATCTATAATCACAGTCATGATTGGCTCAAGATTGATAAGGATAATTACTAATTTAAGTCTTAGGAGACAAAAACTTAGGATAAAGGACTTAGCCTAAGGTTTTAGGGTGTTTATAAATATGAAGGGACCCTTGACTTTAATCTTAGTCTATAACAAAGGGACTCGACATTACTTAGACCACACTAATAAACAAAATAGACCATAGGCATTAGCTAAACCATGTAAATAAATAAAATGGAGTAGGCTATGAGACATAAAAGTGGACCCAATATGAATTTTTATATTAAGGTTTGGTTATGTTAATAAATATAACCAAACCTTAGTATAAAAATTAAATTAAGTCCATTGCATTTATTTTTTAAATATTCTTGCATAAATTGATCCCACCAAATTTGATTTTAAATCAGAGGGTCTAGGCTAGGGGAATAAGGATAAAGGACCTTAAATTTATATGACATGAATTCAACTCAACTTCTAATAGACCAATGAACACTTGTAAACTAGAATTTGGTCAAATATGCAAGCATTCATACTTAATAAGGGCTTAATTCCATTAGTGAAATTTTGGGCACTAACACATACTACCTATCCTTTAACACCAAGCCTCTACCAATGTCATATTCTATTTTCCTCTTCTTGACCCTCTGTATTATGGTTGTTGATTTGTCAAAAATAGAGCTCATTTTGGGGAGCTTAATTATTGTCATATTGGGCCTTTGGGAGGCTTTGGATTCAAGGTCATTAAACCAATTAAGGACTATTTAAGATAATATGGACTTATGTCCCTAAATTAGATGAGAGATAATCTTTGAAAATGAATAGTTTTTGGGTTCTATGTAAGTTTTACATGGAGAGTATGGTAATAAGCTGGATTTATCCCCCATTTATTAGATTGTAAATAATTTAAAATTATAAAATTTTGAATAATGTAGGGTGATTATTGATATTTTTTTTAGTTGGACTATAGATAAGTCCAAATTATCTTCAATGGGGAATTAATGGATAAGTGGCATCTACTAAATAAGCGTCCTTAGTCATGGTCTTTGTTAAAATATCCCCTAAATATTTCATTAAGGCCTATACATGTAGTGGGCCTCACAATGATGTCCAAATAATCTTGGACCAATCTACATTTCTAAATTGAGGCATAGGATGAACAACATAAGTGGGCTTCTTATTCTTGGATCTGGATGTGGGAGTAATGGAAGTAGCCTGAGTTGTGGTGGTAGAAGACATAGTCAATCCAAATTGAGTAGAAGATACATGTATTTGGGAACTAAAAAGGGATCCAATAGCCTTCTTAAAATGTAAATTTTTAGACTTAGGTGGATTAGGAGCAAATTCAACTAAATTAATAATAAGGGAATCAGAAATAAGGTGTATCAGAGACAAAAGGATTATTAGAGATAATCCCAATAGTAAAATCAATGGGATTGGTAGGGATGACAATAACACTAGTAGAAATAGGGACTAAAAATTCCAAAGCAAGACTAGAAACAATATGATACAAAAAACAAAAGAAAAAGGAATTGAAGAAACCATAGGGACTAAAGAAACAATAGACATCGAGGAAACAAAAAGAATTGGGGAAACCACAAGAGTAATGTCCTCACCTAATTTTTTTGTCTTTATTGGTGCTTTCCTTTTTATTCTATCAAGACCTAAGATATTGGCCTTCTACATCTCCTCATCCTCATCTTCAAGCTCAAGATCTTCTTGTGTCAATGTCCTAACAACTTTACCCATAGGGTCCATAATAGATATAGGATTCCTCTTGAAATAATTTGTTAAATTTTTAGCCAAAGGAGGATCCTATTGAGTGGAAGTAGGTGTAAAACCCACACTTGTGGTAATTGAGAAAAAAATAAAATACTGAGGATATAATATTTAAAATCAAAATATTCAATACAAATTGATTCTTTAACACTCTCAACAAACTTGTAGTAGTAGTAATTTCCTCCACCTCTTGATCTAACTTGATAGTTGTTATTTCAATTTATGGTGTTCTAGATGGAACTTTTGATGAGGATCTTGACAGTATAGGGGCCTCCTCTACACCCTACTCCTGTTTGACAGTTACCATCAAAATGGGTGGTGGCATATAGGAGTCTCCTTGGACTTGAGGCTATTTTGAATGTTGGGAGGGAAGGTAGTCTGTAGTTGACCATCCACTAAGAGGAGTGAGCAAATTATGTGACTATACAATTTTTATAGAGGGATTTTCCTAAATAAATCTTAAGAGTTCCTTTATCAATCTAGTTAATTTTAATCTTTATAAAACCTTGACATCATATTTTTCATTCAAAAATATGAAGTCATGATCAAATGTTTCATGATAGTAGGGGATGCCAAGTCCTTGGATGTGCTTTTATATTAAGCTATGAGGATTTTTATCCCTATGTGGAAAAGTAACCAAATAATAGAGATCTCTTTTTTTTCAAACTTCCCTAAAATGCTTTCTGATGGTATAACACATCTAGCCAATCATCAAGGAGGAACCATGAAATAGACCCTTATTCTTATTTAAATATTCATCGATGTTCCACCATAGTTGGTATGAAATCTCCTACTCAACTAATTTATCAAGGAAACACTTTGGGAGATGTAAAGGAGTAACCTTAATCCCCATAAGCATAATTATTATGTGGTTAGGGTCAATCTAGTAAAACCCCTTTATCCCTAATGTCTTACTAATTCTATTTGATACTTTAAGTAGCAGTTATCCATGAATTGCCCTCTGAATTTGAGGGTAAACATTCTCAAAAAATTTAACTATGTACCATATATATGCATATATGTGGAGGAGATAAATGTAATTACATACCCATTTTTAATATAATTTAGGTTTGGGTTCTAGAGAGATCTATTGTGCATGTAAATGGTGCCCATGACTACATCTAAAAAGAGGAAATCATATAGAAATGGATGTGCATGGTCCTCTCAACCTTTTTAAACATTTTATCTTATAGTTTCATGTTAATAATCTCTCATAGAAGGAAAGTTAGATCTGAGATTATCAATAAATCTAGCAATGAAACCTTTTCCAAGTGGAGGAAGTGGATACTAGGGTGATGATATAACCTATTCAATAACGACATTCCAATTTGGACCTCCTTTGAAAATTTAGAGTTAGGTACTAGGTTTTTGGATATTAGAGTGACCACTTTTCCTAGAATGATCCACTTCCTAAATGTGTTTTTAATTATGGTCATTTTATTACATAACTCAACCTAGTGTCCATTAAAAGTTGCATCTACAATAGGCATGATTAAATACCTTTGGAAAGCATCCCCTAATATGCAAGTGATGACTATCTTATGTTTTTGTGGTGTAATAAACCACTACTAATCACCTTTCCTATAAAAATTAAGTCCCTCAATAAGTCTATGTAGGGCATCACTTCAGGCTTAGCTAATAAAAAATGTAGTTATTGATGTTTCAATGGCAATAATTATGATACCAACTATTATTATAGGGCTATTAGATCCTCTTTTTATGAATTATCATCCACATCCTTGATTACATCCCAAAGAGATGAATATTTGGCATATTTATCGTTGAACATGAAAGAATCAAAAATAGTATTAATGTATTCTATGGAATCTTTAATAGATAATTTAAAAGGTGGCGTCACT
Organism: Torreya grandis; assembly: GCA_037957365.1. NCBI lineage: Eukaryota > Viridiplantae > Streptophyta > Pinopsida > Cupressales > Taxaceae > Torreya > Torreya grandis. The sequence goes on from JARHVA010000940.1 coordinate 4,140,242, forward strand.
CCCTTAAATACCTTAATTAATAATCCATTACTACCTGGTTCAATTATATAGCTTTAACCTTAAATTCAACTACTTACTTAATTTTTAGAATTAATTCATGAAGGAACATAGATAACTAGGCCTACAAATTATCTTATGAATGAAAATTCACTTGAGTTATTCAGTAATCAATATTTATATATCTCTTTATAATTCACTCATATAACATTGAGTATTGGACTTTAATTCCAATTTGTGTAACATTAATATACAACATCTCCAAATTTATTTTAATCATTTAATTCAAACTTTATAACTTCACTTTGATGGGTATGCCATGTATATTTTTAATGCATTCAAATAAATGCCATAATGTATCCTTATACAAGTGTCCATTTATCGCTATTTCTACATAAAATCAATTATGCTATATAGTATGTCTTCAGAAGTCAGGTGTCGGGATTTGTGTTGGGAATAGGGAAAATAATTATTGTGACATTATAAATATGTGAAATGTGAAATTTTTAATGGAAAAAATATCTAAATACTAAATCCTATGAAAATAACTTGTAAAGAATAATTTTTCCGAATGCAACGTTTGAACACAACTTGTGAAATGTAAATTCTGAAAAAAACTTTAAAAATGTAAACTATGTGATGGTAAATTCCTAAAAAAATATGTGAACAAAATTTGTAAAGACCTAAAATACAATAACATAGATGGAAAAAACAAACTTTCAGAACAAAATTTCTGAGTAAGGTATAAAAAGAACAAAACCACTGAAGTCTACAACTAGGGAAAAACATGATTTATGAACACAACCTATGAAGTGTAAAATATGTGAAGGCAAAGAAGATATGTAGGTATGAAGAATAAAAATATCAAATATGTCAAAGTAAGTCATGAATGTTTCCATGAATATAAATTTCAACAACCCGAAATTTGAAATCCATAACTTGTAAAGTTCATAATATGTGAAGTTGGAATGCAAAAACATGTATAATAAAGGTATGAACAATGAATTTATATTGAAAATATGTAATATGTATAAGGAATATTAATTTTAAAACTTGAAATTTTGAATACACATATAAATTCCAATGGGAATCCCTTTTAAATAGAACTAGACTATTCAAACTTATAATGTGTTCTAACTCAAGAAAAAAAGAGTGGAGGTGTGTTGAATACAACAAATGGTGACTCATATGGGGAAAACCCCTGAGTGTTTAATACCCCATAATATTTGGATAAAAACTGAAAATCAAACATGATCATAATGAATGAAATAATTGAACCAAAAATGTGAAATAGACTCTCAATTTCTTCATACAACATACTATCCTCACCGATACCTTGGATCTGTGTGTGATGAAGTGATTTTATTCTACCCTTGATTTGAATATTTTATCAAGGACTAAGAGTAAATTATAGGTTTCATTATGATTTATTTAAAGCATATTAGAACTAGGGAATCTCATGCATTGCTTTTTTGCCAGCCAAAACTCCATAGCCCTGAAAGAGGTGCCTTGGGTTATTCTTCCTTTCCTCCCCTCATATTCTTGCATGATTCATGATATATTGATCTTATTTCATCATGTGAGTCTTGTATAACCTTTATATTTTCTTTGGGTTTACTGTCAATCTTTAAGATACATTCACCCTTTTATTTTTTTTAGAATACAGGTATAATAAGGAAGGTAGGAACCATTGTGAGCTAGTGTATATGAAAACTTGATTTACAAGAATGTCCCTACTAGATATATCAATATCAATGGTTATTACCTTAAATAATTATTAACATTTGAAGTGTATTTGATCCAAATAAATTTTAAAAAAATTAAATTTGTATTGAGTAATGAGATCAGATTTTACATACCTAATAGAAGTATTCAATTGTGATATAACCATTATTAATCTATTTATTACATACCTTAATTTTGAAATATCAGACACAAGTGTGTAAATACTATAAAAAAATATAGTTTTTATGGTCCATTTTATGTCTCTCCCACACTTGTTATTATTTTTAAACCTTTCTTATGGATTCAAAATTCATAAATTTAATCATGGATGTATAACCTTATGAATTACATATTATCTTGGTGATACTAGAAGGCAATCTGATTGTCACAAAAAACAAAGACAACTTTTCTAGAAAGCAAGGAACTAAACTAAATGAAATAAAATTACAAAAATAAGAAAGGCTAATATATAAATCATAAAAATTACTATAGAGAAATAAAATGACATAAAACCAAAAACTAAACTATGAAAATAGTAAATTTAACTTACTCTTACCTCTACATAATCATATTTGGTCATTCAAGGACATCTCTAGATGGTAAAACCATGAAGTAGTGCTTAAAAAACTACCCATTAACTAGATATGTCAATCCATTACCATAGAGGTCACTCAAATGAAAAGCATTGTTGCCTAGGATCTCTAATATCTAGTAAGGTCTAGTCCATGAGGGGGTAAATATTTCATTTTATCCTTTGTTTTCATGGGCTCTATCCTATAAAATAATTAAATCAAATATTTTGAATATTTTAAACTTTGATCTTCTGTCAAACCATATTTTGACCAAGTCTTAATGTTCATTAAAATCAAGTAAGGCCTCATTCCTTACATACTCTATTTGTTTTATATCCAATAAATGGGAATCCTATTTTGCACTAGGTTCCATGTACTACATAAATTGATATGTTGGTAATTTGAGCATTATTGGGAATACTAACCATCATCCATATACTAGAAGGTAAGGTGAAGCTTTAACGGCCTACTTGAATCTTATTCAATCTACCCATAGTACACATTTCAGTAAATAATGTCACTATCTAGGTTTTTTTGCAATTGACTTTTTTTATGGCATCAATCAAGTTCTTATTTATTGATTCAACCAATGTATTTCCTTATGGGTAATAATTGGAAGATGACCTAATGGTGATTTGATTATAAAGTGCTAATTTAGTGAACTCATTTGATTGGAATGCTATTGCATTGTCACAAAATAAGGAAATGAGGGTACCAAACCAAGTTGTGATGCTTTCTTCTATAAAAATGATTACATCATATGATTTGGAATGTTTTGTATCCACTTATTCAATCCATTTGGTATAGTAATATGTGGCTATGATCACAAATTTATGGACAATTAGGGAATCTAGGTTGATGACACCAATGAAAGACAAGCCCCACTAATAAAATATCCTTCCTTTAATTACAAGATATAGTGGCATTATTGCATGCACTTCTCGCTTCGCTAAAACTTGGCATTCGTAACATGTTCTTATGTGGGTGTGTGCATTCTTGAATATTATTAGCCAATAGTAACCCATTAAAAGAATTGTATGTGCTATGGTATTTCCAAATAGATTAATACTACCAATATTATGGTGTAGTTTCTCCAAAATATCTTGTGATTCTTCTCGTGATATGCATCTCAAGTAGATGCCTTCATAATTTTTCTATAGAGAATTCCTTTTTTGATCATGTAGTTAGGATCTTTGATCCTCAAACTACTCTTTTGTCTTTACTGAGTTTTGGGGTACAAGTATCTATGAGTAAGTATTAAATGATATCAATTTACCAATCTCCTTTAGATAGCTAGGTTTGGAAAAACTCCTTAATGGTTATCTGTGGGTTAGGCTTAGTCATAAGCTGAATGATGCCTTACCCTATGAAAATTTGGGCATGCTTGATTTCTAGGCCAAACTCTTGCAATTTTTCCATCCATTTTCCTCTATGATCTCCCAATTCATTATAGTGTAAACTAATCTTGAGAGCATGGTTTAACACAATAGTGATAGTCTTATTTCTCAAGATGTAATGTCTAAATTTATTTATCACATGGACCAGATAAAAAATCTACTTGTCAATCATGGAGTAATTGAGTTCTAATTCATTTAAATTAGTGATCATTAATGCAATAGGATGATCACTTTCATATTTCATATGGGTAAAAACTATTGTAATTGTGTGTTATGAATTAAATGAATATAATAGAAATTCCTTATTGATGTCTAGGCTTATTAACACTAAAGCCTGAGATATGGAATTATTTATGTATTGAAAGGACTTTTGGGCCTATAGTTTCCATTGTACTTTGGTGTATTTATTAAGTATTGCATTTAGATGTCTAACTATTTCTACAAAACCTAGATAAACTTCCTCACAAAATTTATCTATCCAAAAAAAACTTGAGCTCTTTCTTTATGTTTGGGAATACAATCTTGGAAATCCCTTGGATTCAACTTGGATTAATGGTGATACCATCCTTAGTGATGATTTACCCCATCAATTTTCCTTCAGTAACACTAAATATGATATTTTTGGGTTTAACAAGATGCCAAACCTTCTACATCTTTTAAGGATTGATTGTAGGTGGCCCATGTGATCAATTATTTTCTTTGAGAAAAGAGTGACATCATTAATTTATAGGTACCCCACTTCATGGTAAATGTAGTCTTCATCATGTCTTTTGATTCTACCAATACCTAGTTATATATTAAAAAAATTGTCCAAAAAGGACATCATTCTAGAACCACTAACTATTTATATCACCTTATCTAGGTAAGGTAGACAATAGTTTTATTTATTAGAATCCTTATTTAGGTTCTTAAAATGAACACAAAACATTATTTTTCCACTCTTTTTTATAATTGGAACCAAGTTGGAAACCCAATTTGAGTGTCTGATAGGGAAAATTATCCTAGCATTCAATAGCTTCTCTAATTCCTTCTGAATGAGTGGTTCCAATATGGGATTAACTAGTTTCTATCTTTTTCAAAATGTTTAATGGTCTAGTTTCATTGGGATTATATGAGTGATGACTCTAAGATTGATAACTTTCTAATCTTCATAGGTATATGTAATCACATCTTTATACTATATGAGAAATACTTCACCCTTTGTCTTTCCTCTAGAGTGAAACTAATACTAATATTGACATAGCATGGATCACTCTCATCCCCCAAGTTCCCTTTATTTAACTCATATTCATTGACTTTAGGATTCCTCAACTACTGAGCCTAGGGGTCTGTATCGAATGTTCTATTCAAATAAACCATCCCTAAAGGAAGAAGATTTTATTTGAGTTGAATAACCCATTTTATCAGTTTCTCCTATCATAGATAATTGATTTCTTTATCATGAATGATTTGAGATTTCAATTGTCCTAAATTGGTCAAGAATTAGATAATATGTTGATCATCATCGAACACCTAGAAATTTTATGTATTATTAGGAACTAATGGACAAGGAAGAGTTTGATAGAAAATCATTCTACCTTATACTCAAATAATGGTGCTAAGTTGGCAACTAAAGTAGCTAGTGATTCAACAACCTAATTTATTTTTCTAGGAATAACTACTATGTTGAATATGTTAAACAATTTAATCAAATCGTAGGCTTGGTGTTTTTACCTCTTAATATATGAAAATTTTCACTGGGATTTGTTTTTAACCTGATTAATCATGATCTATTAATCTCAATATATTATCAATTCCTTGATATTTTTTTGAGACAAAATTACAATCCAAAAATTAGTGCTTTGTACTCTATTATATTGTTAGTGCATGGGGATTAAAAATTGTATGATGTTAGGTACTTCTTACCTAATGGGTCTACCAATTCAACATCAATGCCTAATCCCTTCTTTCATTTTGTACCATCAAAATGAAGAGTCCACAATTTGGAAATTTCTTAGATTTATGGTCTTTACACCTCATTCTTCATGTAAAGGTATAAATCCCAACATTAGGAGATTTATAATGTACTTATTCATTATTATAATTATATTTTGTGATGGGATAGTTCATTCTTGGTTCTCAATAATTTTGAGTTTGATTTTGAATACCTCTCCAAAGTATCCAAATGTGGGATAAGTCTACTGATTCATACCCATTTAATGTCATTGACCAATCTCTACTTAGTAGTAGTCCACATTCTTCTAAGATATCTACCATGAGTATGTCTATAGTCATCTACACATTCAACTCAGGTGCAACTTGAATTTGTACATCATTTAACTCTCAAACTATAAGCACAAATTATTTTGTCTAGTTACGAAATTATCTTCTTGGATGGACTTAGGTTAACCCCAACTTTTGGCAAATAAAAGTTCTCATTATAATGGTTGAAGCTCTAGAATCAACTAAAAATTTATGTATACTCTTATCAAATTATTTTATAGTTAACAATAAAGGAGGAAATTCTTGTTTAATCTTACATATAACATTGGTATGAGTATTTTTTTGTCTTCCCTACAATAGACATCCCTATAGTGGACCTCCATAGGAGCTCTTTTTGTTCAATAATATGACCCAATTCATAAATATTAATGTTTTCCTTAATATTATTCATGTACTCAATGATATTGTATCCTCATTTTCGTTATTCTTCCCTATTTAGAGGTTGATCATTTCCTTTTAGAGGAGGTGGATTGTTATCATCTTTCAAATTCAGGGGAAGAGTTGCATTATTTCAAGGAGTTGATGTAGTGAAGGCTTGTTTTTACTTAAATTATAGTTGTTTATCTATTACTACTATTAATCATATATCTCATTTGAGTTATCTTATGACACATTATCATCTTCACTTGGGAAGGGAAACTCATGATTTTAAAATACAATGGCCATACTTGAGGAAATAGTATCATGGGGAAACTCTATTAGGTTATTCATTAAATATTTCCTCACTATCTCTCTAGAAGATTTCTAAAGTTTCACATAACTCAACACAATCAATCTCACCATGTTGTGATGTGTTATGAACCCCACACCAATTGGGGAGAGATGTATCCACTCTATTGATTTATGGTAACTTATTGGGATATTATTGTTTAACATTATTTGTAGGCTTGTTGAGAGACCTATTGTATCTTTTAAATCCAAAATGTTGATTATTGTTAGGACTAGTAACATTACCTTTCTTCCTTTGCATGCTCAATAAGTCATTTATTAGATTTTAGACCATCCTATCTATAGAATCTAATTCTACTTTAGTAGATTCCATAACCTGGGCAACTATAGTATTAGATGGGATTGAATGTTTATTCTACTACCAACCATTAATTTGTGTAGAGTTATTCAAGAAGACATAATTTTGATTTGATGTGTGTTACATCATAGGAGGTAGTGCATACAACTTATTTTGGTTAGATTCTAGAACATTTTGATTCATATGAGGCATTATATTTAAATTTGGGAAACTAAAATTGAGGCTAAGAGTGCCTAGTATATGTGGATTTATCTACATATCAATGTTGATCATTTCTTTGTAGGCTAGTGATATATTTTTATTAATAATATATCTTCCTAAAAATAATATAGTAATTGGATCTAATTCATTATTGTAATTTTTGAGTGCTAGTTCCACTAGTGGTTTACATGCAACACTTAACCAATATACATCTTCAAAAACCTTTCATTAAAATCTCAAATTGGCTCATTTGGATCCCTTTTCATACTGGTGAAAAGATAATATACCATACACAAGCTAGTAACTTATTCCAATTGGGAAAGAAAAGTTATTTGACATAAGTTCCATGAAGTAATTGAGTTATCTTAAAATTTGAGGAACCAATCATAAACAACATCTTATAATGTATATGGGAAAAGCCTATATGAAACATATTCATCACTGACATTCATTAATCTTACAGGAAATTTGAAAGACTTAATATAGCTCTTCTATTATTTTTCCTCCTAAAGGGGAGAATGAAGGTAGATACTTCTTTAGATTCCTTGGTAAATCATGCACATCTCCTAGTAATACAATGTAAAATAAAACTAACCAAGGTTGATCCATAAGAGGATTAATGGGTTGGAAGTTCTATTTAGGGAACGTGTCTAGACCTAGGATATGGTGGGGATAACTGGTGATGATCTAGTCCTTTGATGGATCGACAAAGGTGAAACAAAAATATTGGTTTGGGCTATATAACTAACTACTCTCTTAGGTATATTTAGTACACATTTGATGTAGGGGACAGCTTATTATAGGTAAAATAACATAGTGGGCATGGACCTCCTTATAACACCATCTTTCTTTTCTATTGATATAGTTTTATTACACAATATAAAGTTAATGAGGTAAGCTCTAATGTTTCATGATCTTAATAGAGATAAAATCCACTCTAGGGCATGAGTCAAAGGTATGGGTTGAACAACTATGTGGTAGAATAGTACAATGAGCATGCAAATTTAACCATGTGTGAATGGGTGGGTGAATCCTAAAATAAATTTAAAACCTACTTGAGTTGTATGGATGACACCTATTCTAAAGTGGGTAGACCTTAAAATAAACTCTAAAAGAGGGAGAGGTAGGGAAGAAAAGAAGGATATATGATTTGAAAGGGATTACTTTTAGGTTGGTCTCTTTATGGATAAGTGTTTTAATACTAATACTTGTAACTAGTATCTATTACACACACACATGCAAACATAGTCTAGGAAGAAATGATATAATAAACTCTAAGGTCTTAGCTAAATATATTTATATACTTTTTAGATATCTATTTCAAACTCTTGTTCAAAATATTATAGCTCATACTAGAGGGATATCTAGGGAAATTATTGTTCACACATAGAAGACTATATAAAAAAAAACAATTTTACACACTTATAAAATTGAAATAGTCAACATAATTGAATACAATCAATGATATTTGCTTAATTATATAATATTTATTGCACATCTTCAATCAACATGCACTATAAATAATAATAAGCAACCTTTCATAGCTTTTTCACACTTAAAATTACTAAATCAAACAACCAAGAAAGTAAAACCAATTAATTGCATAGAATTAGAGTGGAATAACATTAACATATCTATGTGACAATAAAAAGGACTTATTCTTATATTGATATTTTTTCAAACCTTGAATACATGAGGATTATAAGTATAAATATATTTGGGGAGGGATTGCCTCATCCTCCAAATCCATACAAGAGTCTAAAATTACCAAGTTAATGATAATTAGAAAAAAAGTTGTAATGCAATTTATGAATGTTTATCTAAACTTAGTCAAATTGAGTCTTTTGAAACTAGACTCACTCTTATAAAGACATGAAATATATGCATGATTACAAAAAAAATCAATTGACTACTATATGTCTTATTTAAACTATCAATTTACATGCAAAAATACATATAGAAATAGCCAAATAAACTAAGGATTACTAGGTGATGGAGCCTGCATGGTCAAACTGATAGTCATTAGATGGATAACCATTGGGTTTCTTTCCTAGAGAGAATGATTAAGCCCAGGGTTATATCCTAAATAATTTATTAGACCTAACTTGTCTATGGATTTACAAAGGTGGGAATAGTAAGTTAATGTTTGAGGTTGACCTTAATAATATTTTTGGTGCTTCTAGTGTGACTCAAGTGATTATTTTCAAATAAAATAGAAGCAAAGGTTCAGGTCCTCCTTCTAGTGCCATATTTATTATCTATTGATGTGGATTTTGTATACACTACATAAACCTTTCCAAGGTATCCTATACCATTTTAGGATCAATGAAAAGGTATTAAATATAAGGCATGAGCTATTGGATATTGGGTTTTATAAACAACAAATTGGTGAAATAATGGTGATCGAGGTAGAGTATTTACCATGGGTGAATTAGAGAGGGGTGAACCTATGTATACTTGAGATGGGTTGAATGATAATTTTTCTAAATAAGGTGGGTATAACTTCTAAATAAAATCAGAAAGGAGGGAAATGTAAGGTAGGAAATGAGCCTTATGGACCACACTAGATGAAACCTTTCAAGATGAGTACTTGAACTTAAGTTGGACAAGAGATCCTAGAGAAATATTTATTGTAAGTTTTTATAGAACACCAATAATCAAACATGGTTAGGATTTTAATGGAACCAAAATAAAACATATTTAAACACATTAAATCAGAGGTTTACACATTTGTTATACTAAAATAGTACATATATAATTAGATGGTGTTAATGTGGTACCAGTAGAAGAATTTATACTATGACAAAGCATATGTAGAAGCTAATATGGATGCTATTGAATTTGAAACTAGAGATACAAATGATAAATGTCCAAGATGATCTCACCTCTAGGATAGGAATATGATGTCACATGGATGGCTCTCGATGATCCACTTTTTGGGGACCTTCCGTATAAAGGTCTATGTTGATGTCACATATAGGCTAGCGAGATGATGATACATAGATGTATTTTTATGATCTTATTTCTTGAGATAAACCATACAAAGGTCCATATTGATTCCACCTCTGGACTAGTGGGATGATGACACATGGGTAACTCTCAGTGATCCACTTACCCATGATTGATCATATAAAATGATTTTCTAACATCACCTTCATGAGGATGGGATAACTTGTAACCTTATTTATTATTAATTTGGATGAGTGGAATGATGATGTGGGGAAATAATGAACTCTAGGATGGTCTATAAAACACCTAAGTATGAGATACTTTGTTTAAAATGTATAACATAGATAACAAACCCACTAAACAACATAACATGTTAGCCTAGTTAACCATATAAATCATAAATGAGACCATGTATATAATCACTTAAATAAAAATTAATTCAAATATTAAATCATATAGTATGTCTTAGACAAAACTTCAATTCCTTTTACTCTCAAAAATATCTTGTAAATAATGAGGTGAAACCTATAGATTGTATTAAGTAAACAACCATAAACCATGATAGTTAACAAAATCTCTAAAGCATAAGATAAATTCCTTGAATTCGTGCTTTTCAAACCTATATATTATATAATTTTGCTTTAGAAGATTGTAAAAAGATGTTTAATTAATATTAGGTCCCTATTTGAAAATTTTAAAATGATATTTAAATTTTTTTCTAAAGCATAAGATAAATTCCTTGAATTGATGCTTTTCAAACCTATATATTATACAATTTTGCTTCAGAAGACTATAAACAAATTTTTAATTAATATTGGGTCCCTATTTGAAAATTTTAAAAAGGGTATGTGTTAGGTCAAAACAATAACTTAAAATACTTAAGGAAGGGTTAGTCAAGTCATAAAGTGAAATGGGAAAATATAATAAAAGTTCATCATCAAGTATTTAATTATTGTCCAAGACCTAAATAAAATATTAATTAAAATACATTTAAAAACTATTCTGTGTTGAATTTGGGTGTCTACACATTCTCCTAAATAGAAAGTGGAATATAAAATGGTGTCTTCATATTATAAGGCACAACATGTTATTAAGAGAGATTCACCACATTTAAAGGTACATGTTTTTACATCTTCTCCTACTACACATGACCATATATATTCACATGGGTATATGATCAATGGATTGTATGATTATATTAAAATATATGATTCTAATTCAAATTAAAATTCAAAGGCATATACAATTAACACCTCTTCTTCACTTGAAGTCACACATTCATACAATGTATTTGGGTATACATGTGTATCTTCTTAATGAGATATTTATCTAAATATAACTTCCTACATCCTCCCAATCCTCTAATTAGGATGAGTCTCTTGATTAGTTATTTTCATTTTCTATTTGTACATAACCTCTCTTCTTTTACTTCATTGTTAATTATTTTATCTATTTTCGAAACATTATTTTATCCATTAGGTTTAATTTTCACTTTGGGCACTTCCCATCTTGATTTTTTAAAACCTATTCAAATAATCCATAATAACTATCTTAAAAATATTTTCAATGCTCATTCTTTCTTACTATTACATGTCATATTATATCTTTCCTTTCACTTACATGATAGTATTTATCTCTTTTCCACTTAGGATAATTTCAATTATTAATTATTTTAATAATTTTTATTTCATTTCTATGACTTATTCACACATATATGGAGGGCACATTGCCTTCCTTATTTCCTACCACTTTATGCTTTAGCACCTTGTTGAAGATTGTTTAAATTCTTCACATTTTTATTCTATTTTTGAAGCATTGAATCTAATAATCCTTTTAAAATATTTTACATTCAAAATATTTTTGAATAAAATATAAAATTCAAATATGGAAAAAATTATATATATATATATATTTAAATTTTCAAAATCAATACCTACAAAACATTTTTAATTGTTTATAGTTTACTTATTTACATATGTTATATGATCTATGTGAGGTAGATAACATATGTAATTATTTAATACAATTGATTTTCACAAGGTACTTGAGTGTGATATAGGATAATATTTTACATGGTTTTGATGTCAGGTTTCCCTTATTACACTACCTTACTAAGTTAGGGGCATCTCTTATTTCTCCATGAATAATTATATAGATTATATCTATCAACAACATTTCTACCATTTGGAGCTATATATCATATAATTTTTTTTCTACTCACTCATACTATACATGTGCTACATGAATATTCTATTTCATAACACTAACATCGATACATATGGATGACCTATACTATTTCATTTGCTCTATGCTTCTTTATTACTTTCCTACATGATAACTTATTACTTGTTTGATTATTATTTATGGCCCTTGGACTTATATGTGAAAAATTATTATTTGAATGTTATTATTGTGTATGTCCCTTATCCTTTTTTATTTATGCAACATTCAAATGTCCCTTGTACGTGGCATTATATGACAATTATGTTACATTATATGAAATTATTTATTACTATTGTGACATGATTCATATCATGTATTAATCCTACTCTCTACTCTTATCTTTGATCCATGATACATATTATGCACATAATTATTATGTGATTCGATGACATATCTATCTAACACATGCAAATTTAATTTTATATTCAAATGCTATGATGTAATACATTCAAAATTTAAATTACTAATACATAATTACATCTTTCAAATATTGTATAATCTTTCTTCTGAGCTAAGTGAATTTTAGGCTATGTCCCTTATCTCAAAATGGGGGTGTTAGTATGGGATTGTATTGATATTTTAAGTCCTTATGATAAATTTATATATATTTATGGAACTATGCAATTTAAAAAATTATAACATGATTCATAATTTTAAAACTATGGTATCATGTGACATGCATGTGCACTCATTCTTGTAGTTATACTTGAAATTTTTCAAGCAATTACATGTTTTAATAGTTTTAAATATCAAATGGATATCAATTCATTACAATATAATAGGCATGATGCTCAATATTGTTCAAGGTAATACATGTAAATTTCAAATTTCTCAAGTTCAAAAGTTTAAAAATCTCAAAGTTTCAAATATAATCAATATCTTTCTATAGTTTCATTATTTTTATTCATGTTGTAAGTGGGTCACATTAGATTTTATTGACACTCACATCTAGGGTGGAAATTTTATATGTATCGAGACACAATTGGTGGCTTCACATCTTCAATGATTCTACATAGTACTCTACACATTAAAATGAGAGTTGAAGCATACAATCTTTCCAACTCAATATCATTCAAATTTTTTTTTAAACTGAGACTTGATCACTCTCAATTTTCCATATGTTCAACATTTCTCTAGATTAATCAAAAAGGTAAAAACAATTTTCCAATTTAAATTTATAGGGAAATCAGATTGCATACTCTTTTAAATGTATAATTTCCTTGCTCTCTTTTCAAAAATCAGATTTCAAGTTTCAAATTTATAACTGTTAAATATTTATAATAATTAATTTTAGTGAGACTGTTGCATGTTTTTCATTAAGATTACTTTCATAATAAATATTCACATTAAAATATAAAGTGTGTATAGATAATCAGGTTTACATTTACTTTAATATATTAATTTTAACTCATTGAATCACTAAAATAAAGTGGGGGAAAATGTACACATGTAAAATGAATCATTATTTTCTTGACAATGTTTTATCTTGACATCCTATGAAGAGAGCCTCCATTATCTTCAAAACACTAAAAAATATCATACAGACATCCCTATTTTGACCCTATTTACCCTTATTTATCCTAAAGTTTCCTTTTATACATTTTTAAATAGTATTTTCCCTTTAGGACATGTCTGCATTAGGTCAGGCATGGTCTTATCAAGGCCTTTTCCACTAGCATAACATTGTCCCCCACACTCCAATAGTCACTTTTTTAAATTGAGACATTTCAAAACATTTCTCCTACACTTTTTCTAGGTCAGTTAATGAGAATATTCTAAATATTCCCATATATAAGCAAAACAAGGCTTCTCCAAATACATCTAGCATTCACTTGGCAATTCTAGTGCACACTAAGGAAAAGATCACTATTTATTCTAATTTAAATTCTAGTGCATTCTGACCATCGTAGGCCAAGTTTGAATATATTTTATTTTATGTCAAGGGCATCCATTATAAATAATTTAAATAATTATTCTAGATACTTTCATATAATTTCACAATCATGGATCATGCAATCACCCTAAGAGGGAGAAATACAACATCGTGAGGTCTATTTGGGAAATCTAGGTAGCATTCAGATTATGTAATATTTTTTAAAGGTTGTGTTTGTGTAGTATTTTTACCACTATGTGGTTTTACTTACATGGTCTAATTAGCTTACTTAGATGTCACTTAGGTGTGTTATAAAGGTTATTAGGGAAGATAATCCTACATTCATGAGGATGTGAAGACATGTTTATCTTCCACCTATATAATGTACCTTCTTATGTACTTTTGGCTAAAAAACTAGTAATGTTATTGAATTTGAATGAATTTTTCACATTATGAGTTTCTTCCTCTCGTGTGTTCATGGTTTTTACTACTCCATATTGATTCACTTTCATGCATTCGATCCTATCCAGTCAATCCTCAAATGTGGCCCACTTTGACATGGTATCAAAGCTTCGAGTGATAGTAACAAACAGTATCTATTTATATTATTATTAATAGTTTAAATATTGAGTTGATTACTCTTTTTTATTATTGAAAATTATGAGAAAAACTTGTAGATATGTGTGTTCATTTGTAATTTTTTCTCCTATAATTATCCTTTAGCATTATAATTTGCACGTGTTGATATTTGGGCAATCAAATTTAGTTTTTTAGGTTTGAATTTTTATTTTTTAACCTTTATATTGGGATAATAAAATTTATTTTTAGATTATTCATCCACCACTCAAGGGGTTGTCTCTCCACAAGCCTCTAATCAACGTTTCTTGTCATTTTTTTCAAATCTATTTTTTCTAAATGACTATTATTTTTTACATTGTGATAAAATCGTATGAAATATATTCTTAATGTTTTTGGTTTTTATGTGCCTCATATTTATATTTATATATAATTTTGAAATTTTGAATTCAATAAAATTTTGAAAAAGTTATTGTATTTTTACTTACTGTGGTACTATTCACAAAATAATGGCAGGGATTTTTGATCATTTTTAATATAAAAACAATATATTGTAAAAGGGGACAATATCCAATGAGATATTTTTTACTTTTTTTATATATAAAAACACTATAATTTTTTATTGTTTTTATATGAAAATAATATTTCAATAGAGATATATTTTGGAGATCATAAAAAGTAAATATTGTAACTATTTGTCTGGACATTTCACCATCATCTAATTTACTTATTTTCTGCACTTATTCTCCTCCTTTCATCTGTATTATTGGTAGATCCCAATGTACCTATTGGCTTTGTTCCAATTTTATCACATGTGTTTATTGTATTTAACATCACAAGCATTATTTTATCATGTATGCATTCTTCGTTGAGTCTGACATCCAACATTGAGTGTGTTGTGTACTTACAAAAATTTAGTGGGATCATTGTTGATTGTCTAAGGGGGGTTGATGTGGGTCATAAATTCTCTCTTATATACACATTATTTCCTTAAATTACATGTGCCACTTTGGTGACCAAAGGACTAATTACTCTTTCATTATTAGATGCATTATTAGTTAAGACTGATGTCCATTCCCTAAGTGTGCATTGTCATTTGCACAATGTTTTTCATCATTGCACTTTTTTGGTGTATTTTCTTAGTCATGTTGACTCTACTTGATAGATAACAATAGATGAAGATATTTTATTCTACACCAGTGGTTCTTTTTTAAAGAATAATTATTATTTATGATGGATTTACATGGATTTTTTTCTCATGGAACATAACCTTAATTCATATTCATATCGATAAATTCCTATTCCCACTAACCCTTTTTCAATATAATAACTAGGCCAATTCTTGAGAATGTGTTTATAGTCACTTATTGATGAATGTTTCATGGGATTTGCACCACCATGTGGAGCACATAGCATTTCCCTCCACTTTTTTGAGCACTCTTTAGTCTCTTTTTAGAGATTCTATTGAGATTTATATCACTCCTCATTCTATTCATATTGTCTCTTCAAATACTATTATACTTTGTACTCATAATTCTATTTATTGTGATGACACTTTATTGATGTATATTATTCTTCCTTCTATTGAGCCACCACTACAAGATGAGATTATACCAGAACTTAACTATCCTTTTATAGATTCTACATCCATTCCTATTTAGGATATTTCTCTTCTAGAACCATTACTTTTTTTTCTTTGGAGGACTCTATAATTTTTAGTGAGAATAAACTTAGTGAGTGTTCAACAATAATTTTTTTATTATGGATATTCACTCTATGGGTGCACATGCTTCATCTATACTTGATTTTTTTGTATAGATATTTTTTGAGCCATGCTCCATATTTCACATGGACATTACTTCACCAAATATTTCATGTCCTTCTTATGATAGGTATACTTTAGTGGCAGTAAATTCAATTAGTGTACATGATATTTCCATATCTATCTTACACATCAAATTTGGACCATATTCAAAGTTATTTGTACTACTACATTCATTTT